>CAHIKZ030000148.1:777500-897500 GCA_903632075.3 Acanthosepion pharaonis
CAGAGACTGTATGATAATTTTTTAAACATTTCAAAGCTGAAAGTATGGGGAACCCAGTAAGGTTCGAACTCAATACTCAGCCGTAACTGTTCTAGCGAGACAAACGTGCTAACCATTACGCCACGTCGGAGTGATCATTTGCAGGAACTGTATGGCTTTCAGAAAGAGGAACGGCCCAGGATGCGAACCATGAACTGAAGACGCCAAAATCAAGCAATTTCGAACATTTCAATATCTACCAAAATTGATCAACAGAGGACAGAAAATGTGACACAAAAATCTGAAGGTGCACTGAAATAGGGAAATATGTCATCCAGAAGCTAAGCAAAGTATTAAGAAAAAGAAAAATTTCATTAGAAACAAAGAAAATAGTACTGAACTGTTATATCAGTCTTTCTACATGGCAGTGAATGCTGGACGATCTCCTCTCAGATGAAGAAACTTGAGGCCACAGAAATGTGGTCCTACAGAAGGATGATGAGAGTATAATGGACTGAAGATGCGAGCAACGAAATCTTAGAGAAAATAAAAACAAAAAAGACTCGTGCTCAAGAACAAAAAAAAAAAAAAAAAAATCTATAAATTTACATTCATATTTTAGGTTTTATTAAAATACTAATTATCGTTTTATTTTTCTTAAACAATAAATATTGCCGAGGAGAGAAGGTAGTTAAAATAATAGCCGTGTCAAGGGAAAATTATCTTTTTGGCACACCGTTCTTTTTTCGGTTACAAACGTTAAAACTTGCATCAAACTGTATGTAGCCCTGGCGAAGAGCATACTAGCTTTGTTTATTCGTTTGTTTTATTTTACGGTATATCACCCTCAATGGGTTATTTAGTGCCGACAAGATTTTTATTGGTGGTTAATATTTTTGTTCAAAAATGTATTGCTGGTAATGAAACCTAATTTTACACTTTCATAGTGTTTGGTCCCCAGTTTGGGATTAGCTATTTGCCCATAGCTGGGACCCTAACAGGTGCTACCACCCCAGGTTTAGGTGGACATAGGAACACCAGCAATTAAGAGGTGGTCCCATACTCCTCAAAACCTCCTGGTCAAAGGCCTTGCTACCGGATGTAGTTTATCGTCTTACCCAGGACGTGCATACTGTCCTTTGAAAATATTATAGAGTTAAAAATTAACTACGTTAAATGCTTATAGATTATGGTGATTTCGTCACCGTAGTGTGGTACCCAGGGACAATCGAAACCAAATATTTATTGACTACGATCATAACTGAGGTCTAATAAAAATGTTTATATTAATAATTGTGAACACTAAACGTTAAGTCAGGTTCTCATTTTGAAGTATAGCCCGCCTTTATATATTTTTTTATTCTTTTTAACTATTTCACCACAAGCAAGGCAATAAAGGGCTTACTGAGTGTCAGAGAATATGAGAAAAATATACTATCAGGGAGAGAAAACAATAAAAGAATAAAAAAAATAAGTGGACAAAAGATAAAGATTGTGATTGCATTTAAATTTTTGAAGATCAAAGTTATTAGAGATTCAGTAAACCGACAGAGAGTTCTACAAGCGAGAAGAGTCATAGAAGAAACTGTTAACATAGAACTTACGGTTACATCAAGCCATTTCAACTGTAAAATGATCAGACTTTGCAGCCAATCTAAAATATTGTACAGTGGGCTTAAGGGATTTTCTTTGATTTGGTTTGTTTTGTGACATATCAACTTCAATGGGTCATTTAATGCCGACAACTTTTTTTTCCTGGTAATATTTTTGTTTTGTCAAAAATCTATTTCTGTTAATATTTTTTTCCTCAAAAATGTATAGCTGGTAATATTTTTTCAGAAACGTATAGCTGGCAATAGTTTTTTTTTTTTTCAAAAACGTATTGCTGGTAATATTTTATAATACTTTTTATCTCAGTTTCGGGGTTAACTATTTGCCCATAGCTGGGACCCTAACATGTGCTACCACCCCGGGTCAGGGTGAACCTGGGAACACCAGCAATTAAGAGGTGGTTCCACGCTCCTCAAAACCTCCTGATCAGAAGCCTTGCTGTTGGACGTAGTTTATCGTCTTACCCAGGACGGGATTTTCTTTGTTAACATTAAACAATTTTGTCAGGTTTTGGGGTTATATCGACATTTCAACTCATCCTGGGTCATTTAAGGTCGAATATTCCTTTTATTCATTTATGTCCATCCGTAACTAAATACATAAATATAAATTAAAA
Organism: Acanthosepion pharaonis; assembly: GCA_903632075.3. NCBI lineage: Eukaryota > Metazoa > Mollusca > Cephalopoda > Sepiida > Sepiidae > Acanthosepion > Acanthosepion pharaonis. The sequence continues at coordinate 779,707 of CAHIKZ030000148.1, forward strand.
TAGTTTCGATGTTAAATTTTCTACATTAAATACTATCAAGAACATTTACATATTTTTAATATCATATACTAATGTGAGGTCAGATCGAACGATTTTAGAGTATTGACCCATTTTATTATGAAGGACAGTAGGTCATCAACATCGATATTTGCGCTTAAGTTCCTGATGCTGGCCGCGCTATAAAATCGTTGCCGAGTGAGAGCGAAATAGCAACACTCAATCAGGAAGTACTTCGCCATATATAGTGTCTGGTATGTTGCACATTCCGGCTGCTCCTGATGCCCGAGTTTAAAACAGTGTGAGATTTTTGTATGGTCGATGCATAGTCAGGACAAGGTGACTTGCACTTTTCGAGTCTTTCGAAGGCCACGTTTCCTTTCTGATAGAGTGGGCCTCACTTGAAAAAGCTTGTTGAAAAAACATACACACACACATATATATATATATATATATATATATATATATATATATATATATATATATATATATATATATATAAGAAAGAACAGTAAGATATATAATCCGGTGTTCTTATAGATATTTTTATTTTTACAAAACAGTGCTCAATGTAAATTTACAGAGCATAATATAAATTAATTGATTTAACATATGTTTTTTCCGCTACACAGTTCTAACCATGTTTCAAAAATAGAAGCTAAAAGCCCCGAATTTAATTTTGCAATTAAATTAAAAGCAAAATTAAATTCGGGGCTTTTAGTTTCTAGTTTTGAAACATGGTTAGAACTGTGTAGCGGAAAAAAACATTTTAAATCAATTAATTTATAATATATATATATATATATGTGATCCAAAAGTATTGTCACCCCCCAAACATAATGTAACTTTCTATTTCAGATGGCTGGCACGATGGTGTTCACACAGACCTCGATGTGTGAGAGCGTTAATGAAAATGAAAAACTGTATCAAGTGCATGTGTTTTGTATTTGTTTTTCTATTTTAATTACTTTTTGTAACGGTGACAAGACTTTCGGACCAGTATATATATATATATATATATATATATATATATATATATATATATATATATATATATATATATATATACACACACACACACAACTCGAACGCTATTAATTCTCCTAGAAAAACTAACCAATTCTGTTCATCACATCGGTATATAGGACAATAAATCGTGCAAAGGGGACCATATCTCGAACAGACCTGGCTGCTAAGTTGGTTCCGATGAATGTTCTTATCTTTGTTATTAGCACAACGTTTCAGTTATTTTACCTTCCGACCTTCTTCAGGTGTCTGACGATCCATTTAATCTTTAGGAATTTTTTTTTAAGTAATCCTCTTATTCACGGGACAATGGGTGATAAGATTAACGTGTTGGTTAGTGAATTTGATGATATAATTAAGAGTTCAATCTCCAAACGAGGTAGTACGGATATTCTGAAATTCAGTGGAAGCATAACTAGCAGTAACTGAATATTTAATTATTTTTCTTGTTTCCTTTAATTCCCAATGTGGTTTGGAACCGAACCAAGCACAATCTTCCTTGACCGAGTTTCGTGTATTTACTAACCTCCCCACGTGATCAGATGTGGCACAAGGTTAGGTTTAATATGAGGCATCCAAGCCATGTTAGCTCGGCCAAAAATTCCCATAGAACCCGTGTAAAACGGGGTCGGGTAGTTGTTTTCCCAGACGAGACACGGCCTTACGGCATAGCCTCGTATAGGGATCCTCTCTGCTCGGAAAAAAATTCCAGCTTGACAGAGTTTAGCCTGCCCATGGGTTTAACAAATAGAGTGTTTTCCTGAACTTTGTGTGAGAAGATAATTTGCATTGTGAAATGTTGAATACCAAATTTAGTACAGCTTTCGGTACTAAAAATGGATTTCTTTTAGTATGCTTTCCCTATCAATTGTTTTATTGAAAAATAATCTGCACCGCCTCTTAACGTAACCCTCTACCTTGATTGGCTCCCGGGTCTTGTACAGAGTAAATCTTACTGTGAAAAAATATTGGCTGTCTGAAATGTACGTTATTGCAAAAGATAGAAAACGTTAAAAAAAATCTTAAAATTTACATATAGGTTCTCTCTCTACTATCTGCATAAACTGCCACTTAACCCGTAACTCTACCTCGAGTGGTCTTCGGGCCTTGTAACACGTCGAGAAGTCTATTTTTTGTGATATTGTTAATTTTATGTAGGTTTTATTGATAAACAATTAAGTGAATTTTTGTTTTAAAGCGTTACCGTAGGTCTAGGATTATTTCGATTATTAAATAATCTAAGGCAGAGTATTCATGTTGGTAAGAGAAATCTTTAATTTTTTTTTTCAGGGATGGCTTCCGTTCAAAGACAATATTCCACTTGATTGTATCGCGTGACGCCTTTCAACTGATATTCCCAAGCGTCACCCGTCTAGGTACAGACCAGGCTCGACGATGCTCAACTTCGGGGATTGTATGGGATCCGGTGTTTCAACGTGACGTGGCCGTAAGCCTCTGGTTAAACGACTGCTGCAAATGGTTGAATGTTGTGTTCGGTTCTGTAGTGAAAGCTCATGAGAAACCTAAATTCCTCCTTTGTAAGCTTTTCTAAATCCCTTGAGTTGTTCGTGGACAGTTGAATACAACACACGAAGCTTTTTGCGCTAAATCTTTGGTGCTTTGATGTAGGTCCAATTCAATAATTTCTAACTTTATTCGTTCAGTGTTAATTGCCTTCCAGAGCGAGGCTTGTCAGATACGTCACGATCGCCATTTTAAAAGTTTTAAACCATGATTGATATGTACGAGCCTTCACTGCATCCGTATACACCGTACAAATGTTTTCAAATGCCTTTGTAGCAATTCTAGCCTTTCAGGATTCATACAGCAAGCAATGACGAATAAGTTGCTTTTTAAAAGTATAATCCTCCATAGAGATAAACTTTGAAATGCACTTTAAACAACAGACTATCAGATGGAAGAGATGATAAATTCCAGACAGTTACGTATCATTCAACTTTGGTTGGTGAATTCATAATCTGAGATGCTCTATAAACCACACTGTCGGATAGAAGATACGATTCAGGTTTCATTTGCTTACCATTTTTCTTGGTTGCTTGACGCATATTTCATAGCGGTGAAATACGTAATAATAAGCAATGGCGAATATGTTACTTTTTAAAAGGTATAATCTTCCATGGGGATAAACTCTGAAATGCACTATAAACGACACCCTGTCGGGTGGAAGACATGGTAAATTCCAGACACAGTTTGTACCATTAAACCTTGGTCTGTGAACTCGTAATTTTTATCTACTTGTCCCTCAAAAAGGAAAGCTAATGGTGAATGATACTAAGCTGGTAATGAGGCTGTGTATCTCTACGATACGAGTTCGATTCTTGATAGGTTCTACAATCTTATGGTTAGTCAGTGTTTCCTTATTGAAACTGTAGATCTCCTGTTGAGTGTAGGGCCACAGATTTACCATGCGAGCGATTACGGATTTGGTTTCAGTAGCAAGTAGGTTTTAAGGGGTGGAGCTACTTGCACCACACCTAACCGGTTTGGGATTTAGAACTGTTCTCCGGGAGCGGCTGCCAAACAAATACTAAGGAGCTCAGTCTGCATAGCGGAGTAGAGGAAGGGGCAAGAAATTTTTTTTTCAAGGGCATATGTGTGAAAGCCAGAATTTGAACTGTTTCGCACCGATAACCGCTGCCCTACCTGTACGCTGTTAACATCTACATGGTTAATTCAACAAATAAATACACACCGACTTCTTACCTTTATTTAACAAGCATTGATAGATTCGTTTCGTATCGTCGAGTAGTGACTCCGTTAAGTTGCGGGTAAGAAAAGAAATGTCAAATGAAATATCGCAGAAATAGAGAGACGATAGCAGGTCACGTGCCAGTGATTCTCAGAGTTCCAGAAAACGTCACGCCCACTTACTAACCCAGGTTATAAATAAAAGTTTACAAAAACCGTGAAAAGGCAACGATATCTGTGAACAAAGACTTTGAATAATCGAATTGTTCAAAACGGCATTAACTCTGAAGCAACACTTTAATTGACTTAATTCCCACTGCAACGTTTTCCTGGGGAGCCAAGTGGCTCCCATTTAGGAACTAGTTAAAAGGGTCTGTTTAAATTTCGTTGAAATTATGACGTAAGTTAAGCACATGATGATAGCTGATGAACACAGATGAAAATGTTGGAAATGTAAATATTATCGAACTACAAACATATCAGTACTTGAAATAATTTCCTTAATAAAATAGTAAATACTGAAAAATAATAACTGCACGAAGGAAGAAAAAAAAACGGACGAATAAAAATATAAGAAGAAAGTACCGATAAATAAAGGAAAAAAAGAAATGGACGAAAGAAAAATAGAATAAGAGAGAACGTAAAGAAGAAAGAAATGCATAAAGACGAACAGACGGGTGTGAAAAAGAAAACGTAGAGGAAAGAACGAGAGAAAAAAAAAGAGGGAGAGAAAGAAAAAAAAAAAGAGGAGAGAAAAAAACAAGAGGAGAGAAAGAAAAAACAAGAGGAGAGAAAGAAAAAACAAGAGGAGAGAAAGAAAAAACAAGAGGAGAGAAAGAAAAAACAAGAGGAGAGAAAGAAAAAAACAAGGAAAAGAGAAGAAAAGAAAACTCAAAAGACTGAAAGAAAAAAAAAAAAATGAAAGAAGAGAAAGAAAAAAAAAGAGAAAGTGGCCGAGAAAGAAAAAAAAAGCGCCAAAAAAAAAAAAAAAAAAAAAAAAAAAGTCGAACGAAGAAAAAAAAAAAAAAAAAACAACTGACAGTCAAAGACTGAAAGAATGAAAAAACAATGTAAAATTTAAAACAGAAATGAAGAAGAAAATAGGTAATTGGATAAAAATATGAGAAAAAAAAAAAAAAAAAAAAGAAAGGCCGAAAAAAAAGACTGGAGGAACGAATGAACGAAAAGAAAATTTGGACGGACTAAAAAAAAAAAAAAAAAAAAAAAAAATATGAAAAAAAAAAAAGAAAAAAAAAAAAAAAAGGAAGACGAAGGAAAAAAAAGAGAGAAAGACTGGAGGAACAGACGAACGAAAAAAAAAAAAAGAGGAACGGACGAAAAAAAAAAAAAAATTGAAAGAAAAAAATATGCAGACGAACGAAAAAAAAGAGAGAAGCAGACGAACGAAAGAAAAAAAGAGAGAAGCAGACGAACGAAAGAAAAAAAGAGAGAAGCAGACGAACGAAAGAAAAAAAGAGAGAAGCAGACGAACGAAAGAAAAAAAGAGAGAAGCAGACGAACGAAAGAAAAAAAGAGAGAAGCAGACGAACGAAAAAAAAAAAAGAGAAGCAGACGAACGAAAGAAAAAAAAAAAAGAAGAAAGAAGCAGACGAACGAAAGAAAAAAAAGAGAGAAACAGACGAACGAAAGAAAAAAAAGAGAGAAGCAGACGAACGAAGAAAAAAAAAAGAGAGAAGCAGACGAACGAAAGAAAAAAGAAAAAGAGAAGAAAGAAAAAAGAGAGAAACGAAAGAAAAAAAAAAGAGAGAAGCAGACGAACGAAAGAAAAAAAAAAAGAGAAACAGACGAACGAAAGAAAAAAAGAGAAAACGAAGAAAAGAAAAAAAAAAAGAGAAACAGACGAACGAAAAAGAAACAGACGAAAAAAGAAAAAAAAAGAGAGAAACAGACGAACGAAAGAAAAAAAGACAAAGAATGAATAAGAAAGCTGTGAAAATAGCTGACTAAGCGTCCATTCAGTTCTTTGCTACTTCGGAAAGGAAGTAGAGACAAATGTTTGGCATTCAACTTGTGTCGGCTGTCAACCGGAGATGGCGTAACAGTTTCAAATAACCCGTTTACTCGGAAGAAAAGTGCGGACGGGGGTACGGTTATTGGCTCATTTAGTAAAAGACTGTGTTCATTAAATCGTTTACGAGGGCGAGAAACAAGAGTCTTTTTTCGCCATCGCTTCACCGTGTGAGTTTTTGAAGTATATGTTACAATTTAGTATTCAAAAATATAAGGTAAATCACCAAACTTGAGCCAATAAATAAGATTTAAAAAATAAATAAATAACTAAATCCGAAACTTTGTCAATGTATCCAGCTTCCAAATTCAGTCAATTAAAACTTGTAATGATTATTTTGTTCCATTCCTTCTTGTAATGTCAGATTTTACAATGTCTCTTGAGGATAACTAACGTTTTCATGTAATTTTATAATAGATACTGCTCATGATACTATAGTTTACGTAAACACCTTATATACATACTATCTGAAAAACACAGCAACATTTCATTACCAACGTGCAAATCCTAAATTTTCTTCAATCGTATGTGAGCGTGTTATCCTCTCAATAGGGCTCGTCGCCTCGAATGTCTATAGAGACTATAAGATTACTCCGGACAGCAAATGAAAAATAAGCTGAAAGAATGGTCGGTTGCTTGTACCGATAGAAACTGACACTTACTATTATTCCCTGTTTTTTTACAAGAGGAATCAGATGAGATCAAAAATAGTGTATTGCTGCCATATCTGGGCTGGTACTGCTCAGTCTTCGCTATCCATTCTTGATAGAGTTCAAAAGCGATTACGCCGGTCTTATAGGTGATGAATCTTGGAGGCGCAATGGGATAGCAAACGATTCAATCCAAAAGTGAAGCAAAGTATGAAGAAACAGGAAAATGTCGCTAAAACTGCTAAACTATTATGGAATAATAATCCTGTTATATGACTGAGTGCTGAATAATCCTCACAGATGAGAAAACAGAAATGTGATCCTACAGGAGGATACTGAGAATTTCACGCACGTAATCAACGAAGAAGTCTTAAATTTCTGGAACGTATAATAAGGAGGGGGTTTGAGGTTGTCATACTCACACGACATATCGAAGTAAAGAAGGACAATGGAAGATAGCAGGCCATCTACCTGATAAGCTTGTGTAAAATGGATGGCAAAACGGAGGATGCGAGGATTAGTAAAAATACGAACGTTACTAAGAAGTACAAGGAATAGAAGATTGTGGAGAGTAATGAAGTGGTAGTAGCGGTCATAATAATAATAATAATAATAATAATAAGAGGAGAGGAGGAAGAAAAGGAAGAGGAGGAAAAAGAAGGAGGAGGAAAAAGAAGGAAGAAGAGGAGGAGGAGGAAGAAAAGAGGAGGAGGAGGAAGAAAAGAGGAGGAGGAGGAAGAAAAGAGGAGGAGGAGGAAGAAAAGAGGAGGAGGAGGAAGAAAAGAGGAGGAGGAGGAAGAAAAGAAGAGGAGGAGGAAGAAGAGAAGAGGAGGAAGAAGAAGAGGAAAGAGAAGAGAAGAGGAGGAAGAAGAAGAGAAGAGGAGGAAGAAGAGAAGAGGAGAGGAGAGTCTATTCTAAGAAAACTATAAGACTTACTAGGCTTTATGTACGTGGCATGGTGGCTTCCTGTTAGGTTCGGGGTCGTAGGACTAAAGAATGTAGCTCGTTAGAACATATTCTATGGAAATAGCGATAGAGAAGCGAGAGGCTCGTGACGTATCACCTGTAAGAAAGAGGTTTTACAGTGGAAAATAATTCATCACCCACAAGGCCGCGTAGACGCTTTTGAACTCAGATACTTACTGAACCAGTACAAAGAACCGACCATTTTCTTCAGCATCTTTAGCAACAGATCGAATATGCGAGTTCCATTTTAGATCTGGAGAGAGCCCAGACCTAAAATGGAACTCAAACATTAACCAATCCAGTACAAAAGTGAATTTTTTAATTGTTATATTAATATTACGCCAATTCAAAGCCCAAGAGCCACTCAAGATAGAATAGTATATATATATATATATATATATATATATATATATATATATATATATATGTGTGTGTTTTCTACCCCTATCGATCTCTTTGTATGTTGGTCTCAGTCTGTTGCAGTTTATCTCTTTACGTCGACTATCGATTCATCTTTACCCTTCACAATTCCTATCAATACAATTCCTATCAATCTCAATAAATGTCAAATCAGCCGGGTTGAAGCGATCGGTATATATATATATAATTCCTATCAATCGTAATCTCAACTCAAATCCATCAGCGCTGTTAAAAGTCACGGTTTATTAATATCTTCACATATATCTTATCTCGGTGTTTCAATCCACATACAAATACACCACCGATTTTCCGGCAATAATGTATTCAGAACCATGCTAGATTATTCATTTTGCTGGACCAAAGGAAGTCACTTAAGAACAGTTCAATAAAATACTAGCTCTCTATGCACGTCATCGACAGTTCAAACTAATATGAAACTCACGCCATGCACAACACTACTTTTGGCTACCCGTTAAATTAATCTGGCAACTGTATTAAATTGTATCCGAATTAAGAGATGTCCCTGGGTTATTACATTCCGGAAAATTGATTGTTTAGCAGTATCAGTAAACCTAATTAGAAAGAAGATTAATGCTAAAAGATGGAAGAATAAAAAAAAATGCAATTAACAATAAAAAAAAAAAAAAACTTTACAAAACAGATTTAAATCCCTTATGGCCTGGGAGTGTGAAATGTTAAACTTCAGATAGAAAACAGAGTTTATACATCTGACATAGTAATAGGCCAGGGTATCTTACGGCTTTTTGTAAAGAAGCGCTAACTGAAGAATATCACGTGACGGATAATAATGAGAGAGAGAGAGAGAGAGTGGAGGGGAGACAGAGTGAGAGAGAGAGTGGAGGGGAGACAGAGAGAGAGTGGAGGGGAGACAGAGAGAGAGTGGAGGGAGAGAGAGAGAGAGTGGGGAGACAGAGAGAGAGTGGAGGGAGACAGAGAGAGAGAGGAGGGAGACAGAGAGAGAGTGGAGGGGAGACAGAGAGAGAGAGGAGGGGAGACAGAGAGAGAGAGGAGGGGAGACAGAGAGAGAGAGGAGGGGAGACAGAGAGAGAGAGGAGGGGAGACAGAGTGAGTGGAGGGGAGACAGAGTGAGTGGAGGGGAGACAGTGAGTGAGGGAGACAGAGGAGGGGAGACAGAGGAGGGGAGACAGAGAGTGGAGAGGGGAGGGAGACAGAGTGAGGGAGAGAGAGTGGAGGGGAGAGAGTGAGTGAGAGAGAGTGGAGGGAGAGAGGAGGAGAGAGGGAGGGGGGAGAGGTGAGTGAGAGAGTGGAGGGGAGACAGAGTGAGAAGGAAGAGAGAGCGATGGAGTAAATTTGAGGAAAAGGAAAGAAAGCGATAATGCTCTCATGTGTTTAACGTCTGCTTTAGTGAAATGGAAAACCCTGTCAATTTTAAGCCTTTATTTGTCGTCTTATTTAAATAATGATCTATCGTCATAGTTATGATTGTTATTTTAATATTTAATTAAAGTTGCTAAGCTCACATAATCAACTCTTCAATATGCCATTTTCCACTCATATATTTTTTTAGTTGTTAAACTCAAGATGCTTATTCAGTCATTACATTAAGACTTATTATTCACCAGAAAACTGAAATAGGGACAGTGAAATTTTCACGGCTACTGCCAGCAAATATTAATGTGTGAAAGAAAATAACAAGTATTAACTTGGTTGGCGGGAAGGTAGTAGGGGTGGGGGTAAGTATGCTCTGCAAGATTAGGCGCGAAAAGTTGTCTCGGCATGTTTTTTTTTTCTTTTTCTCCTTTCTGTGTGATAGTGGCTGCCGGTGGTGGTGCCGACTTTAGGAAAGGAGACTTGCTACAAGAAATGTAAAGTCTGTTTGACCCAGAAGCCCGTGCTGTCGGCGCGGGCTTCTCGAACGACAGCTGGGCGAGGAAAATCTTTACTCGTATTATTTTAACAGAGAGATAGTCTTCTGTCGATATATATTTGTTTTTGGGAGTTTTTTTTTTTTTTACTTTTTGTGATGGGTGCATTCGGTAGCGTTGAATCTCATCTCCCTTCGACTAGGTGTGGTTGGCTAGCTCCGTTTTTGCCAGATATAGCATGTCTGTCTCGGGTTTCTGTCTGCGCTACCAGTGTCAAAGCCCCGGCAACGGATTGTAATACACATAGGCCCACGTGTTCTGGCGTAAAAACTATTTCTCTTTTTCTTCTTACGAGCTAAGGACTTGTTTAACTAAATTCACAAAAATACGAATCCATTATAAATAATGGTAGTTCGAGAAAGGCCAGTGGTCGGACCGCTAAAGAAACTCACTAATATATCCAACAGCGAGTCTCGGTTGCTGGGTTCGTAGTTCTAATATCCGTGACGTATTGCTTGAAGCTCGTAACCATAACAAAAAACTTTACTAGTAGACATACTAATAAAATCGACGAAATACGAATTATTGTAAAAATATTAATGTTTCAAATTTAACCAATTAGTTCATATGAAATTTCTCTCATGATAGATCGACACACACACACGCATATACATATATATATATATATATATATATATATATATATATATATATATATATATATATAAAAATAGAGAGAGAGATATATATATATAGGATATATATATATATATATATATATATATATGAGAGAGAGATATGATGATAATGACGATGATGATGAGACAAGTGGCAAAAAGCGTTTCATTGGCTTCTTCAGACTGGAATGAAAGAATACTATGTAAGGAAAATGAGTTAGGATTTTTGAAGAAATGGAGACAAGCTATATCCGACCTTAAATTCTCTTACATTTCGTCCTGAAGAAGCCGAGCTGAACCGAAACCGGTTATACGACTATCTCATCATCTACACTTGTTTCAAATACTATTGTACATCCTAAACAGACACACGCGCACATATATTATTTCACCCCAAACAAGGCGGGAGTGTCACTAGTACGCAAGGGGGTTACAAAGAGTGAGAGAAAAGACTGGGTATAGGGGAGATTGCGCAAAGGATAAAAGGGGGGTTCTGATGATGGCGATTGACGTTACATTTAATTTTTTTTAACATTGTTGCTATCAGGGATTCAAGTTTACGGAAAGGAGTTCCCCATGCGGTAAGTGTGAGAAAAGAAACATTTGGAGTAAAAGTGGCTGTTAAATTTCACTATTTCAACAGTAAAAGGGTAGAAATTAGATGTCAATCTAGTAAATTCATGTAATCGGGGCACCAAAGAAAAAGATCGTCAGAGCAGTTGCCATGAAAATATTTACAGAAAAGACAGAGGGAAGCCAAACCACGTCTGTGAGAAAGTGACTGATGTCGAGATGCAAACCCAGGATCGATTGCATTGTAGATCTTTCTCTGGATTTTGTCAAGAACCTCGAGATGAACAGCAGAGCCACCAGACCAGATATGGCAACAGTATTCAATGCACGGTCGAATGGTAGATTAGTAAATGTGCAAGATGCACTGACTAGAAAAACCTTTTGGCATGACACAATTAACTAACTTTCCTTGCAGTTGGTGCAGCTTTTGATTCAATGTTCGCTGATTCTTGCTTTCCAACTTATTGGAAGTTCTCCTCTGTCGTCCCTGTTTGGAAAATCCCTGAAGAAACTTCTGACTCCTCTAAATATCACTCTATCGCGCATATCACTCAGTAGAGCTTCAGTTCTAGGGGAAAATCAGGTGTGGGTACTTCAAATGAGTCGAGTGTTGAGTTGGAAGAGAATTTCCGTGCAAAGCATTCAAACTTATCTGCTGTAGATCCGAATTTACTGAATAGATTGAGGACTTGCTGTTGCTCAGTACACTCTTGAAAATCCTCCAATAATCTCTAGGACCGAACTTGCAAGATGCTATAATTTGTTTCATTTTATCCACAAACAGTAACTTTACTTCATTGAGAACACACTTGCACTCTTTACAAGACGAGACAAAAAGACGTCTGTTGTAATCAGACGTGTTGCTCTGTTTTAGCCGGAAGAAGTGATTCCTGAGCAGGTGAGAACCAAAGAGATGAACGTAGTTTAACTTGGTATTTCCTTGCTTGAACGAAAGCATCGATACCAGCTTGACTCCAGACACGCATTTTTGAACAGTAGGATTAAAAAGGGCGTCAGGAAGGAACTCACGGAACGACTTCCGGTGTGCTCTTTGATAACAGAAAGATATTCTGTCGATAGGAGGTTCTTGACTTGGTGGCGTAACGGAAGGAGATGTTTACAGATACTACGGCATGATCAGACTTGCAAGCAGGACAAAACTGCAGGGTACAACAAGAGTCAGGGTTAAGCGTGTTCGTCAGGGTTACTGAGGAAACGCGTGGGGAAGTCAACCACTTACGTGTGAGATGGAGAAGTTAAAGGTTAAAGGTTCCAGTGATGTCAGTGACAGAGTTTAAGCCATCGGGTATGGTTGACATGAAAACACCGAACACGAATGTTTCCAAACGGATGTAGGGAGTTGGCCTTGTCTATATTATCGGCGATACTGCACGCGGACATGCATGTGAACTTGTTGTAGAGTAGTTTCACAGTGGAGGCTTGTATTTCTACTAAGTCGGTCCTAAAATAGGTTCGACGTACAAAACGTTAGGAACTTTATATAAAAGGTAATGACGCAGAGAAATCTAGTGGTGGTCGCTAATACTTTAGTATCCGACTAACGGTCGTCCGGCATCGACTGACTGACCAACGATATTTAGTCACCCCCACCCCCACGAGGGCATCATGTGGCACAAAGCCGGTTTAACGTGGGATCTCAGAGTCCGTGGGCTCGGCCAAAAATATGCCCATTGAACCCGTATAAACGGGTTCAGGGTCGGTTTACCTCCCCGAAAAAGAATCCGCCCTTCGGTGTAGCCTGGTTCGAGTTCCTCTCCGCCCGAAGGCCGAGAGTTCAACCAATCAGCCAGTCAACTGACTGACCAACTCCCTGAGCGACTATTACTACTACTACTTATTATAGGTGGGAGAGTCTATTAACTATAAAATAGGTGTGTTCCACTATAACAGAAATTTAGAGTCCTTTCTAAGAATAGGAAGGTAGCCAGGAATCGAAAAAATAACACGAAGGCACTGAAGAGTTTAGTTTCGCAGAGAGCAAGGATGACCGGAGATTCTTCGAAGCGGAACGATTCCACACTGCAAAAGTTGGTAAGAACACCACTAATGTTCGAGAAAGAATGGTTGAGGTGTTTAGGTGTTTTTTCGTTGAGGTGTTTAGGTTTATATATTTCGTCGTTTATTGTCATGAGGAATTATTTTGGTAAAGAAAAGCCTAGGATAGTAGCAGAAGTTGGTCATCCACTGTAACATATGGGAACTGGCGCAGATTATAACAGTCTGGCCTCGGGGTTGCCCCACTGGAGGTGCTTGCAGGAACACATTTCCCTGCGCGACGTGGTACAGCAAGAATTATGAAACGTTGATTAGAGCAGCCTCTGAAGACGCTCGTAACTACCAGTCGGGAACAGCAAACAGAAAACTGCCAACCCGGTACTCTCAGTATAAAGAGACGTTGCCACCATACCTGCATATCACAATAAATTCATGAAAGCACCACAATTAAGGCCTGAGAAAAGTGCATATTAATCAACTAATTACACCATATATGCTCAATAAATACAGCTTTAAATCATAGGACGAACATTTAGCAACTTCTATAAGACTAATCTAGAAAATAACGTACGTAATATCACAAAGACCTATTTACCTGAGATATGTAGATGACATTTTCATTTTAGTAAAAAAAAACAAAAAACAAAAAAAACAGACGAAATACATGAACTACAAAAAAAATTCACATACGAACTTAACGACAATAAAAATCCCGTTTCTTGATGCATTGATAGACACTAATAATAATACATTTGCTACCTCCCCATATAATAAACTAATTAGCATAAACACGTGCACTCTCGACTATAAAAGTGAATGCCCTAACTATTATAAAATATCTATTATACGAAACTTAATAAACCGTGAAAAACTATTCAACAAGAAAGATTTTCTTTACTGAATTAAAAAGTATTAAACAAACCCTCATTAATAATGAATTTCCTAATGACATCGTTGATGAACAAATTAGACGATCTACTGGGAATTTTAACATAAAAATAACGAACATAATACGTCCACAAATTACATATCAAACTCCTATATTGTAATCAAGTGCATTGTAACTATAAGCAGGAAGAACACATTCAAAAAAGACTCAAACACTAACATATCCCCACCCCGGGATCCAAGTAAAAAACAAAATTATATACTGTATGAAATTTAATACAATCAACCTTGTCATACATATTTCTTCTCCGTCAACTAGCTTCTTACAGAAGACCAACATCGTATATTAATTTAAATGTTCTTTGGGAGTTTGCGTCTCCGATAAAAATGTTTATACGCATGTTGGTTTTACAACGACGACAAGACTTACGTTTCACTTGAACGATCATAGTTCAATCTCAGAACATTTAAATGAACACTCATATTTACATTCACAGTTAATACAGATATTAATCGAAATATATCAGGGCTTCAGCAATAATAAGCATAAACTTAACATTCTGGAAGCCCTTTATATAAGAGGATTGTGGCCCAAAATAAAGTCAGTAACAAGTGTAGCAACGAAGTTCTTAAATGTTTGTAGCAGCAAAGGGTTATATATAAAAATACTAAATTAAAATCCTACAATTAAAATCTTTAAAAGAAAAAAAATCATATAAGTTACCTCCCGTCCATAGCGGTGAAAAATATTTTGAATTTACATTGATAACGCATAACATATCCATGGATAGGCAACCCCGGAAGATGGTCTCAGATTACACTGAAAGTACTTGGGAAATAAAGTTATTTGAAAGGAAAATTTTGGATTTCTTCTTTATGAATTTTCTACAACCACCAAAAAATTAACTCGTGTACTTGAAAAGGTTAAAACTAAAATAGACATAATACGTCTAAATTATTTAACACACACACACATATATATATATATATATATATATATATATATATATTCGCGTATTATGCGACCTTTGAAGGTCTAATTTTGAAGCTAATTTGACTATAGTAGATAGATATATAGGATATATAGTTTGGTCTACGGCATAGCCAGGGTCAGCAGTACATACGATAATTTTATATCCCGTGTATGATGCGACGCCCTTAAAATTATCTTCGAAATTAGGTCTTCAAAAAGTTGCATTATAGGCGAGTATAATCGGTATATATTGCACATACATTCCCCACTCACGTATTTCTCTTTCAATGCGCTAAGAACAGTTAGGTAACGAAAGTTCAAGACTTATACATATATATATATATATATATATATATATATATATATATATATATATATATATATATATATATATAAATTAATTAAACAAGAATATTTAAGTGGATTAAAATGTTATTGACTTGATCTTATTTCACAAACACTAAATTGTCAAAATAGAGACACAGAGTTTACAAATCAGAGATGGTTATTTGCGAGTTTAAAAAAGTACACATGGGTTAATTAGATCCAGTGAGAGGATTCAAAGAGTGTGAGTTCAATATTTGGTTAAAGCGGTGGAGAACTTGGAGAGGGAGAATTAACAGGAGATAACTGATAATTGGCATCCATTAAACATGGCACGTGGAACTAGGACAGTCTACCCCAGTGAGCGAAATAAAGGGTTCTGTTAGACATTCCAACCACCTGAAGAAAGCCGGAGCGTACAACGGCCGAAACGATGTAATAAATAACGGCGACAAAGATGAGGACAATAGTTCGAATAATGTAATGAATAATTTCTCATCTCATAAATATAGACAGATACTAAAAAAGAAGGCTCATGACTCAACCGTAATCATTCGCTAGACATGACCTCCCTCGATCACGTGGATTATGCAGCAACAGACTCCAGTCGTTAGGTGTGGCCGCTTTCGTCTCCTTAGCAAGTAATCTTAATAGCCCCACGGTTAACAGTTGCTAACTAATACTAGGGAATCTAGTCTACCCTGCTATTTAACCCATAACGGGAGAGAGAAGAAATGTATTCACAATTTTCCCAAGGGTATTTTTGCAAAAATGAACGCAACGGCCTCTGTCTGAATACGCGCTCATCTAATTATTTGTGGCAAAAATTAAATTGGTAAAACAGTTTAATATATATATATATATATATATATATACACACAATAATCAACCGTATATTTTTCAACATGCAAAGAACACAGATATTCAATGTCTAAATTTGGGTAACGAAATGAAACGAAATATTGTCTATATACTATTAAAAATATGGATTTGATTGAAGATGGTTCTGATCATTTTCGGTGAAAGCCCAAATGAAGAGAGGTGGGGGGGGAATTCACCTCCCCTTTTTTTGCGCGCCCACTCCTCCTCGCAAATAAAATAAATAAAGGCAAATGAAGAAAGAAAAATGCTAATTACCCGAACATATGAAGGAGTTTGCTAACCGATGTGATGAAACCTGTGGGGTTTATTTGTTTATTTTTATTTTCATAATCTTCGCTTTCATCAACCACAAAATATCATTCCCGCTGATCGACCTGACGTCTGAAAATCCGCCAGCCTCTTCATTACCGCGAAGAACCCGACGCGTAGGGACGCGGCGCACTTATAATCAGTTGAGTAGCTTTACGGGGTCGCTTTGAGAAAGCCACGTGGGAAACGGCCTCGAGTTACGGTTCTCAGATTTCGAACCCTTGTGGCCGATTTGTTTTAACGTCTCCATTCCCAGCTGTACAGTTTGGGCGGGAATATAGCAATTGCATAATAAAAAATAAAAAAAAAAATATACTATTTACATTCACTAACAATCATTTTTTTTTTCAAGTATAGTCCATTTGTGATAATCGTGTTCGGTAAGAGTTCTTTGTTAAAGAGAGTCTTGATTAACGTATCTCTTCCTTGTCCTTGGAGTGACAGCATTAACAAAATGCCCATGCCACATTATCAACAAGTATTATTATGGACTATTGGAATTGCAATCCTGAAATTTTGGATTTCCAAGTTTTCATTACTTGTTTCCGGCGTTTATTTTATTTTATTTTTTACATGAGTTTGCGATAAATTTTTTATACGACAAAAATTTTTATAACTTGGAAATAAATTTGAGAAAAATGGAAAGTCATAAATATTGTTTATACTGAAACAAACGTACAAAAATGTCATTAAATTAAGTGCCGGAAAAAGAATTATCGTTGAACTTTTAAAAAGGTAAGCTTAAATATTAATAAAATACTTAAATGCAGCGATCAATTTAGAGTTCTTCTGTAGTTTATTGTTGCCTATCGCATCTATTCCTCCCTCTCTATTGGGAAAAAAAGCCTAATCAAGAACCTTCCGCAAGAGCTAGGTTAAATGCCGCCCGATAGGGAGGCTTTTAAGCTAGTTTTAAATAAATTATTGTCAGTGATATTTTTTGCATCTTATTTCTTCGAAAGGAAAATGAAAGAAACGTTTAAAAAAATATTAAAATAATCCAGGTTAGAGATTCGAATAATTTAAAACTAGTGCAATTACTACGAAAAACAAAACAAAAAACACACTGTAGTGGTGCAAAGGGCGCGATTGTCTCCCTTTTGGTTAAAGGGAAGTCACAAGGGTCACGTGACGACTGGTGAGCAACGTCAGCTCGTGGCATGATTAACCGCAGTTGCTGGATGTATATCGTTAGGACGAAATACGTTGTCAGAAGCCCATATCGACAGAAACTGAGTAAGACAATCGCCAAAAATCGCCAGAAATGTTCGTAAGACGGGGATTTAGCTAGACAGAAAGAAATAAGGAAAGATAAAAGTGTTTAATGTCTCTTGCCAATAGCTTATAAATAATGTACTATTCCGTTTTGATCTAGGGGAAAGAGAGGAAAAGACACCACGTGATTTAAGTGAGAAAATGAAAAAAAAAGAAAGGGAAAAAATAAACGTGTTTAATGGCTGTTTCAGTAAAATGTAAAAAAATTGTCAATTCGAAATCTTCATTTTTACCCACGTATAAATAACGACCAGCATTCATATTTATGATTGTTATTGCAATATTTTGTTAAAGTTGTTAAGCTCAAATATTTAACGATATGATAGGGGAATTTCTACGGATATTTTATTGCCGTAGAACCCGCCTTGAGTTTATTCAATCATTTGACAGTTAATTAAAATTCATCAGAAAATTTAAACAAGAAAACCGTGAAATTTTTACGAAGCTTTCTAGTAATAATAATATATTATATAACAATATTTTTGTCACTTAAACTTCATTGCAAGCGAAATATTACTTATCTCTAACAGGTACTAGAAATTTTAACAAAATAAATTACGTTAGGGTATATTTTAATTTGTCTCTCGCCACAAGCTGTAAAACATTTTTGGAACAAAATGATAGTGGCGGAAATTATGATAGAAAATTACCACGAGGGCAGAGATCGAGAGATCGATCGAGAGAGAGATCGATCGAGATCACAGTACTAGATTGGCAGCTAGATCCGATAATTTCACTGTTGAAAATTGTTGAATGTAACCGTAAGTTCTGTTCTAAACGTTTCTTCTTATTTCTCGTTTCTTCTGGCTTCTTGATTTCCTGTCAACTATGCTTTTCAAAAATTTAAATGCAATGTCAATCGTCATCTTTTCTTTTCCCGAATTCAATTCTTTTATTGTTCTTTCTCTTCAAAAATGTTTTCTCAGTAACCGCTTCCATCTCGATGCTTTTTTCTTTTGTAATTTAATTCCAATTAAGCCACTAAATTAAATAGTAACGAAACCTGCAACAATTTTACCCAACATAACACAATCCATCGTCTCACCAATGATGTCTCGAACATCATCAAAATCGTGGGCGCCATTGTTATTATTATTATTAATAATAATAATGCCAGCGAGAACACCACTCGTCTCAAAACTCCAGCAGAAAAATGATAAAGATACAAGTGCTATTTATAGCGTTCGTTTAGCTGAAGTCCACTGCATCCCAGTGGTGCTAACGGGGGATTTATTTTTGTTTTCGTGCGGCCTAAATACGAGACTTGTCAGATCTGAGAATTCCGCGGAACCCAACTGATTCTTGAGAATTCGGTCAAATCTGCTACGGTGCTGCTATCACATATGGATTAATGGTGATTCCTGCTGAAAAATAATACCATAACAAACGACAGACGAGCCCTTAATTCAGTTTACAGACAACCGGGCCTGCTAGATACGTTTTAAACACTTATGGAAACTTAGATCGGCAATTTATTTCTATTACACTTTTAAGAATATCATTATAAACAGAAATTTTTGGGCAGGCATCTTTAACTCAAATATTATTCGCTCTCAACCAGAAAGATAATTTTAAATTCTAAATTTATCTAAAACACTGGCTAATTAGATCGATTTAATATTTTTACAGCTTAACCCATTACAGCCAGAAAATATTTTTACAGCTTAACCCATTTACAGCCAGAAAATATTTTTAGATTGTAAGAATTTAAAAAAAAAAAAAATAATGTAGTGACGCAAATCTTACTAATTAACCCATAGCTAGGGGAGAGAGGTGGATTCATACATTTCCCAATAATTTTTGCGCCTAAGTGAACATAATGAACCTAACTTGAATTGGAACTCGGCTTTCCAATTAACAAATCCTAGCTATTATCTATTACACAATCCGCACATCCAAGCTTACAGCACCTGGTATTCCCAAGTGGACACCCATCTAGATATTGACCAGGCCCGATGTTGCTTAACGTAATTCAACATGTGGTTCTGAGCTTAGATGATTATAAGTAACGAATAGCAACGAAGTTTATAACGACATTATTATAAACTCGGTCGATTCGATTATTTTGTTAGAAACTATACGGAAGATTAGCATATGTTTTATTTTTAGAAATGTCTATCAGAAACTTAAGCGAAGTATTAGAAACAAAGAAAAGAATACTGAACTAACAGTATATAAAGCATTGAACGCTGGACAATCTCCTCACAGATGAAAGAGACTTGAAGCAAAAGAAATGTGGTTCTACAGAAGGATACTGAGAACACCATCAATCCAACATGTGAGCAACGATGAAGTTTGAGGGAAAACGGAACAAAAAACGACACTTATACTTATCAGAAAGAGTTGAAATTTCTGGAGCACATAACGAGAAAAGAGGGCCTTGAAAATTTGACACTCACAGGGCATAGTGAATGCAAGAGGGACGGGCTTTTGTAACAAGGTCTTGGAGAGAACAAAGAGACAATATTTACTAGAAACTGGAAAAAAAAAAAGAAAAAAAAAAGGAAATTGTAGAGAGCCATGATCGCCAACGTCCTGATAAGACACGGCACATAAGCGATCAGAATCTTTCGACCAATGTGTTTTCCAGTTTTAGGGGTGTCTTGCGCATCCGGTAGCTTTTGAATGATGAAACTAGACGGTCTGCAAAATGAATCAATTTTTCTTTAAGTGGGACATTTTTTATGTCTCAAAAATAAGTGTCGGACTTTGTCCATTTCATAATGTGTGACGTCATACTTCATATATATCATGTGTGTGACATAAAAAAAAACATTTTTATGTCTTAAAAATAATTAAAAATAAAAAAGAACGTATAGATATAAAAAATATCTTAAAAATAATTGTTGGACTTTGCCCATTCATAATGTGACATCATTTGTTTACATTTGGATATGCAACGAGCAGATATGAATGTGCGAGAGAAAATCACGGAGAATTGTAGTTTAAAAACAGTAAAATCGACCTTGCTAACCGAAACAGTCCTCTGTGGCTCAATCGGTAAAAGCACGTCAGGCTATATGACGGTTCCGTATAGGATACAGGTTCGATTCCTGTCGGAGGACGAATATTTTCTATGAAAATTTCTCGGACATTCAGGCCGGTAAATGTCGTTAATACTGTTTATTATAAACAGAGCATTTACCTAAATATTTGTATCTATAAAAAAAAGAACGTACAAACATAAAAAATGTCTTAAAAGATAATTATCGGACTTTGTCCATTTCATAATTTTATATATATATATATATATATATATATATATATATATATATATATATATAAAAACATTATTTTTAGTGGATACCCATATTTGAGTAGATGGTCTGTTTATTTATTTCTTAAACACTATATTTATTTTCGTTTACCGGCCTGAATATTCATTAAAAATAACGCTTCCATAATAAAATCTGTCAGATTAATAAATATAAAAAAAAAATCACTTCTGTTTCTCATACATATTTCACTGACCAATTTTTTTTACAAATTATCGACCTTTTATCGAATATTCAAAGCCAAAACGTGTATTTTAAGAATAATTTTCTATCTTTACGAGTAAAGACCGCAATAATTTTTTTGGTTTGAGAATAACAATGATTTTTATTTCAGATACAAGCCCTATTATTTAACCCACGGCTGGTGGAAAGAAATAGATTTACGCCTTTCTCAAGGGTATTTGAGAATTCATAAGTGAATGTACCACACATGACTGGAATTCGAACTCTTCCCCGCGAGTTCTCATTCTGAGCAGCTATCCATTACAACACCCGCGCATCCTAATTCCCGTAACCGTGGCCTGGTTTATTCGTTGTCCTCTTGTAAACCACGGTCGTCCACAACAAGGCCAACACTGTATTTTGTAACTAGAACATTTTACAAACTATGACTGGTCGAGGTCAACGTATACGACACAGGGTCATGACCTCTCTAAGAAGTTCATGGGGCACAATATATTAACTCGGCATTTGTTTATATTTTTGCCTATATATTTACATTTTAAGATACATTTTAAAAATATTTAGTTGCAATTACAATATACACATAGAGCAAAAATTTTCTTTCTAAGTCCGGCAGTTTTTATGCTCTCATCGAGTGATCTTAATTTGGTGCTTCCTCATCTTTATATAATGCAACTAAACGTAAACATGTGGCATTAACTCTGCTCCCTATACCAGTGCAATTTTAGTTTGGTTTATGGCATATCAACCCCAATGGGTTATTTAATGTCGACAAGGTTTTTATTGCTGGTTATATTTTTTTCTAAAAATGTATTATTGGTAATAATTTTTTTTTTTATTCAAAAATTTATTGCTGGAAATATTTTTCTATTTCAGAAATGTACTGCTGATAATTTTTCCCCAAAAATATTGTTGGTATTAAAACCTATTTTTATGCTTTTATAGTGTTTTGACCCATTTGGTGGTGGTGGTGTTGGGGGGGGGTTAAATATTTGCCCATAGCTTGGACCCTATCAGATGCTGCCACCCCGGATCAGGGTGGACCTGGGAATACCAGCAATTAAGAGGTGGTTCCATACTCTTCAAAACCACTTGATCAAAGACCTTCCTGTCGGATGTAGTTTATCCTCTTACCCGGCACCGGGGTGGGATGTAATTTATCCTCTTACCCGGGATGACCAGTGCAATTTTAATAGCAGGATGAGGTTAAATAATCCGCTCGTAGAAAATGGTGAAAACATTTTTTTGTGGGTGGGTGGGGGAAGTATTTCTTTTGGATTAGTATTCGTTAGATCCTTCTTTACTAACAATATTGGTCAGAATCGAAAAACAAAATTTATTTTAGAAGTGGGGTGTCCTACTCATAATATAAATACAATGTCAAATCGATTCAGGACTTCTTAATGAGTTAATCTGTACTTTGTTTTCATTTATAAATGCCAAGTTTGAAACCTCTGCGAGATTACCGCACCTTATCTGCCAATAAAATTTGCAAGATGGCGTTCTATTCAGAAGTATAAAGAACAGGGATATAAACCCAACCTCTTTTCACTTTCTCACACATAAGATGCGATAAAGGCACCTGGTGTAAAGGTTAGCAAGTTTGGCTTGCTAGAACAATTACGATCCCCATACTTTTGGCCTTGTGCCATATCTAAACTGTGCTTAGAAAATCGCTATAAGATGGGATGGGTAAAACTGTTTAATCTTCTGTCTATCTCCGATATGAGATATTACGATTATTCACATTATTCGTTTATCCTGATCTTCATGCTATATTCACAACGTTTCGACAGCTGTACTCTCTGGCCTTCTTCAGGTGATTTGAATTTTGAACCTAACTACATGGCCCAGTGGATAAAGACGTTGGTTAGATTCAGTGACTAGAGCCAAAGAGTTGTGAGTTCAATAATAGCAGTGGTGAGCCAAAAAAACTTGGGGGAGTTAAGTTAAAAGGAAATAACTGAGACATCAAAAATAGGTATGACCCGTAGAACTAGAGCAATCTACCCCAGTAGACAAAATAAAAGATTTGGTTCGAAATACCAAACACTTGAAGAAGGCCGGAATATACAACAGCCGAAACGTGAATATGGCAGTGAAGATGAGGATAACAGTCTGAATAATGTAAGTAATGTTTAATCTTCATCTAAGAAGGCACTTCCCGGCAGCCATCTACGTAGCAGACTCACGTAGATGCTATGTTTATCCCATAAATGGTTTTTCCTGTTTTTGTTGTTTTGTTTTAGCTATATATATATATATATATATATATATATATATATATATAGATACGTAAATATAATTTTTATTTTCTTCAGGGAGCTGTGTTCTTTATATAAATACGCATAAAAACGCCACGGAAGTGTAGAATTCATTTATTTCAAAGTCTTCACTATCCTCCGTGCCAGGTATTAATCGCATTCCTTATAATCCTTAAAACCATCCTCTACACCAGCGTTTCTCAACCTTTTTACCCTTGCGTAACCCTTCAAATAAATTACATGTTCCAAGCAAGCCCAGCGAAAAAACAAAATTATATACTATATCTTATTTCATTTTCATCGAAGTTTTCGTTGTAAATATCATAGTATATATTTTTGAATAATTGTTTTCAGGAAAAATTAATACTTCGTTATCAAATTTTTCGGTAATGTTAAATAAAATTCATCCGGTTTGTTTAAAATACTTAATCAGGAAGTTTTCATTCACACAAAAAAATTTTAAAACTCAAATGTAAAAAAATAAATGTAAGTAACCAATATCATATACCTATAAATGTAAATAGAATGAAAACAGATAATTGCTGCATCAGTTTTTTTTTTATTTATTTCTTTATCCTTTACTGGCAATGTTGAAAAGACATACGTAAATCATGGCAAAATATCCTGTGAACTAATAAATGGGCTTAGAAAATGTTACTTTCAGAGCCATTTGATAAAATGAAGCATGCTTCTCTAATATGAAGTCTTTTGCTTAAATTAAATAAAAAGTCAAAAGTGCACTAGCTTATCTCACCTGTTCTCGTGGGACCCTTGGGGACCTTTTGTGGAACCTTAGGGTTGAGAAACGTTGCTCCACACTGGTGACGCCATTGATAATTGGGTACTATTGCGTACTCTGATTTTTGAAAATTTAATGACGTGGGCACAGTTTAAGCCTTTTACATTTGTAAATAAAAACAAAGTGCAGATAACTCTTTAAAAAAAGTCAGGGATCGATTTGATACTGTATTTATATTATGAACAGATCCCTGCTTTTAAAAATAATAATAAAGTAAATTTTTCGATTTTGATAAATGTTTTGAGTAAAGGAAAGTTTCAATGAATGCTAATTTACAAAAATTATTGAAAAAGGGTCGCTTGAGAAGAAAAAGCGAAGTACCACTGACCTAGAATGAAACAATGTCCAGTCTCGCCAAGAACAATTTATATCCTTTAGCTTGTCTTTATAAGTGAGCCATGGCCGTTCAACAGTCCTTTGTCTACTGTCAAGCTGGCTATACATGAGGTCCTTAAGTATTCTGTCGTCACTCATCCTTTTAACATGACCATATATGACAAATTGGAAATAGGTTTTTGTGACTCCTTTCATCCGTTCGGACTTCACTGGGTAAAACGCCACAAAAAAATTTTCTTCCAATTTGTCATACATCTTATCTTTTTAAATCGTTCCTGATATATAAAAAAAAAATATTAAAAAATAATTATATATCGTTATCCATCAAACACACACATATTATATATACACTATTACATATATATATATATATATATATATATATATATATATATATATATATATATATATATATTTGGATAGCAACCTTTCTTTCAAGCATGTTTAATTGATCTTTTGAGTTTTTCCAGCATTTTAACATTTTTCGTTTTTCTGGGGTTAAAGAATATAGGAATTGTCCATCATTACAATTGTACCGTGCACATCCATCTTGTTCTATAGCCATTATCAAGGATATCATTTTTGGATTGTGAATTTCTGTGTGCAGTTTTTATATAGTTTTGCTGAGTGGAGCATGTGCAGCAGGTGTTGTATGTTTTTTGGCGGTTACGTTCTACCCATGGCCGGTTGACCTGGGTAGGACTTCTATTTTTAGAAAATTTTTAACACGCTATCTCCACTGCGAAATAGTGTAAGACTGATAGCGGGCGAATAATATTTAATAAACAATGCTCCCCTAATTGTTCGGTTATGTGATTTAAAAAGAATTTGTGTTTTCGACTAGAATTTTCCTTAAAGGTTCTTGTAAATTATGAGCTAATAAATGTTTATTAACTGCACTTTGCTTCGAAAGGTAGCATGTCTAGGTCAACCGGCCACGCATAGCACGTGACCACCAAAAAGCATACGACGCCCCGACACACATTCCACACAGAAAAACTACTATGTAGAAACCGCGCAGCCATCCAATTGCCGCGTGTACGACAAACTAACGAAGGAATATCCTGCTTTGCTCAATCGAAGTCGGCCTTTGTTTTAGCAAGACAATGCGTGGCGACACACTACCAGGTTGATGAAGGAGAAGTTAAAACAGATGGACGGTGTTAAGACTCTTCCACATCCACCATTCAGTCCCGACGCTGGGTGATTGCTGGCAGAAGATCGTCGAGAATGATGGACGTTATTTTGAAAGATTAAATGTTGGTGTTGCGCCATAAAATGCTATGTTTTCTTTCCGTTTCCTAAGGCAGTCATGACTTTCTGGCCAAACTAATATTTCTCTGTAATGGATTGTATTCAGTTTTTTCCTAAAGTAGCATTTTAAAAGTAGATTTGTTATGGCTCGTTTTATTTCGTAAACTGTTACAGAGAAAATACTGACAAGGAATATTAATAAGCAATCAAGATATAAGTGTCCAAACATGATTTTTTCATATCATCAATATTCATAAAAAAAAAACTATACTGAAAGAATATAAGATCCAGGTATTTGCGGATGATGTAACAGAGTATCACAGATACACACACCTGTGTGTGCATATATTCTAGTCGCGTGAAAATTGGGCACCGACTCGAGCTGTGCCTCATCGACTTTTGATGTGAAGCGTTTTATGCTGTCTGTTAGGCTAGAAGTTGGGTACTTTTTAGTTCCTTTTTTATTCTTAGAACAAAAGAATCAAGAACTAAGGTTGTAGGTCTTTTGGCAAGTTATCACCAAAAGGATGAGCCCAAAATGCAAACAACAAATCGGGAATGCAAAAATAAAACAAATACAGAAATTCAAACATCTGGGAAGTGTTCTATCAGAGTGCGGAAAATGTGACACTGAGATCCGAAGATTTATTGGGATGGTCAAAGACGCGTTCAAAAAGCTAAGCAGAATATTAAAAGACAGAAAAATTTCGTTAGAAACAAAGAAAAGAGTACTAAACTCTTGCGTGATATATGTCCTCCAGTATGGCATTGAATGATGGACGAACTCCACAGAGATGAAGAGAATTGAAGCAACAAAAATATGGTTCTACAGAAAGATGATGAGGATACTATGGATCGAACATATGAGCAAAAAGAATGATTTGAAGAAAATTTAAACGAAAAGAAAACTTATACTTAACATCAGGAAGAGGCAGATGAAATTTCTAGAGAACGTAAAAGGGGGGGGGCTTGGAAAATCTGATATTTAGATTGAGGGCAAGAGAGACAGAGGAAAAGAGCGGGTAATGTACTTGAGCAAATGGATGGTAGGACGGAGTTTAGGAGAAATAGCAAAAAGAAAAAAAAACTATTAAGAGCTATAAGGTTCAGGAAGATGTGGAGGGTCACAGTCACAGTCACATATGTCTTGAAGGGTCACAGCACATAAGTCTTTTGGTCACACTAACATTTTGGAATATGCTTAGTACAAAGATAAACTTAAGCAAAACGTAAACTGACATCTGTCGTCCTTTGAGGAAATGGCTTCTTATAGCCAAGAATAGAAGTGTCTGCATAAAAGACATTTTAGAGGCAAACATTGAACATTTAGATATTATAAGGCAGAACATTGAACACTGCTATCATTCCTGTAGCTTTACAAAGCAGTGATGTTCCTTGTCCTGTATGCATAATGCTGTGTTGGTTTAAAGCGGTTTTTAAAAGTCATCGAAGGTACAAGCTGTTGCACCCTCATACAACTAAAGCAAATCCATCGTGTGTGTGTGTTGAACAAAGGAAGATGATGCCGATTTCTTTTTAGGAGACTGAGCCTATCGATACATCCCATGATGAATGTTGCCTTTTTTTTTTTAAAACGAAAATTTTAAATTACAATTAATGTATGTGACATGAAAATAATATAAAAACTATCACGAACATTTCGATCCGAATCGGAAGTAGCTATGTGAGCATTGTCCCTTCTGATTTTATACAATTAAACATCCTCATTCCGAAATTTTGAATAATTCATTAAATTTTTATAAAAGTTGATTTCTCATATTCATAGTTATAGATTTTTCTAACAATTGGTGCAGTTCAAAATTATTCGCTCCGCCTATGGAAATTATGAAATAATATTGCTCTATGGCAATTGTAATGATTTATTTTTTAATTTGACATTTAATACAAACATCCTCACTTAACAAAAAAGACATTGTCATTGATGTAAGACATCGAGGTTGAATATACCGATGAAGATAGTCACTAGTTTTCATCGTGCAGGACTTGAAGCTTGTGACCCAAGGAAAAACTACCTTGCCTAAGGTTAAACACCTAAAATACAGATTAGCTTATGCTAGAAGCCATCTAGAACATGGGAAGAAATTTGGAACTGTTTTATGGTCAGATGGAACTAAACTAGAATTATTTGGTCACATGAACTCTCATTATGTATGGAGGAAAGTGAATGAAACTTACAAACCAAAAATTATCCTCCCTACAATTAAGCAGAGTGATGGGAGCATTCTGCTCTGGGGATGCTTTGCTACTTTTGGACCAGAACTAGTGAGAGTACAGGGTATCATAAATAAAGAGCAGTATTTGGTTTTTTTTTTTTAATAATATAAAACGAAGTGCACGAAAGCTGTCTTTGGGTTGTCACAGGACGTTCCAACAGGACAATGACCCGAAACACACGGCACAGATTGTTACAAAATACTTAGATGACAGCAAAATTACTATATTGGAATACAAAGACCTGACCTAAATCCCCACTGAAAATTTATGGCCATATTTGAAGAAAAAAGTAAGAGAAAGGAGTCCTTTGAACTTGGAGGAACTAGAAGCTATTGCCAAGGAAGAATGGAGCCAAATACTTATCAGTGTGTGTAGTGATTGTGTAAGTAAGTATCAAAAATGATTAAAGGCAATAATCAAGAATAAAAGTTACACAATTGATTAGTGAGGTAAGAGGACCAATAACTTTGTTGTATTTTAAATATTTTTTTTTGTTTTTTTGTATTACTGATTGATATCAAAATAAAAAAAATAGGTTGTCGGCATCATTGCACATGCTTTCAAATCTATTATGGAAAAATGCACATGAGGTTTCTATAAAAATTTGAGGTTTAATTGTAGTGTGTATATATATATATATATATATATATAACAACTAAAATACTTTTACGAACATTACATATAAACATATGTCCGCAAATCTTTCGTTTATGAGTTATCAGGTTTAAAATTTATGGTTGACACTTCAATGGATAATTAATGATAAAATCTAAAACTACTTTTACAAACTTTGGGGCGGTTTCCTGATACGAAAACAAGGTAAAATGTCCATTATAAACACATGTCCAAAAAGCCATCGTTGTACCTCAAAACAGCAACTCATAAATGTTCAAAATGTCCTCCGTTTGCTTCTACACATGCATGCACCCGTCGGATCACTGACTGGCGGACACTTTCAAATACTCCCACACTGTGTCAAATGGTTTTGTAGGCATCCATGACACAGAAGTGTCTCTGCATTATTAATGTCTACTGCATAAACCAATTGCTTTAGGTGACCCTACAGGTAAAAATCCAAAGGATTGAGTTCGGGGGGAATGTGCAGGCTATTAAACCAATTTAAACCTATTTATCCATCTTTCATGGTAGATGTCAGCAAGTGCATCGCAAACAATGTGACTAAAATGTGCTGGAGCACTATCATACATTAACCACACGAATCTTCGTATTAGCAGGGATACATCCTCTAGCAGGTCTGTGTGTTGGAAACAGTCCTTGTAGACAGCTCCTGTAAGACGTGATTGGATAACATATGGATCTACCAAACAGTCACTCACAATTCCAGCCCATACATTAATCGTAAACTGATGCTGGTGTCTCGCCTGTATCGTACTATGGAGATTCCAATCCGCCCTCAAATGTTGTATAAATTTGTTATTTCATCTCTTCCAAATGTTGCCTCATCCGTAAACAAGACTGAAGAGACAAACAACTAATCGGTAGCTTGTGCGACACACCATCGGCAAAAGTTCTCCTGTGGTGAGGGATCAAAGTCGAAATACTCTGCACATGTTGCAAATTAAACTTGAAGTACCCTCCATGCGGTACTAAGAGATATACAACATGCTAAGTCCACTCGACGTGTGCTCATACCTGGATTGTTCCCGACAGCCTCTAGAATATGTTCTTCGTGGTAAGGCGTATGAGCGGATCTCGGTCCTCCTCGATCCGGAGCTACGGATTTTGTCTCAAGAACCTGACGATAAACACCAGCAAAAGGTTAGATGACTCGGCTGCCTTCGGTCTGGAAACGCAATCTTATACAGAACTCGAGTCTTATCATTCGCACGGCTGTATTTTTTTTTTTTTTTTTAAAAAAAAAAAAAAAAAAAAAAAATTGCTCCCGATATGAATATCTTGTCATTGCAAAACGGAACACTTCTCAGTTAATTAACTACTGCATGCGTTAAACGTCGTAGACTAGACACAAATATACACGAATGACAAGTGTAACCTAGTCTACATGTCAACACAGTGCCATATACCGTAAACTTTAAACTTAACTGAAAACGAAGGATTTGCGGACATATGTTCATATGGAATTTTGTCCTTTTTTGGTGTGAGGAACCTGACCTCAAAGTTTGTAAAAGTATTTTTGATACACCGTATATATTTGTAAAGAAAGGGGATGGGTTTTTTTTATTTATTTAAAATTCCGACAGATTTTTAGTACTTAAAAGTTATTTTTTAGTGGAGACTCGTATTTAAGTTGACGCTCAGTTTATTAAACACTACATTTTATTTTCGTCTCGAATGTTCAAGGGTGGCATTCGAAAATAAATATAGTGTTTAATAAATAACCTGAGCATCTACTCAAATACGTGTTTCCACTAGAAATAAAGTTTAAGTACCTTTTTGATGTTTCCAAATATTTCCTTCTAGAATTTGTGCATTTAGAGTAATTTATGGTCCTTAGCTTTATAGTTAAAGTAAAATCTCTTTTCGTAAGAAGCCTTTAGATGACAATGGGTCCTCCGCAAGTAAAAGAAATATAACGGAATGGAACACATTGGAAATGTTTTGAACCAAATACAAGTGTCAACTGGAATATAACATACGCCAAGATTTTGATTCCAGGAACAAATTGATGATACTACGGAGAAAACTACAGAGAAAACTATTTCGAACTTAATAAACGTGTCACACTAAGTAAGGTGCGTGTGCTTTGTTAATTTCCGGGAATATACCGGGGAGGGGGAATTGAATTAAATAATGTAATTGTGCCAAAACTCATATTTTGTACATAAGAATAATTTGATATACCTACCAACTATAAATTAAAAAAAAAAAAAGGCGGGTTGTGTTAAGGTTATCGGCGCAGAAAATGAAATCTGCGAACCGTTTTCAAATTCCAACCTACTTTGATGCTTTCATACTCGCAGAAATGTCTTTGGGCAAGTCATGAAACCTGCTCTTCTTCCCCAGTTATGGGTTAAACATCGGGATTGACTTATCTCTCCAACCTTGCATAGTTGCTAGTTTAGAAGATTGGGTTTGGTTTTAAGGCATATCAACACCTCAATGGGTTATTTAATGCCGACAATTTTATTGTTGGTAATATTTTTTTTTTTCCAAAAATCAATTTCTGGTAATGTTTTTCCTTAAAAAAAAAAAAAAAAAAAAAAAAAAAATTCTATTTCTGCTAATTTTTTTTGTTCAAAATATATTTCTGGTATTAAAACCTATTTTTTTTTACACGTTTTTACCCAGTTTTTTTTGGGGGGGGGAGTTAACTATCTGGGGATAACAGGTGCTACCACCCTGGGGACACCAGCAATTAAAAGGTTGTTCAACGCTTCTCAAAATCTGATCAGAGACCTTGCTGTCAGATGTAGTCTATCGTCTTACCAGGACGCGCATGTAGTTTATAGTTATACCCAGGACGGAGTCTAGAAGGGAAACTGAATTTAATACCGTAGAGAAGATGACAGGAAACCGCTCTCTATTTCCCAAGAAATCATGGCAGATTTTTTTTTAATTTTTTAAAATCATTTCACCCTAAGCAAGGCAATAAAGCCACTGCAGGAGCGGGGGGGTGTCACTGAATGTGAAAGAAAAGAAAACGAGAGGAGATAACGATTATTGAATTTATAATTTTGAAGATCAAAGTTGACTGGAAAGCAAGAAGCCAGAAAAGAGTTCCACGATCGAAAAGTACAGGAAAAGAAACGGTTAGCGTAGAACTTACGATTACATCGAGCCATTTTATCTGTAAAATGATGAAACCTAACCGCCAATCAAGTGATGCGTTTAAAATCTAGGTACTATTGTGGAAAGTTCATCAGAACAGTTACCATTAAAGTGTTTATAGAAAATACATAAGTGCCAGAGAAAAGTGATAATAAGAACAAAAGTTGCAATATGAGCTCAGGTAAAAACATACAATGATAACAGCAAAAAATTGCAATATGAGCACTGATAAAAATGATTGCTGAAGACATTAGGTTTATAATACCCAGAAATTCATACACACATGTCCTCAAGGATACATGGCACAGTGGTTAGATCCAGTGACAGGACCCAAAGAGTATGAGTTCAATACCTAGTTAAGGCAGTGGAGAACTTTCAGAGGGAAATTAACAGGAGATAATTGATAACTGACATAATAAAAGGGTTAAGTTCGACATTCCAACCACCTGAAGAAGGCCGGAGCGTACAACGACCGAAACGTTGTAATAAATATGGCGACAAAGATTAGGACAATAGTCCGAATAATGTAAATAATGTACATAATACCTCTTCTCAGAAATATAGACAGATACAAAATACATAAGGATACTACATTTCGACTGAAGCCGAGATGCCAGTTCAAGGCCAATGACATTGCAGATTCTTTGGATTTTATCAAAGATCTCTAAATAAAGAAAAAAAAAATTGCAATCTTTAGAGAAGCCTGAAGAAGTAGGGATTTAAGAATAAATTATTGGGTCACCCTATAAAAAATAAAACGTAAAAAGCAAACAGAGAAATAATAGCCCCAAATCGATCATGAACCTAACTGCATCTAAACTAAACAATTTTTCAGAATTGCAAGATAGAAATATCGCACGAAAGTTTTATATAGAGGGGCGTGGTAATCGAACTGTTTAAGACGTCATACACGTCAGAACAGAGGATACAAACTGAAGTGTTGTTAAAATTTCCTCGTACTATTTTCCGCGGTCGGAAGGTTATTGATTTAGAAAGTTGTGATAAAGTAGAAGAAAGCGAAGAAAAAGACGAATCATCAAATTTGCAACGGAAAATCCAATCTCAGGTCTTTATTTTGCTTATTATTTTTCTTTTAATTGTTAAGAGACATATTTTCATTTATTTTATTGATTATACCTTTGATTTTTTTTTGTTTTTAATTCGTCCCACATTTGCAATATTCATTTAAGAACCATTTTTTACTTCTTTTTTCGCCTTTATTGTAATTTTTACTTTTCTCTTCTGAAGATTTTCTTTATTCGATTTTATTTTTAACGTGATCACCAATCGTTCTTTCCTTTTTATTCGTTTTCTTTCTTTTCATTATATACTTATATATTTTTCGCTCTTTTTTATCTTTTACATTCTGTTTTCGTTTGTTTTTTCTTTAAATTTCTTTTTTCCGTTTGGTTTTGCCATTGTGTCCGTCTTTCTTTCTTTCTTTCCATTCTTTCATTTTCTTTCTTGTTTTTCCTCACTTCTTTTCCACCATTTTTTCATTCATTTGTATTTCTCTCTTGCTGTATGGGATGTGCGGGTGGCGTAATGTCTAACGAGTGAGAAATCGGTAGAGAAAAGTTCGAATTCCAGTTGGGTCGTTACGTTCACCTACACGCAAATAACCTTGGGAAATGTATGACTCCATCTCTTCTCCATCAAAGCTATGGTTTGAATAACAGAACATACTGTGTCATTGTAGCCTTAGTTGGCAACCAGTCTGTCGCAGAAACAAACAGCAGTCTATTGCGGGAAAATCTGCCTAGTCTGTCATGAACCAAAAAAGATGATCGCTGAAGCGTGTATAGCAATTAATTGTCTGACTTTCGGCACTTCCCTTTCTTTTATCTCTCCTTTTTTATATTCTAATCTATTTCTTTCTCCCCCCCCCTCTTCCCTTCGTCATTTACTAAATCCCTTAGTTAACCTTATTTCCTACCCTCATTAGTAAGCAATGCCCATTATTCCCACGTTTCCTTTAAAAATTTTCTCCGTGAATACTTTTTGTCATTGTCTCTTACAAATACGATGCATCGGAATTCTTAAACCTTTTTCCGCCTTCTGCTCTTTCAGGTTTGCGTATTTGCTAAGAGAAAAAAAAAAAGGACTATGAACAGATATGCTCTGCGGAAGTTATACAAGGTGGGCGGGTGCAAAAGTCGGTATACAATATGTTTTGTCCTTAAGGATACCTAGCCCAGTCAAGAGAGAGAGAAAGCGAGAGGGAAAAAAAAGAGAGAGAGAAAAAAAAGAGAGAGAGAGGGAAAAAAAAAGAGGAAAAAAAAGAAAAGAGAGAGAGAAAAGAGAGAGAGAGAAAAAGAGAGAGAAAAGAGGGAAAAAAGAGAGAGAGGGAAAAAAGAGAGGAGAGAGAAGAGAGGGAAAGAGAAAGAAAGAGAGAGAGACAAAAGAGAGAGAGAGAAAAGAGAGAGAGAGAGAAAAGAGAGAGAGAGAGAGAGAAAAGAGAGAGAGAGAGAAAAGAGAGAGAAAGAGAGAGAGAGAAAGAGAGTGAGCGCAAATCCTAAGACAAATTAATAATAGTCTTCTGAATTAATTCTTAGCCATGAGAATCAAATCACGGAATAGTTGCATAAAAGAACTGAACGAAAAACTTGAGATTTTCTTTCGCCACTATATAGCCGAGTTGGGCACTTCGAGGCGGTATAATGGTTAGCAAGATGGTCTCACTAGAACAATTACGATTGAGTAATGAGTTCGATCTTTACTGGGTGCCCCATACTTTCGGCCTTGTGCCACATCTATGCTACGCTTGGAAAATCACTCTATAGCCGAGTTTATAATTTTAAGCGAGTGTAACATTGATTTAGTGTCTAACCGATTCATTTCACCCTTTTAAACTTATGTTAAAAAAGTTGATCTCCAAAATTGTTGGATTTGAGCAAAACCTTTTGATAAGACGTCTGTGGAGGTAAAAATTCCATGATACATTAAAGATATTTGTTAAATTTGGCCATAAATTTATTTTCAACGCCTTTTCCTGACAGCACACAAAACTACTGCTCACAAAGCGGTAGCAACAGTGGTGGAGTAGTTTGCGTGATTCTATGAACCACTGAGCTATGATGTTTCCCCACCTTCCTGGTAGGTTCAACCTAAACAGACAATTCAATGGACAGGAGCTAGACAAAGTTTAGTCACCTATAGAAGACAATCTCAAAGACAAAAATGCAGTGTTGGCAGCAGCTCACCAGTTACATAAAGAAGCAAAGATCAAGAGACCAATACATTGACTGAATATGCAGTGATCAATGGTGGTTGATCACTGTCATTGACTGAGGCAGGAAATGGCTTGTAAACTTTAATGCCTCCAAAATGAAACTGCACTCAGTTATCCACCATAGAGAACCATCCCCGTCGCCCATCGGAATGGCTGATGCTCAACTCCATGAGAGCGCCTCTCTGCGCCTGCTTGGCCTCACGCTGTCCCCTGACCTGAGGTGGAACAACTACATTGAATCATTAGCTTCATCTACTGCAAGGAAAATTGGTTCTCTGTGTCGCGCCCGAGTCCATTCTTCAAATCTATCATTCGTCCTTGCATTGAATACTGCTGCCATATATGGTCTGCTGCCCCCGCTGATCATCTTGAGGTCCTCGACAAAATCCAGAGACGGATATGCAATGTGATAGGTACTAATCTGGCATGTCGTCTACAGTCACTCTCTCACAGATGTGCTGTGGTTTCCTTCTTTTCTACAAATATTTTCATGGCAACTGCTCTGACGAGTTACTTTTACCGGTTCCCAAATTGCATAAATTTAAACGTGCTACTAGGTTGGCATTTCGGTCTCACCCTTTCACTGTCGAAACTGTTAAATACAGCCGTCTCTTTTACTCCAGCTTCTTATCTCGCACTTCCCGTCAGTGGAACTCCCTCCCTCTTGCTTGCTTCCCTGATAGCTATATTCTTAAAGAATTCAAATGTAATTTCGATTTACATCTGATGCCTCGATCCTGATCCTCGTCCTTCTATGTACTTTCCCCAAAACACCCTCTTTACTCCTGCTCTCACTTTCTGTAACCCCCTTGCGTGCTAGTGACACTCTCTCCTTGCCTGGGGTGATATGCTTAAAAATTGCTGCGGTTGTTAGCAGATGTAGTGATTACTAATAGTGAATCGTACTTGCAATGTAAGTGCGAAAACATTTGAGATAGAAATACAGACAGATACTGCATTTTTTTCTAAGATGAGGTATTGTAGCTATTCACACTTCGGACTGTTGTCCTCATCTTTGGTGTCATATTCACAACGTTTCGGCCATGGTACGCTCCAGTCTTCTTCAAGTGATATACGTTGGAATTTTCATCCGATTTATTTCGTCCACTGGGGCAGATTGTTCTATTTCCACGTGCTATGCCTTCTCTGGATATCTCAGTTTTCAGGTAATTCCCTTTTGTAACTCAACTCTCCAATTTTTTTGGCTCACACTGAACTAACAACTGTTTGCGTCAAGTCACTGGATTACTTCAACCAATTCTTTTACCCACAGTATTGGGGTGTAATGGATATCGACTCGGAGTGAGAACTGGGAGAGTAAAGTTCGAATTAAATCGGTTGCCACCAAAGACTATAAAACCCAGTCGAATTCGTTAAATTCACTTATTCACAAATACACTTGGGAAAAGCATGAATCCATCTCTTCCCAGCTATGGGTTTAATAGCAGGACAGACTGGATTCTTTAGCCTCGGTTTCCCCGCAGAAAGAATTGGCAACATACTGCGGGAAAAATCTGCATCATAAATTATGTATCGAAAGATATAGCATTTAATTGACTGATTACTAGAAAACAGTATCACTAAAAATAAAATTCTTTTTAAAATATCGATTGGCACGATTTTTTTTTTTTTTTTTACACTGAGGTTTACTCTGTAAAAGGCTCGGGAGAAACTTGAGGTAGAGGGTTACAGAGTAAGAGGCACAGTTTATGCGGATAGGCGGGGGAGATAATGGTTAACCCTAGGGATGAACAGGTTAAGATAGTAGTGATCGGGGAAACGTCCTCTTGGGAGTCGGTTCCGCAGAGCAGTGATTCTTGGGGAGAAGCTGCTAGAGTGGAACTTCTCACCAACGGAACACAGAGGGGTTGTTGCTACAATGTTAGTGACAAGGCGGGTCCTAGCCGTGAAGTTTATAAAACAAGGCTAAAACAAGGAATGAAGTTCGTCCGAGCACTTTCCATAGAAGTCGCAATGAGCAGCGAAAGGCTTTGCCAAATTCCATCTGGGATTGCAGGGTGGAAAATAATTCAACACCCACAAGGACACGCAGATGCTATTGGACTATCGAGATTGGAAATTAAGGACTGGGCATCTCCTGCCCGTATATAGGAGCAGTACCGATCTGGCTCTTGTAAAAGGTAGAGTACAGCAGGTGGAATCAAGTACTTACTGGAGTGGTACAGTGAACCTACTATTTTTCCCGCATCTTTAGCGATGGATCGTATGTACGTGTTCTACTTGATGCCTGGAGTGTGTTTAAGGCCCAGTAGTCGTTCAAAGACACGGAGCTTCCCCGTGGCGACATCAATTCATCGTAATTGGTGGTAGTTAGGAGTCCGATTGCCGAGAAGAGTAATGGAAAAAAACTGTCCAAATCATGATGGCAGCATTCCGTAAATCAGCATGTGATTCTATAGATAAACCGTAAATCCGAGAATGAAATGAAACGAGACCACGACGTTACTGAGGTCTCTAGACTTGCTACTATTTAGTCTCCAGCGATAAACACCAGGCATTTGGTAGGAAGATGCAAATTCATGAAGATAAAGAAAAATAATCACTAAACAAATGGAAGCGCTGATAAACAAAAAATAAAAATAGTGACAAACCCTCCTGTAATTAATGGTTAACATTCTTAGGCTGGGAGATAATTACAACTGAAAACTATATTCGTTCCTCTCTAGGTTAACCTTATGCCAAAGCTAAGCTGATTAAATCAATGTGAGAAGATCATCAGTACTAATAACTTTAAGGACACTACATGTACTGCCGTCCCAGTAGAATTGGTGTTTCTTGGGCAAGATAACCTGATGAAGCCCGGCGCTCTCCAGGCCGGTTTCGAATTCAAAGCTATCTTCTAAATCGGTTGCCACCAAAGACTATAAAACCCAGTCTAACCTGCTTTTTGTCCATATCGGAGGCTGGGGGTGGATTCATTTCTTTTCCAAGGGTATTAGCACGTAAGTGAATGTAATGGATCCGACTGGAATTCGAACTCGTATCTCCGATTCCTCAATACTAGCCGCCATCAACCGTGCCTCCATAAGGTTACTACGGTCAAATCCCAACTGAAAACAACGGTTCTTGTTCGAACCCGAATAGTACTTAGAGGATTGCTCGGGAACACCGGCCACTATAAGCAACCAACTAGAATTTGAAATTTGTTTCGGCTTTAGATAACTCACAAAAAGGTTGATATTATATAACTTATGTACAGCCAGAGGCAATGAACTAAGTTTTTGTTTCAACACCAAATTATAATTAATACGAGACGGGATACCCATTTATTAATGGGTTATTTTGTCCTTACGTTACTGGTTCCTGTTTATTCCTGCTGAACCTGTGTCTTGTTTTGCTACGTAAACCAGAGACTGAACAAACTAATACACAAAGCCACTGGTGGACATCACTCATGTTTTTATTTATTTATTCTTTTCTTTAGATTTAAAAACCTCCTTCAAAAAAGCAAAGTGATTTTGATATTTCGCTATCATGATGGATTTGGTACCGCTGGAGATTTTTTTTTTTGTTAAATTTTTTCGCCAAAGAAAGGCGTTAATGGAAAAAGAAGAAAAAAAAAGAAGAAAAAAAAAAAAGAAAAAAAAAGAAAAAAAGAAAAAAAAAAGAAAAAAGAAAAAAAAGAAAAAAAAAAAAAAAAAGAAAAAAAAGAAAAAAAAAAAGAAAAAAAAAAGAAAAAAAAAAAGAAAAAAAAAAAGAAGAAAAAAAAAGAAAAAAAAAAAAAAAAAAAAAGAAAAAAAAGAAAAAAAAAGAAAAAAAAAAAAAAAAAGAAAAAAAAAGAAAAAAAAAAGAAAAAAAAAAAAAAAGAAGAAAAAAAAGAAGAAAAAAAAAGAAGAAAAAAAAAGAAAAAAAAAAAAGAAGAAAAAAACTAAACTGAAACAAAGAAAAAAAAAACTGAATTATTTGGTGTAATTCAGTTGGTCATAATCGTGTTTCATCACAATCGAGTTTCGGTGCAGGGGGGTTTCGTCCTTGATAAATAAATATAAAAATCCCAGAACTAGCGTTTGCACTAATGTTATGTTGGTGCAAAACACCTGGCAAGTTTTTTTTTAACACGTTATCTGAAAACAAGTGTAACGACAGACACGTAGTTTGAGAAGACTGTGTACTGTTCATTTTTCAGTAAAGACAGCAAGGAAAACCCCTAGAATATTCCAATAAGCCTATTCCGTAGGAACGCGGTGTAGTTTACTTGCTAAAATACAACAAGCAAAATGTAATTTTTTTCACTGAATTCATGTCTTGCTTAGCCAGAAGATAACGTAGGTAGAGGTGCATATATACATACATACACACATATATATGTGGTGCAGTTCAATTTATATTACAATGAATCATTCACAGAAAAAGTAGATTAGTAAGTTAATGATATAAAATAGCGAAATCCATTCGCTAACAACATTTTAAAGGTGCATTGACTTACAAATCACTCGATGAATGTTATTGACCGAGATATTATATAATATTAGCTGCTATTTACCCATAGCTGGAAATTATATATATCCAGCTATGGGTAAATGGCCGGACAGACTGGGTTCTATAGCCTTGGATAGCAACTGGTCTAGGAGAATGTAACTCTGAATGCAAAACCTGTGGAGGGGCGTGTGGCCTTTGACTATTCAAAAAGTGTGGATTGTTCAGCACAAAACCTTCACCAATATAATCAAATCTCTTGTGCTGATGTCGGGCTATTGGTTTCCTAGGAACTGAACTGTTTGCCCCTCATACGTCGAATTTGACGGGGGAGTCGGGTATATATATATATATATATAATAAAATGAAAACGGATACTTTAGAAAACCATTTCTAAAGTATCCGTTTTCATCATCATTATTTGCTCTTCTTACATTGGATATATAACCTCTGGAATCATCCATACTAATTATAAAACATATATAAATCGATTCTCCCGTCGGGCTCGACGTATTCGTCAAGCAGATCAGTTTCCAGAAAACCGACAGCCCGACAAGAGCACATGAGATTCGATTATAGTGGTGAAGGCCTCGTGCAGGACCATCCACTTTTTGAAGGGCCGAATACAGAGACCTGGTGCACTACGTGCCACAAGGTCCCCAAACGACCCTCCGCAGGTTTTGAATTCAGAGTGTCCTTCTCCTAGACCAGTTGCCATCATCCAAGGTTATAGAACCCAGTTTGTCCTGCTATTTTACCCATGAAGAGGATTCATACCAAGGGTATTAGCATAGCACGTAAGTGAATGTAATGGATTCAACCTGGATTCGAACTCGGCTCTGCGATTCCTTAATCCATTACTCCACCGTGCCTCTCTCATATATATATATATATATATATATATATATGAGGTATATAATTGAGGCACGGCGGACTAATGGGGGGGGGCGAGTTTCAATTCCAATAGAGTTCATTACATTCACTTATGTACTACTACCCTTGGGAAAAGTATGAATCCATCTCGGCTATGAGTAAATAGCAAGGCAGACTGGATTCTCTAGCCATGAAAGCCGGTCAAGGAGACGGAAAACTAAATTCAAAACTTCCAACTATGAGTAAATAATAGCTCAGTCTAGACTGTAGCGATGGTTAAAGGGCAACTCTGAATTCAAATCAGGAGCCGGAGTCCCTAAGACAATTTGATCTTAAGTTGAATTTTGTACTGACAACTCCTGCGACGCCGGTGCCAGACTGTATTGACCTCTGTGGCGTGGAGAAGGGGAGACGTGCTTTAAAAAAACAAAACAAAAAAAAACAGCCCAGACCTGCGACCAGATCCATGGTCTGCCTTACCAGGTATTCTAAAAGTGCTCCCTGAACATCTATATAACTAAAACTCTTGGGGCGCACATTAAATTAAGGAAACTTAACCGTGAAAGGTCATTAAAATCTTGACCTGTTATCCCCTATAGTAGGCATAAAAAGAAAATCACCTGTAATGATTGTCGTTTTTGATTTAACATTCTCAAAGAAGAGAAGTGGTACAGATTTTCATTTAAAAAAGGTATTTATGAAGAATGTTATTTTTTAATGAGAGGCGGATAATGACAAATGTAAATCCCATTGAGAAAAGCAAAAAAGAAATGATTGTCGACTTCTTAAAGAATAAGAAATTAAGACTTCTGTTTAACATACCAAATGACAAAGATTTGACTTGGAGACCATGTTCTTAATGTCTCTCTAGCATTTTTTTTTTAAATGAAGAATATTTTAAATATAAGAACAATTCATAAATTACTCTTTTGTTAACTTGGGGTGCACCGGTTGAGAAACGTAGATAGATAGCAAGGAAGGAAGGAAGGCAGGCAGATAGATAGATAAATAGGCAGGCAGGGCAGATAGATATTTGGATGAGAATTCGACAAATATTAAATATAAGAATTTTAAAAGTTTATACGCGCCAACCATTGTAATCTGAAAAAGAATTTTATTTCACCTGAATAGATTTTTTATTCTTGCATTTTTATAAAATTCAATTGTTTTTTATGATACCGGGCCATCGGCTAAATATATCAAATTTCTAAGTTACATATGTGTGTGCATTTTTCTATGTAACCAGAGTCTATACAATTTGTCGTGAAATCTGGTGTTATGGTAATACCACAAGATGTTAATTTTGTACAATGTTTGAATAACTCAAATTGTAATTGGCACTGTCGGTGAATAGATTTATTGTAGGATATGTTTAAACAGTTTATTTAAAAAAATACTTTTGTTTACTTTTATATTATATATATAATTATATATATATATATATATATATATATATATATATATATAAAAAGAAATAGTTTTCCATAGAATTGGACCTCAAAAAACGGAGTTTCAAAAGGACGGTGTTTTCATTGAAATTGCTATTTTTTTAACTACCTTCACTCCTCGCCAATGTTTATTCTTTTAAACAGCGATGATTATAATTGTAATGAAACCTAAAACACATGAAAGGGAATTTATACATTTCCTTTCTTCGGGACAATTAGCAACAAAAATAATCAACACTATTGTTTATTGGAATAGTTAGCAAAACATCTTTTAATTGTCAAACTTTATAAAATGGTAAATAAAGATTTACTTATAGTTAGTTCCATTATTTTAATAATTTAGTAAACGTTTATAAATAAAAAAAAATCCATATTTATTTCTTTATAAATAGATAAATGATAAATATTGCATTAGTTTTAATGGTATTAGCTTTTTTTAATGCAGTAAATATAAAATTATTCCGGTAAATAAGTAGGTTTTAATAGTTTTTTGTAATTTCTCAAGAACAAAGAAAAATGCATAAATTATGTTTCATGACATACTTAGATTTTATTACAATTTTAATCATCGTTTTTTAAAAACAGACATTGCCGAGGAGTGGAGGTAGTTTAAATAATAGCGGTGTCAACGGAAAAAAGGTCCTTTTGGTACACCGTTTCTTTCGGGCATGAAACGTCCAAGAATGTCTAGTTTTCTTTACTTAATTTGACTTTTATCTTAATATTGATATTAACAAAATATTAAACAGAATCAAGAAAATACAGAACAAAAATTTTTGCTATTTTATAAGTATAACAATTGTGGAGAAACTACATTATACAGTCACCAAATATCTATCAGATAAACTAGTTTTTCCTTTCAGAGTCGCTTCAGTTTTGTTCTTGCTATCTTTTTTCTACGTCGTCGGCTGTTGATAAGTCTTGTACCTAGTTATCACCAGGTTAGTTTGCGTTTCTTTTCCTCCCATTGACGGTGACTGAAACCGCTAATAAGGGCCACCGAGAGAGATCCATGTTATATAAACTTAATTTAGACATATGCTTAACTCAGCGCTTTCAGCGTGTCGATTTCTATATAATCAATTGTGAGACTCAATAGGTTTCTGCTCTGTCGAATCGAGAGCAACCTATTCCCGTTGATGAAATGAAAAGTTCATTTCGTGATTCTAAAAGCAGCGCGGATCGATAGACACCTTTCTAGGTTATATAAAACCGAAACATTTTGCATAATAAGAATTTTTTTAATATTTCTTTTAATCGTTGTATTACTATTAGACAATTTTATTTTTAATTTTAAAACAAATCATTTTATCTGTTTCCAGCGGCGGGCTTAGATCAATTTGACTTATTTCTTGAATTAAAATACTTAGAAATTGAAATAAAAATATTTAGGCTTTTGATTCAAAGTACTTATTTAAGAAATCTTTTTTGCAATAATAATCTTTGTAATTCTAATCGTTTCAGGATATTTGGAGGCCACTGAATATTTTTTTTTTTTTTTTTACAGCGGTTTCAATGTAATCATAAATGATGTATTAGCAATTTATTGAGAATAACAATTTTTCTAGATACAAGTCCTAGGAAGAGATACGGAGAGAGAGAGAGAGAGAGAGATACGAGATAGAGAGAGAGAGAGAATAGAGGAGAGAGAGAGAGAGAGAGAGAGAGAGAGAGAGAGAGAGAGAGAGAGAGAGATACGAGAGAGAGAGAGAGAGAGATACGGAGAGAGAGAGAGAGACATGGAGAGAGAGAGAGATAGAGAGAGAGAGAGAGAGAGAGAGAGAGAGAGAGAGAGAGAGAGAGAGAGAGAGAGAGAGAGAGAGAGAGAGATATGGAGAGAGAGAGAGAGAGAGAGAGAGAGATAGAAGAGAGAGAGAGAGAGAGAGAGAGAGAGAGAGAGAGAGAGAGAGAGAGAGAGAGAGAGAAGAGAGAGAGAGAGAGAGAGACGAAGAGAGAGAGAGAGAGAGAGGGAAGAGAGAGAGAGAGAGAGAGACATGAAGAGAGAGAGAGAGAGAGATGAAGAGAGAGAGAGAGAGAGAGATAAGAAGAGAGAGAGAGAGAGAGAGAGAAGAGAGAGAGAGAGAGAGATACAGAAGAGAGAGATACGAGAGAGAGATACGAAGAGAGAGAGATAGAGAAGAGAGAGAGAGAGACATGAAGAGAGAGATACGAAGAGAGAGAGAGATACGAAGAGAGAGAGAGATACGAAGAGAGAGGAAGAAGAGAGAGAGAAGGAGGAGAGAATGGAGAGGAGAGATACGAAGAGAGCCTTGGGGAGAGAGAGATCCTTGAAGAAGAACGAAGAGGTACGAAGAGACAGATTCGGAAGATTCTCTAGACAAAATAGATAGAGAGAGAGAGAAGAGATGAGAGGGAGAGGTAATGAAACACTTCTGTGCATCTTGTTCAGGAGGAAGAGATGCAGAACTTTTCAGAAGAAGAGATGGCGGAGGAGAGAGAGGGGAGATGCAGAGAGAGAGAGAAGTTGTGAAAGAAGATAACGAAGAATGCAGAGAGAGAGAGAGAGGAAGAAACTGCAGAGAGAGAAGAGGAAATAATTAAATAAAAAATAAATAAATAAAACGATAATGGAGTATTT
Source organism: Acanthosepion pharaonis (assembly GCA_903632075.3). Taxonomy (NCBI): domain Eukaryota; kingdom Metazoa; phylum Mollusca; class Cephalopoda; order Sepiida; family Sepiidae; genus Acanthosepion; species Acanthosepion pharaonis. Next base: position 823,953 of record CAHIKZ030000148.1, read on the forward strand.
ACATTAGTCGGAAGAATTGTCCTCATCTTTATCGACAAAATAGATATAGCAGGAATGAGAGGGTCGGGTAATGAAACACTTCTGTGCATCTTGTTCAGGATTTTGTGTAGAACTTTTCAGAAGAATGTGGCGGAGGCGGGGGGGGGGGGGCTGCAGCGCGACCGAGAAGTTGTGAAACAAGATAACGAAATGAATACAAACTGTTACGAAGAAAGAAATAATTAAATAAAAAAATAAATAAATAAAACGATAGTATTTACAAATGGACTATTGTCCTCATCTTTGTCGCCATATTGTCACAACGTTTCCTGTTCACGCTTCCTTCTTCAGGCAGTTGGAATTTCAGAGGGAAATTTCGAGCAGGAGATAACTGATAATTGACATCCATGTTTGATGGATGGAAGTTATCAGTCTACCCCAGCGATTTTCCCTAAAGGGTTCAGTTAACCGAAATTCCAACCATTCTGAGCGTACAACGGCCGAAACGGTGACAAATATGGCGACAAAGATGAGGACAATAGTCCGACTAATGTAAATACTGTACATAATACCTCATCTCAGAAATATAGACAAACTCTGAAATAAAACGATTTATTAACATCTACAGTCGTCGGTAATTAAGTGACCAATACTGGTAGATATGAACGCAAAACCTGCGTATTTGCGCGGTTCTATAGTCATGTTCAGGACTGGGTTGTGTCATCTTCACGGGCGGTACCTCTCCTAAGAGGGAGAGAGAATTAAAGTTAATCCCTGGACTTTGAGAGCAAAAGTGCTGAGGGGGTATGAGAAATATTTGTTGGTAGTTTCATGTACTCATGAGAATCCAATTTAAACCCAGCCTTGTGCCATATTCAGTTCCATTATTTAACAAACCGTATTTATATGTCAGTTTTATGTCATAAAGTTTGTTTTTTTTTTAAAAAAAGCTAACTTTACATACATTTAATTGTTAGGCTTTCGAACGAGCACAAAAATTTAGGGATTTATATATTTGATTAAAAATAGGAACACATTCTTTCGGTCGTTACCAGTCGTTACGTGCAGGCGTAAATTCTCCTGCTGTTAATGCGATTAAGTAAAACAACAACAAAACGCAGCTCGGCATGGTGTAATGGTTAATGAGATACTTTGGTTGATCCTTATTATTGAGTGGTGATTTCGATCTGTAGTAGATGCTCCATACGCGTGGCCTTGTGTCAAAGGAAGCTAAGGCTTAGTCAACAATTCCCGTAGTAATTGTAAAAACATTTGGTATCACTCAAAATAGAGCCGAGAGTACACAGTATTAAAAAAAAAAAAAAATGACGGGTTTTTTTCACGGGGAGGCTTGTCTATAAATATCCCCTTTGTTTCGCCTGCATACGTAATCAAGATGACTGACATTGACGCGCTGGGTGGGTTTGGCGGTCCCACAATTCCTTTCGCTCAGTTGCACAAATCATTCAATAGAAGGCATTGTGTAGTTAAAACGAGGCCGAATTCTTAAGTCGCTTCCGTGCTTATCGTCCCTGACCTAACTATTGCTACTGCAGAACAGTGAGAAAGAAAAGATACCAGAAAATTGAATATCTCCGGGAAAAAAACAGCAACAAAACAATAGACAGAGAAAAGCGACAGGAATTCAAGACAAAAAAAACCCCACAAGTGATGCAGTTATAATGATATATGCTCCGACTATAATTATCCGATTGTTTCGGCCTGTCGTCTACGGACTTTATTTCAAATGCATGAGACATCTGATCCGAATCGGGATTTATAAAAAGGCCAACGTTTTCAATTGATGCTCATTTGTAGGTCATTTACACATCTGTTCAAATTGACGGATCTTAGCTTGTTTGGTCCAAGGCAGCAATATTAGAAATCGAACTTCCTGTTGCGTTTGAATTCCTTATTCTAATGCTACACAATAGACCGCATCGATGACAGACAATTTCCTTTTCTTATCTCACTTTATTATATAAGAGACAGGAGTTGTAGCGCCGGATCTAGGAAGAAGCTAGTTTGGGATGATCAGGTGAACCCACGTCAGCTCCCTGGCAAGAATTTCTCCACTGCGTGCTAGTTTGCCTCACTTAAAAGAACGTAAGCGTTGTTGACCCTTGAAATTTCTGCAGCCGTCTCTATATCTTCGTGCCTATAGGGTCTTATATATAACAAGAGCAACCCATCCCTATTAGTATGCCACGCTTACGATTTCTTCTGATCAGTAGTTTACTATTCTTGGCTAGTCTAACAATTTTCCAATATTCCCCCACTCTTCATCCAAACAAGTTTTGTTACAGAACAACCAAGAAAGTTCTGTATATTTGAAATTATGAACAAACTGCCCAAAGTTAATATTTGAGTTAAAAAATCTTTAGGCACAGTATTCAACATTATTTTTCAGAAATTAAAAAATGTTGTGACCAAGTAAATGGTTAAGTACACCAGAAGAGTAAGAATGTCTCGAATGAAGCACTCGATCTATCCACTGTTCACGGATAGTTATTCTGAAATATACAGAATTGTGGCACAAGGCCGGGTGGGAAGGGGATCTGGTCTTCATTAACTATCCTAGCCCTAGTTAATCAGATTCGCGACCCATTCATTCATTACAATTTGCTCATTCACCAAAAGAACCTTTCGATCGTGCATACACCAAAATACCGCATATTCACCGAGGAGCCTACAAAAAAACATCACATGAGAAAAATCTGCTGAGAGTTCAAAATGTCTTTTTTTTTTTTTTAATTTACAGAAATATATAAAAATTCGATGATTCATGTAATGATGGGGAGAGAAAATAAACCTGAAAACAAACTAAAATGTAACACAAAGACAAAAATAAATAAATAAATGTTAGTAGGGCCCGTCCACCCCTCAAAATAAGAGGCTGCTATATTCTGCCGCTAGACAGAATCAAGCAGCACGCTCACTAATGAAATGGGGAGGGTAAAAAAATAAATGGCCTATCCACTGTTCACTGCCCCCCGAATCTTCTCTCCTACTAAACTTATAGTAGGCGGAAGAGTCTAATATAGACTCTTCGACGGAGGACACCACCACAACAAAAAAAAAAATATAATAAAAATTAAATAGACTTTGTTGGTTGAATTTAACAACTTGTTCCGATATATAAATTCGGTACTATCTAGTGAGAATCTTGGAATATTCGCTGTGGAAAAGGAGGCGTATTGTAGTCATTTTCCAGGTCTTCATTCAAAATTTCTCTCTGTGGGTGTGACTTGCGGCCATATCATATTGAAGCTACTGGTTCTCATACGATCACTAAAGTTAAGCAACATTAAGCCTAGATGAGTGACCCCTTATGAATGTCAGGTGATGTAAACTTGGATGTGTCGGCGGTGTAATGTTAATCGGAGAGCAGATTTCCAATTCCCTTCGGGTTCGTTATATTCACTTACGCGCAATTACTCTTGGGAAAGGTATGATATCCCCAGCTATGGGTTAATTAATAGGAATTTTATCACTAAATCATTATCTCAAAAAGAAAAAAAAAAAGAAAAAAATTGCATTCAAAAAATAATTTTTTCTGGCTTTAAATAACCTGCAAAGGTTTGATAAGCTGTAGAAAACGAATCTATCTTTGTGGGTGGGTATAGTCCATTTCTATGTCACAGACTATTTCTGTTAGGTTCATATAAATGTTCAGAGCACCATCTTTCTGCAAATTGTTAAAAGATGTCAGAATCGTCTTGAAATTTTTCTCGACTTTCTTTGTCTGCATTTGCATAGTTGTTATAGAATTACTTGCAGAAAAATGATCATTCCAGGTGGATTTCTTTTGGTGTAAGTCATAGCCGGATATAAAATGTATATTTGAGACATAACTTTTCATGGTTTATCCGAACATAGGCAATGAATTATTGAAGCTTCTGACAATGATACTGTTAGAATGAGCCTTGTTTGACACCAATTTTTGGTTAGTAAAATATAACATATATAACATAACAATGTGATGTGATATAATAATAATAATAATAATAATAATAATAATAAGTAAAAAAAATCCATGGGTAAGTAATCCAAGTAGATCCTATTCATATAAAATAGGAAAACTGATCCGCAAATATAATTTTTATTATAGAGCATTGAATTACAATTAATGAGATCCAAACGATTAACCTCATACAGATGATCATTTCGTCCATGGGAAAGTAGTTTTTCCCTGGATTTATCAATACAAATACATTTACTAAAATGAATAAATTCCCACGTTTCTTCACAGGAAATTTAAAATGCAAATGAAGGAAAGAAGGGAAACGAAAAAAGGAAGGAATAAAAAGGACAGGGAGTAAAAATTGGCCTATAATAGAGGGAGTAAGGGACCTAAGGTGATTGTGGTGCGACAGTTGAAATGGATACTGACAGAAATGTAACCTATAAACACCTGTGCAAGGATAAAGAATGGACAAAAAAGCCATAACATTTTTTAGGGTAGTTTAAAGTATAGAATGGGAGTAAGAATTTAAAATTAATACTTTTATAAAAAAGATGTCGATACTAATCCATTCAATAATACATCTTAAAATCATTTCCCGTTAGATATATATATATATATATATATATATATATATATATATATATATATATATATAAAATCACAGATGGATTTTGTTGTACAAGTACAGTAGATGTATGAAAGTTCTTGTAATGTGGTTGTTCTGAAAAACCTTTTCTGGTTTGTATTTGTGAATGATTATTAGCAACTGATACGTCTATCCGTAAAAAGCAATATTAAACATGAGAAAGTGACATATGTGTATGACTTATCTGTGGTCTTCATTTCTAGAGCTGTTCAATTCCACATGCTCTCCTTATATGAAAAGTCGCGGATGAAAGAGAACGCCTCTAAATTTCCCACCAGTAAGACGGTATGCATTTTTTTTTTTTTTTTTCCCATGGAATCATGGAAATTAGATTAAAAAAAAATTTTTTTTGATCACGTGAACACTACAATAACTTTGGAGGTAACCATGTTTGGGGTTTGTTTTGAAAAGTATCCTTTTTAACTCAAAAATTAAGAAAAAAAAAAAAAAAAAAAAAAAATACCCGTTTTAAGATTCTAGAAGTTAACAACTGATGAACTGGATGAAGTTTTGAAGCAAAATGCAGCAGAAACACGTAAATTAATGAAAATAGAAGCAAATCAGTCAACTACAATTTATATCGTTTAACACATTCCAGGAAAATCCTGATACTAGACATATGGTTATCATAGAAACTGAGAGAAAGGAACATTGATCAGTATTTAAACTTGTCTGTATTTCATCACAAAAAAAAAAAAAAAAAAAAAACTCTTCTCAGCTTGTGAAGGTCGTTGTGTTGTCTTTACAGAGATTCATGAGTGAGGAATGGACCATTACCTTGCGGTGCTTGTCCAATGCATGTTGGGAGGAGCGGATGGGATCTGTTTGGGATATCATGTCTCTTTTCGATTCATGATCACCCAAGGGCATTTGCGTAAGGGAATGTAATGAACCAGATTTCTCATTCCAAGCATGACACCACTCGTATATTGGAACGTGGAGCGCCTGATATTCCCAAGAGTTCACCCATTCAAGCACTGAGCAGGTTTGATGTTGCTCAATTTCAGTGATTGAACGAGGACCAATGTTTCAACGTGATACGGCCGTAAAAATAATATATATGAATCTATTATGGGAATCGTAAACGAAGACAATCGTGATTCGATCCAAAAGACGCTTCAACATTCATAAAAATAATTTCTATCTGATACTATGAAATATTACAGCAAACCAACATTCATTCATCATTTTATCCAGTTAGCTCATTTGGCACCGCCGTTTTGGGCACCACTCCCTTCCATCTCACAATTGGGTTTCATGGTAACATTTAAGGAAGGATAGTGCAATAGCTTGCCGGTTCCTTTTGCACCAGAAATGCTGAGGTCACCTTTTCCATCTTTTTGAAGTTACTTTCTAGCCTTTGCTTAAAGAGACAGTAGGTAGTTTGAATTCCGAGTTGTTTTCTTCTAGATTGGTTTCCACACACGGCCATACACGCCCAGTCTGTCTTATTTTATTCATAGTTTTGGGAGTAAGATACCTTTTCCAAGAAAGTGAATGTAATGAATTTGACTGGAATTCGAACTCCGCTCTCCGATTCCTCAATCCAAGTAGCTAACTATTACTCCATCGTTCCTCCTATAATAAAGCGTTGTAACATAAAAAGATACTTTTTTTTTTCCGATAAAAGAAAGACTTAATGATTTCATGGAAAGTGTTAGAGGCTCAGAAAAATGGACGAGTTGAGTTCGTTACGTTCAGTTTGTTACTATTGCCCTCGGGAAAGTTAAAAACGTATTCCAGAAATAGGGTCGATTTAGCTCTCTTGCCTTCGTGAGAAACTGGTTTAGAAATGGTGAGCGATGGAAAACAACACCACTCTCCATACAGCCTGGATCACCCGTGGAGGATGTGACATCTCGAAGGATTGGTATGAGGAGTGGGGAGAACTACATTATATGTGTCAAACCGAACATTGTCCCCCTTTTCAAGATTTTAACAATGACAGAAATTCTCAAATCATGTAGGTTGAACAATCATCTGCCATTGGCTGGGATAGTTTAACATTTTTTTTCATATTGCAAAAACAACGGTAGAAACGAACATTAAGATGGGAGAAGAATTTGTTATAAGACACCATATTCTACAGATGTATCGTCCACAAACTATTAGTTGTTTTTTTTTTATTCTCTTTTTCTCTCGCCACATGAAACACTTTGGTCAGATGTCCCCCACTAAAGACAAATTGAACATAACAAAATATTCTTCAAAGATTTTATGAAATCATAACCAGAGTCGTTCTTTTAAGAAATACCTTAAGTTTCTTTATGTAAATTGTGTAAGCAAAGGAAAATTATTTGATAAATGAATGTCATACAGGAATTCCAAATGAGTTTTTGATTAGCGCACTAAAATTTTTATATACCGGAATTCAATTAGTGCATACAAAATACTCGATTAGTGCGGCAAAAAATTTTCAGTTTGACCCTAGAATTTGAAAATTGATTTTTTAATAGTTACAGATTAATTAAAAAAAATCTCCTTAATTTTCTTCATTTTTTTAAACATTTTCTAAAATTTACAAATGTAAAATGGAAAACTTTTGTTTGTTAAGTAATATATTATCTAAGTAATTACAGTATCTGTTTATATTATTCGGACTATTCTCCTCCTCTTTCTGGCCAAATTTATTACAACGTTTCGGTCGTTGTACGCTCCGGCCTTCTTCAGATGGTTGGAATGTCGAACTCTTTATTTCGCTCACTGGGGTAGACTGTTCTAGTTCCACGTACCATGTCTAATTTAGAACAGAATCGGGAGAGCAGAGTTCGAATTCCAGTCGTCTACGAGAGGTGGAATCATAAATGACACTATTGAGAAATGTTCTCTTCAAATTCGTTTGAGTGTCTTCATAAGAGTCTACTTCTAAAAATACATTCCTTTAAATTCTTCAATGACCCTGAAAAATTCCACTAATTCCTTCTTTGTCATCTTACGCTGAGTAAATATTAAACTCTAAAATAAAAAAAAAGTCAATTTTGATTAGGAAATATTTAGGTGTTCACTTAAGGACTTCATAAGGACTTGAAGAGGCTGCTCTAGTTGACAATTGTGGTAGAAGGGTCGTTTTTATAATGACAAGGATTAAGAGGATGAAATATCCTTTTTTATCATCACTGATGGCAAGGTTATTTCTAGAATGATAAAGTGTCATCATTCTGGGCTATAACAGATGCCATAAAACCATAGGATTTTCCAAAACTCTTAGAAATCCGGTATTTTTTTATTGCTATAAATGTTACTTTTACTGTTTACACGTGCTAATGATACAAGGACGTCTACTTAAACAGGGAAACTGATATCTACCGGCTTCAAAGCATCGAAATTCCTATTAAAAGCAATGAACTTACGCGAGGGAATGCAAGTTCAATCCCTCCCAAGAAGTGCATTTTCTTTAATGACATTTCATGATTTTACTCCTGTAGATATTAATTTCACCGTGGGAGAAAGAAAGAGAATTAAAGAATTAGAAAGAGAAAGAGAATTAGAGAGAAAGAGTTTACACAACTACCACCAACCATAATAAATGACAAGTAATAATATATATCATTGTACGTTCCCCAGGGACACAAACCCAAGCGGATAAAAGCGTTGTTTGAGTTATGAGTTCAATACCTGGGCACAGTAGAAGTAACACAAACTTGAGTTACTAAAGAGAATTATCTGAAACTGAGATATCCCAAAATGTCATGGAAGGTGGAATTAGAACTAAAAAGGATTCTGTTCTAAATTCCAACGTTATCACCTGAAGAAGGTCGGTGCGTTTAACGGCCGAAACGTCGTGAATATGACAATAAAGATGATGACAAGAACCCGAAACACACACACACACACATATATCACAAGATCTGCATAATTTATTTATAGTGTATATTAAATGGAGGAAGGCCATTATTCGAAAAATATAATGTTCTACAACTAAAATCTTTCCAGTAAGAAAAAAAGACAAATAAATAAAATGAAATGTGGGTGGCGGTTGGCGATTATAATATCATGAGTTGCTTAATTCCTCCCGGGGTGGGATTTTCTTTTTCTTTCCATCCGTTTCGAACACGTATTTACTGTTGCCTCATGCCTATTGCTTTATTTTGCACACAGGTAAATACACCGGATGGTAGATTTCATAATTGCTATTACTTTTATATCAGCAGTCAGGTCTCCAACTATTAAAATGGCTACAAATTATTACTGCTTGTATCTTTATGCATAAACAAATTGACTCACAAATTTACTCAAAACGCTAGCACTCGTCTCACGTCACGTTACTCATAATTCATTTGAAAATGAAGAAAGCACAAATTTTATAGCTAGCCTTACCTTGTAAATAATGTTGAAAACTTTCTGAGATGCTCTGTGAAACACCCAGCACCATTTGTTAAGTCAACCAATAAAATCCTAAGGATGAACAATCATAAACGTTTACAACCACTAGTCGATCTATAAAACGTATTGCTTCACAAGGGTACTATTGCTCATACCTTAATACTGATCCGAGGGGGCACCGCGGCGTGGTGTAATGTTAGCAAGCTTGTCTCGCTAAAACAGTTACGACTGAGTAGGGAGTTCGATTCTCACTGGGTGACTCATACTTTCGGCCTTGTACCACATCTGAGCTACGCTTAGAAAATCATTTGGGCACCTCGACGTGGTGTAATGGTTAGAAAGCTTGTCTTGCTAGATCAATTACGACTGAGTAGTGAGTTCGATCCTCACTAGGTGCCCCATACTTTCGGCCTTGTACCACATCTAAGCCGAGCTTAGAAAAATCACTACTACTGATCTGAGGCCTTCCAGTATTTCACCGCTGTCATACTTCCAATTCAATCATCTTATTCTCAAAATGTATAGTTGCCATTATCTCTCGGACGTAACTACAGGTCCCTCAATTATTTAAACTAATTACATTCGGACTATTGTCCTCATATTTGTTGTTGTTGTTGTTATCACGACGTTTCGTCCGTTGTGACTTCCAGGCTTCATCAGGTGTATATTGACCAGGTTAACCTAGAGGGAATTCTTAACTGAACCCTTTATTTAAACATTTTAACTTTAAAATTTTATGGACAGAATCACTTATGGAGTTCAGGAATATCTTTACTTTATCACAATGTATTCTAGAAATGTCATACGAAAGTTTGTTCTAGATGAGCATTTCAAGGCCACCAATCAAGATTCTAGAAAATTCAAAGGACGATGCCTGGGAACTGTCCTGAAATAATTCATAGGTTTGCTTTCAGATGTACAGAATTGTTTAAGGAGTCAAAACATTTCGATATGATATCGTATCGTAGAATGCAACAATATAGATCAAGCGAAGATGTCCAGTTGAGTCATAAGTAATTTCCATTTCCGGAAAACTAATGCCAGATGTTTAATCCTACGTGACCGTTTCTTAAATATATCAGGTGATGAAAAGTGGTTTGTATGCAACAATGTTCAGTGCAAAAGGCAGCGTATTGAGGAGGACAACCGATCCCCCAAAACTGAGCCCTATAGAAGAAAAGGATCGTAACTGTATTATTCATTTAGCGGTCTTAAAACGCAAAATACTAAATGCACATTTATACGTCTAGCAGCTGCAACGTATCCATAGATGTTTGATCGATAAACGCTCAAGAAGAACGTTGTTATCTTCCATGACAATATAAGATTGAATCTAGCTCTCTCTATTCTACGGTATCTGCCGTATTTACTTGATATTACACTGATCTATTATCATTTTTCAATCAGTGCAAAACGCTCTGAGGGGGGAAAACTTTTTCTAATGAAAACCAGATTAAAGCGTTCATCGAATTTTTATTTTTTTTTTTTACTCAAAAAGGTGTTGAAAGCTGCCTGATAAGTGGCAACAAGTCATCAAAATTATGGAAATTTTGAGAGGTTTCCCCCCCGCAAAATTGAGAAAATTTTAAATGTGAATATCTAAGTAACTACAGGTCCCAGACAAACGAAATTAAATAGGTTTAATGTTGAACAACATAGAAGTTATTTATCAAAATTCGAACGAGATATTCAAAAGGGATGTCGATTTCATAACGGATTTCACAAAGCTTCACGAAAATGTTTAATATGCACATCACAAATGACACGACACACGTCAAGTCGGTAGTCTAGCTTCTGCCAGACACACTGTAGCATGACATGCATAACATTCTCCAGTGCCTCAGTGATTCCCTAGGCTTGTAGAAGAGAGGGGGATATAGACCTGTCCTTTCACATAGCCCCATAGAAAAATATCCCAAGGTGTCAAGTCAGTGAATGTGGTGGCCATTTCAACAGCACATTGTCACTGGCACGCCTGATTCATCTTCCTGGTAGGTTCTAATTGGAATAAGTCTGCACAAGCCTTCCATATATATATGCTGTTGCTTTTTCACTGCTGAAGTTCGGATTATTTTTCAAACTCGGCCTATGTTTCGATCTGCGTGTAAAGACGTTCTCCCTCCCCACCATATTAATTCAATTGTTTACAAATACGTTTGTAGTTGCGGAGCCAACTACATAGGGAGAACAACTCAGCGCTTAGACATGAGAATAAAGCAGCACGTTCCTACTAAAATTAGAAACCACACCTTGCCTTTAAATGGACTCGTCCCGAACACCTACAGTTCCGCCATATGCGAACATCTTTTTAAATAGCAGAGATTGTGCTTCCAAATTTAGTGTCGACTGGTTCACCGTGTTGGCCCGGTCACACTCTGTATTTCATCTGAAGTTTCTGGATATATATTTTTACATCGGGTCCCGCAAGCCTTCTTTTGTGCAAACAACGTGAGTGTTTGCTGGGACTCGCTGTCATCTGCCTCTAGTTCCTTCTTGCATATATATATATATATATATATATAAAATATATATATGTATATTTTTTTCTACCTGTTCTTATTGTACATTTCTGTTTTAATTTTGAATCTCCCGTGGAAGCCTGACGAGCGGGAGCGAAACCGGTTGCTTCCTCACCCTTGTTGTTCAGTTTTTTTTATTATTTAATATTGTTTTAATATGTCTTGTAATATTAAATTGTACACTTTTATTTCGATCATTAAATTTTGTACCTACAAAAATATCTTATATATATATATATATTGTGCCCCCAAAATTTACATAATTTAAAATATGAATATCTGATTAACTGCATGTCCCAGGCAAACAAATTTAAATAGGCTGCATGTTGAACAATAAACGATTTATGTATCAAAATTCGATATTCAAAGGGATGTAGATTTTATAACCGAATTCCCAAAGATTCACAAATGTTCAATATACGCATCATTTGTGACACGACACAAGTCGATAGTCCAGCTCCTGCCAAACACGCTGTAGCATGTTTTGCATAGCATTCTTAAGCGACTTAGTGATTCTCTGCTTAAGTTCCTCTAAGTTTGTAAGAAGAGGGGTGATATGGATATGCCCTTTCACATAGCCTCATAGAAAAAAAAAATCACAAGCTATTAAGTCAGGTGAATGTGCTGGCCATTTTAACAGCACAAGGTCATTATCACTGGCACGCCCGATCCATCTTCCGGGTGGATACTCATTGAGATAAGTCCACATAGCTTAAATTTTAACAAAATGTGTAAAGAACGAAGATCCTCTGAGTGAGAATTGACTATGTTATTAAACTACAAAAGGATGTCAGTTTTTTGTCGGACACGCTGTATACTTAAATAAAGTGTAACTGTGCTTTATTTTTGGGAAGAATAAAGTTTATGAACAAAAACGGAAAATATTTATTACCTTGCTCACTTGAAAAATGTGGTTATCTGATAGAAAAGGTGTTATGTCCTAAGCTGTTTAACACATCTAAATATAAATACAAGCAAGTATTATGCAACCAAATAGTAAATGTTATTTGCTTTAACACTATCTGTTGCTTTACTTTTGCTCACCTAAAAATGGGGTTATCTGATAGAAAAGGTGTTATGTCCTAAGCTGTTTAACACATCTAAATGTAAATACTAGGAAATAAAAGCTGAAATTCTGTCATCCTTTTTTTAATCTTAAATATCATCGATAAACAATAAAAACAAAGGAATTGGCCTTGCCGTTTCAATAATTTTGGAGGGGCCTCTCTGTCTCTTTTTATATACAAGGGAATTTAATAAAGAAATAAATACGTGGCAGGAGGCACAGACAGATACACTCAAGCTTTTTTTTTTGGCACGCCAGATCAAATGGTATTTTGTCTTACAAAGGCTGACGCAGGTTCGAACACTGCAAGAAAGCATATTTCCTTTGGGATCTCGCGTGTGCCGTCCGATAGGTGTAATAAACACTGTTTAAAATAAGAATGGCGCGTCTATTTCAAATACGGGTATCCGCTAAAAATAACGTTGAAGTAATATACAATAGATTTAATGTTATGTTGGGCTCTGGTTTAGAGTCTGCTAAACTCTCCAATTATATTTAAGGCCAAATAAAGCATTTCAATCGTTATTTTGTTTAAATCTTGATGTTATATGTGGATCAGTGAATTTTTAGTAGAAGTTAGTTGTTATTAGAGACACTGGTTTCTAATATAAGTTACTTGCATTATTTACATTATTCGGACCGTTATCCTCATCTTCATTGCCATATTCATGACGTTCACTCCGGCCTTCTTAAGGTGGTTGAAATTTCGAACCGAACCGTTTATTTCGTCCATCAGGGGGTAGATTGATCTAGTTCCATGCACCATGCTTCTTCCGGATGTCTGTTATTTCACTGTAACTCATCTCTCCAAGTCTTGTGGCCTGGTATTGAACTCACAACTCTTTGGGTCTAATCACTGGATCTAAATAACGTCTTTATCAACTGGGCCAAGTGTTTCTGATAAAAGTTGATTAGAGTTTGCATTGTTATTTTAGAAGACTTTATGAAGTCTGAAGGGTTCTTTTTCTCTTTGTTTTCAGTTTCCAAAATATATTAACGATTTTATGGAGTTTTGTTGAGAGGTTTTATCGTTGCATATTTTGGCATAAAGTTTAATTTAAGAATTTAAGGATATTGTTTGGTTTAGTGACCTGAAAGTGTTCTTTTGTATTGCTTGCTTGATATCTTGTTCGAATTTGACTGAGATGATGGCAACTTATGAGTAGATATCCGTCTGTAGGAGTTACTGAAGATCTGTTGCATGATGTGGCAGTTTTATTTTTTTATAGATCTGAGGATGTCCGTCATCTGGGAAGTGTTCTAAGCGCGACATTGAAATCCGAAGACGTATTGGGATGGCCAAAAATGCACCCCAAAAGCTAAACAGTGTGTTAAGAGACAGAAAAATTTCGTTAGAAACAAAGAAAAGGGTAATGAAATGTCACGTGGTATCTGTTCTCCGGTATGGCAGTGAATGTTGGACAATCTCCTCAAAGATGAAGAGACACAAAGCAACAGAAATGTGGTTCTACAGAAGGATGCGAGTGACGGCGAGGTTTTGGAGAAAATGAAAACAAAGAAACTTATACTTAACATCAGGAAGAGGCAGAAGAAATTTCTGAGGCAAGTAATAAGGAAGGAAGGCTTGGAAAATCTGATACTCACAGGACAGAGAGGGAAAGAGGAAAGCAGCGTGTAACATACTTGATGGGCAAAGGGATAGCAGATCAGGATTTGGGAGAAATAACAAAAAGAAAACCTATTGAGAGCTACAAGGGACGGGAAGATGTGGAGAGCCATGGCACATAATAGCAGAAGAGTATGTAAGATGTGTATGTCCTATTTGGAGTCTAGATAAAACTATTTCCCCACAGTCTTATTTTTCTGTAACCTGGGAGCCATTCTCCTATAGCTGGCTGAAGATCATATAACTTGTTAGGTTTTGAGTCTTTCCATTGTCTTTTGAGTCGTTCATTTTGTTTCTGAAGTCTGTATGGAGAAATCTAAGGATATTTTTACTATTACTGACATCAGGACGGAAATAATGGAAGAGTGGTTTGCCCATATGCTCACTCGTCTACTGTTCATCAACCATCGTGACACTTATTTGTTAAGATATCTGCCGATGGAACAGAGCGCAAAGCTATGAGTTCATGCCTTTCTTTAAGTGTATGAGAGCTCAGTGTTTATAACCAGCATCGGTCGGAATTTGAATTCTGTAGATTCAATTTGTCGTTACGCTATCTCGCACTTCTACACAGCGATAAATAAAAAGACAAATGAAAATTGACGAATATATATATATACCGAATATATATATATATATATATATATATATATATAGAGATAAAAATAGAACGTCCAACAGACACGGAAAGACAGGTGAGAAAGAGATAAAGATAATGAGCGAAAGAAACGGAGAGAAAAAAAAAAGAGGAAAACACAAACAGCTAACAGGAAAAGACTCACAGAAAAGAGCGCGAGAAAAGAAAGAAAAACATCTATAGGCATATAACACGAAATAATACATATATAATTAAACAGTAAGCAGGCAGAGGCACATACATGAGTGTGACACAGAAGCACAAGAGAGAGAAGAGAGCACAAAGAATGAGAGAGAAGCACAAGACCAAAGAAGCAAATATACAAGTTATTTGTAAAAATAAAAAGAAAGAAAAATTGACAGAGCAGAGAGAAGCAAATTACAGAAATTTAACTACCGAACGTTCAGTGAATCAGACCATGGAAATAAAGTTAATTACCTCTAAAATTAGTTTCTACCTTCTCCCTCGAAGGCGTCACCTTGAGCTTTTGCCGTACAAGGTCATAAAGAATAGCTGCACACGTCCAACAGACACAGAGAGATGAGAGAGAAGCACAAGAGAGAGATGAGAGAGAAGCACAAGAGAGAGATGAGAGAGAAGCACAAGAGAGAGATGAGAGAGAAGCACAAGAGAGAGATGAAAGAGAAGCACGAGAGAGAGACAAAAAGAGAAGCACGAGAGAGACAAAAAGAGAAGCACGAGAGAGAGAGACAAAAAGAGAAGCACGAGAGAGAGAGACAAAAAGAGAAGCACGAGAGAGAGAGACAAAAGAGAGAGAGATGAGAGAGACAAGAGAGATGAGAGAGAGAGAGACAAAGAAGAAGCACCACAAGAGAGAGAGAGAGACAAAAGAGATGAGAGAGAAGCACAAGAGAGAGATGAGAGAGAAGCACAAGAGAGAGATGAGAGAGAAGCACAAGAGAGAGAAGCACAAGAGAGAGATGAGAGAGAAGAGAGAGAAGCACAAGAGAGAGAGAGAGACAAGAGAGAGAAGAGAAGCACAAAGAGAGAGAGACAAAAGAGAAGCAGAGAAGAGAGAGAGAGATGAGAAGAAGCACAAGAGAGAGCACAAGAGAGAGAGAGAGACAAGAGAGAAAAGAGAGAAGCACAAGAGAGAGAGAGAGAGAGAGATAAAAGAGAGAGAGCACAAGAGAGAGAGAGAGAAGCACAAGAGAGAGATGAGAGAGAAGCACAAGAGAGAGATGAGAGAGAAGCACAAGAGAGAGATGAGAGAGAAGCACAAGAGAGAGATGAGAGAGAAGCACAAGAGAGAGATGAGAGAGAACAAAGAGCACAAAGAGAGAGAGAAGACAACAAGAGAGAGAAAGAGAAGCAAGAGAGAGAGAGAGAGAGCACAAGAGAGAGAAAGAGAAGCACAAGAGAGAGAGAGAGAAGACAAAGAGAGAGAGAGAGAACAAAGAGAGAGAGACAGACAAGAGAGAGAAGAGAAGCAAAGAGAGAGAAGCACAAGAGAGAAAAGAGAAGCACAAAGAGAGAGAGACAGACAAAAGAGAGAAGCACAAAGAGAGAGAGAGAGACAGACAAAAAGAAGCAAGAGAGAGATGAGAGAGAAGAGAGAGAGAGAGAAGCACAAGAGAAAGAGAGAAGCACAAGAGAGAGATGAGAAGAGAGAGACAGACAAAAAGAGAAGCACAAGAGAGAGAGACAGACAAAAAGAGAAGCACAAGAGAGAGAGACAGACAAAAAGAGAAGCACAAGAGAGAGAGAGACAGACAAAAAGAGAAGCACAAGAAGAGAAGAGAGAGAGACAGACAAAAGAGAAGACAAGAGAAAAGAGAAGCAAGAGAGAGAGACAGACAAAAAAGACAGACAAAAGAGAGAGCACAAGAGAGAGAGAGAGAGACAAAGAGAGACAGACAAAAAAGAGAAAGAGAGATGAGACAGACAGACAAAAAAGACAGAAAAAGAGAAGCAGAAAGAGAGACAGAGAAGATGAGACAGAAAAGAAGAAGAGACAAAGAGAGACAAAAAGAGAGAGACAGACAAAAAAGAGAGAGACAGACAAAAGAGAAGCAAAAGAGAAGACAAAACAAACAAAGAGAGAAGACAAACAAAGACAAAAGAGAGACAAAGAGAGAGAGAACAAAAGAGAAGCAGACAAAAGAGAAGCAGACAAAAAAGAACATAAGATAAGCACAGAGAGACAAAGACAGGGAGAAACACAGACAGGGAGAAACACACGCGGAAAGAAATATTATTTTTTATTTAATTTTTCCATTATTCAGTTCATTTTTCGGGGCGAATTTGAATATAAATTCGCCAACGTTTTTTTTTTCTAGGCTTTTCGTATATCAAAGAATATCATGCGTATTTATGTGGTTGTGTTTATAAGTAGGCATTATTTCTTTCGGGATTTCGACTATGGCGTTTTCACATGTCATTGCATCTTATGACGTCAGTTTTCAAGTATCGCCTCTTCACGCATAACTTTATGCTGTCGGGTCTTAATTGTAAACTGCACTTTGTTTGTTGACAATGACTTAGAAAGGCTTTGAAAACCGAACTTATATGTTCCATATCTATCCAAGAACTAGACAAAAATAAGGATACACTAACTGTTAAAATGTTTAAGAGCATTCGTTGTCTTCAATCAAACGTGCATAAATGAAGACTGGCTGTCCAAATACACAATATACGCATGCGTACACCAACTAGAGATTCTATGAATGAAATGTCTTTTTTTGTTTTAGTTTATAATATAATGTTTACATATAGAAAGTTCTGGCTTTCCAAAAACAAACATTACATCTTGAAAACGAGATAAAAGTAAATAATTGCCGCCTATCCCGGATGTGAATGGTCGGTTGGTAATGAAAGCACAACTCCGGATGTAGAAACGCGAATTAGCACGCAACCTTCGACCCATATCGCTTGAGGCAACAACATTCTTTTACTTGCACACGCCTGCACATAAAATCTAACGCGTAGCCACATTTAAAACATCTACATGTAAACAATATAACTACAGGATCTCCCCACGCCTTATTCACGGGGTGGATATTTTCCAAGAAGAAACTATGTCTACGAGTTTTTTTTTTTTAATTTTCTTTTAACACAATGATGAGCATCTTGTACAAGGCCCGAGAGATACTCGATCTAGAGGTTCGCAGTGTAAGAAGCACAGTTTATGCGGATATCTGGGGAAGATAACCTGTTTAAGTCTAGGTTTAACCGTTAAGATCGTAGCGAACGAAGAAGCATTCTCTTGGGAGTCGGTTCTACAAAGTAGCGGTTTCTGAGAAGCTGCTAGAGATGAACTTACATCTCGCCAATAGAATACGAAGGGAATGAGAAAAGGAGTAGAAAATGGTTCATCACCCACAAGGATGCGGAGACGTTTTTTGAAATATAAAGACTAGAAAGTGAAGACATGGCAATTCCTGCACATATATGACAACATTATTTCATTTTTTAGTCCGATCTGGCTCTGATAAAAGCAGAGGAGCTTGCTGGAGCGCTACAGGGAACCGACCTTTTCACAAGACTCTTTAGCGATGGATCATACATACGAGTTGCGGTTCAGCTGGGTTTAAGTGCCAATGATCGCTCAAGGCACGAGGTCTCCATGAGGGAACATCCATTCATCGTAACTGGTGATCGTTTAGGTCATGTGTTATATATATATGTGTGTGTGTGTGTGTGTGTGTGTGTGTGTGTGTGTGTGTGTGTAAGTGATGCTTTTTCACTCGAGATCAATTCAACCGATTTTGACCAAACCTGGCACATACATTGTACTATGTAAGGGATAGGTTCTTAGCGTAAAAATCGATAATCTAAAAAAATCAATCGATAAGCCCGATCAAAATCGATAAATTCAACTTTTTTTCTTAGATTTCATTCAAACTCTGTATGTAGGTTACTTACATGACGAGCTTACCGACACCTCATTTTTATTTCTACTCCACGGTGTTTAGCGAAAAAAAACGAAAAAAATCGATTTCAACACAAATTTTAGACTAAAAACTCCCTCATTTTTCAAACAATCTTATACAAACTTCACTCAATTGTAGCCAATAATAAGTTGATTGTTTAACAGTCATTTAACTTGATAATTGACTCCACCCAGATAGTGAAATCCCGCGTAAATAGCGAAAAATGGAGATTTTTACTGGTTTCTTTCTTATTTTTCATTCATCTTTTAACAAATTTTCATCAAACTTAATTGCTTTATAAATGTATCCTCTTTTACATCCCTGGTTGCGCACTGACAAATTGAATTTCAAAAACCCTAAAATAATTGTGGTTTGAAGTGGGTCTTCATATTTTGCCCATTCATATCCTCCGCTAAATTCGATTGAATAAATACAGACTACTTCTGTTATATCAGTAACTGCATCAATTCAAAATGTTTTTAATGAAAGTACTTTAAAGTAATTGAAGAAGATAAACTATTATATATATAAAAACATGATGCTGTTTTTGCTCCATTCTCCACTCCAATTGAACGCTTTTCCTGATCGACCAGCTGGGTATGGCTGCTAGTGAACACTAAAACCGACAACAATGACTGTCAAGAAATATTTTAGATGTTCTTCAGGGTATTAGTTCTCAGAAACTTTCTGGTATTTGTATATTTTAGTAAGGTTTTCTGATTACTATCTTAAATCCTTGATCTGAATGCATTTACACAAACACGTTGGGTAGGTTACACGTTGCTTTCCTCAATATCTCTTTCAGTATATGCGGTGAGTGTCAAATTCTCCAAGCTTTCTTTCCTCTTTGTGTGTTTAAAAAGTTTCAACTGTCTTTCTCTTTAATTAAAAGCGTCCTTTTTGCTTTCATTTTCCTTGAAACTTCCTGGCTACATTCTCCACCCATGACATTCTCATCATGCTTCTGTAGATCCGCATCTCTATCGCTTAAAGTTTGCTCTTCATCTGTTACGTAATGATAGAATGTAGGAACGGAAGACGATGAAATAGGGTTTGGTGAAAAAGCTGTCTGATTGGATCTTGCTCGGAATGAATTAACAAAAATAAATAAATAAATAAATAAAATGGCGATAAGCTTGTTATGTTACGTTTACAGGAAAAGGGCGGCTGTACAGTAAAATCTAGGTCGTCCCTCATAAATCTAGTAAAACATTTGCAGTCTGACAATACTGGACTGGAAATATGGCGCACATAATATGAACACTTGGTATAGAGTGATGGTTAAGAAGCTTATTTCAAAGAGCAGAGGATCGTTGCGATTTAAATAATTTCTCAGTAATTTCAGCTTTGTTAAATATATTATTAGCTTTGTTCACTTTGACAGACTGCTTTTGTACGCGTGTATTTATAAATACAATCTTTTTTAGTAGAAGAAATGCGAGACAATGAGACAATTTTGTTACTGTAGTAATAACTTGTAAGACTTGATTGCTAATCGTTTTTCCACAAATAGACACATTATGCAAAACACAGCCGATCGTTGCAGTCCGGAGACGGACAGGAGAGAAGTCGAGTGCCGGGCCACGCACAGGGTCAAGAGCGTTGGACTACGAACAGGATTTCTTTCTCTTCAGAAGTGTTGTTCTGTACAAGTTAACCCCATGTTCACTGGTCATCTACTCTAGTCCCGTCAATTTTCAAGAATCTAGACATTGATTCGTCAGTATTCAATTCTGTCTTAACAGCCTCAACGCCCGTCTTCTCTTCTTCCAGCAGAGTTGAAAAATGGAACATTTTATTGAATTTTCTCGATCGAAATTATTTTGGCTAATTTTGTCTGACAATACGTCACGAGTGAATAGAAAAGTCGATACACAGGTAAAGCAAACGATAAATTTGATGTAATCCATACAGAAATTCATTTTTACCCCCGAATTCCGGGGAATGCTTGAAAACGCGGATAGTAACGAACCTTGTGTATACCATGTATTTCTCTATAGAAACAAATCTATGATAAAGTTGAATTTATAAATTACTAGAATATTTTTGGCAACACAGTGAAGCCTGTTGAAATCCTTACAATATTTAGTAATGTTAAAGTTATCGCTCACATTTTTTTGCAGAGATTTACAAACTACGTTTCGTTCAATTTCGCAGACCAATCGATGAAATTCGCATAAGCTGATTTGTTTGAAAAAAACTTCGAAAAAATAAATAAATAAAAAAAAAATAAAAAAAATAAAATAAAAAAAACAAAAAACCCCAAACAAACCTATTTCTCGGTTTAATATTTTCTTTAATTTAATAAGACTTTATAGTAAACAATATTGTTAAGAGAAATTATTTTTTTTAACCTTTTTAACAGCAAGAATGTATTCTTCGGATTTCTTCATCTTGAGCATGCAACATACAACTGGCCATACGTATACATTTCTTTCTGGAGTCAAATTCCAACTTTTGGCCTTGGAATTTGTTTATAGTTCTCGCAAACGCATGGCAAACTGGAAACTGGATTCTTGTATATAAAAACTTAAAGAGAAGATATGAAAAAAAAAACCAAAAAAAAAAACCCAATATTTTATTGAAAAAGTATTTATTTCCAGAAACGTTAATGAAAATTTGTTGTATTAAGCTATTCACCCTAATAAAATCAACTGTACTTTGTACCCCCTTAGCGGTTTTCACCTTTCCACAAAATTTGGTTTCGATCAGTCAATGTATGGCTATTTTAGAGGGTGTGACGGCCGGCCGGACGTCACAGAATTATATATATATATAAGCCTAAGAGTTTTAAAATTGCTAATAACGAAGTAGAAGAATTATAACAATATAATTTAATAAAAGGTTACTCGCCTTAAGCGTGCAAATTTCATGGTTTTTCTTTCACTTTCTGCTGAATCAATTAAGTGAAACGATTGAATAAGCTTGTTGTGACTTACACGGCTATAAAAGTCCCATGAAAATTTCTGAATTGTATCGTTAATTTTTTAAAATCTTAACCTTAAAATATAGCAAAATAAATACAATAAATATAAAAAGAAACTGAAAACAGTACAAATGAAGAGTAAACATCAACAGATTTACAGTTCGCAGAAGCATTTGTCAAACTCATGACAGCATTATCATCTCTCACTTTCTTAAGCATGCTTTTTCTTCACGAATCATTCACTTACGCGTAAAGGTATTTGTGAAATGTATGAATTCATCTCTCTTCCCCAGCTATGAGTTAAATAGGATTTGTAATTTGGGGTGGGTGGAATCGTTATTCTCAAGAGAACTGCTAATGCATATTTACTCAAAAAAAAAAAAAAAAAAAAAAAAAATACACACACACATATATATATATATATATATATATATATTCGTACTATCAAAAAAATGTTATAACACAAAAGTGATTGCGGTGAAAAAACAAAAAAAAATCAATTTCTTAGTAAAACAGCGTCTCTGATATGTTTTCCTTCTTTAATCGCAATAAAAACCAATAAAAACTATCGGAGGAATAGATAATTATAATTCAGAGTGTTCCTCTGATACTTAATTAGTAAACACTCCGCCATTAACCTAGATAAATAATGGACAATTCCGGTTTTCGTATCAACGTAAACATCACTTTATTCCGAAGGAGTCTTAAAAGGTAAAAACCTTTGCTACTTTGTCATGGTTTTGTTACACACACACACACACACACACATATTATATACACACACACACACACGTGTGTTTGTGTGTGTACACTAGGTATGTCTGAAAAGCAACGGGACTGGGCGTGGTGGATGTGCTCCCGGCGAAAAAGGAATAAACGGATTTTGTTATCGAAAATGATATCTTGGTAGTATATAACTAAGAAACCATTTCATTTTTTTTCTCATGCGATATTTGTGGACAGGACAAATCGTGGCTACTTCACCAAGACAATTAACTTCCTCGCAATGCCCCGAACATCCGGCACTTCATAACCGAGAAGAACATCGCCGTATTGGAACCCCCCCCATTCACCTGATCTTGGTCCGTGTGACTGTCTTTTTCCCAAGCTCAAGGGCATCATTAAAGGAGACCTGTCTTGAAGGCGTGGAGGCCATCACGAGGGCCTTAATTACGATGCTGAGGGTCATCCAACAAGAATACTTACAGCAGTGCATCGAAACGTGTCAGAGAAATGTGTAAAAGTGCATTAGAGTTGATGGGGATTACTTTGAAGAAGGAACCACGTATTTTGCTGTTTGGAATCGAAATAAATTTTCAGTCGTGTTACTTTTCAAACAGACCTCGAATATATATATATATATATATATATATATATATATATATATATATATATATATATATATATATATATGATAAAATGCTGTATTTATTAGTGATAAAGAGAATGGAAATAGATGTGGATACTGAAAACACCGCGCGATGACAGTGATTCATTACCTGAAGATTGCGTTGAAGCATGAAGAAAACTGTCGCTGCTCGATGTTGATCACAGTGCATAAGCATAATATTTATATATACATGTGTGTAATTTCGTTAAATACTCGTTGATAATACAAATGGCATCATCCACATACAAAAAAAAAAGGCTAAAAAAATATTGGAAGTATATAATAAAAAAGAAAAAAACAACACTCAGTATCAACGATGAACATGGCCACAATGTGCTGATCCTGTTTCGAAAATAAAACATTCCTAGAACTATAGAGACATACATAAAACGATCCATACATTTAGTTGAAGTAAAATAAAATTCATACTTGAAAATGACTAAAGATATAGCCGAAAGCGCTTGGATATATAAAACATTCGAACGATTTTTATATATTTTATATCCCGAAAGGGGGAAAAAAAAAAAAAAAAAAAAAAAAAAAAACACATAAAAAGGATATAAAAGAACTTAACCACTGTACTTTCTCGGTCACTTAACTTGCATAACAAAGGAATTGCTGCCCAAATACATATACATACATTATATAAATTATTTTTTAAAAATATGATTCCATCGCTACAGAAGAATATGCTTATAAAGATTAGTTATTGCAAAAAAAAAAAAGATGAAATTAATTGAATTTAATTTTTATAATTAAAGTTTTTAGCTCCCGTTTTTGAAACAGGAGAACTCATATGTAGCGATGGAATCATATTTTTTTTTTTTAAAATAATTTTAATTTAGGCTCTACTTATGTATTGAGCACTGTTTTGTTTTGTCTTTTTTAACAAAAATACTAAAGAACTTCGGATTATCAACCTAACGGTTCTTTCCTATTTTTCTATATATCTGCACACACATATATATATATATATATATATATATATATATATATATATATATATATATATATATAGTGTGTGTACACACAGACAAGTTATTCACTAAGTTTAACACCGGCTGATGCAGTGAAGAATTTCGCTTGCATATACATGACAGTCATAAACTACAGGAATTAATACCAATTCTTCTTACTTCCATTCGTCTCCCCGTACAGAAAAACGGTTCACAGACTCACTGGGTGGCTGTTTCTCGTGAGCTTTCTGTAGGAAATAGTTGTGGTGAAGGTGTCAGTACTACTTTCAATCGGCTTTTAATTCAGAGTTGTCCATCTGGATTCGATGTCAACCAAGGCTAGAGAGCCAAGTCTACCTGCTGTTTAACACCAATTTGGTTGGTGGGGGTGGAGTAGAGAAATGTAAAGTTTTTTTAGGTATTTTGTGAGAAAGGGAACACAATGGACCGCGCACATCCAAAGCAGATTTTGAAGTTAACAATTAAAGAAAATAAAGGGAGCGGGAAAAACACGGATTTCCACGATCGTTATAATGGCCGAAAGTATACTCGAAAAGCGTTGCATCATTATTGTTTGAACAACCAGTCCATGGTGATATCCATTCGTGATAATACGCCTGGATACATTAGAAAGTTTATGGAGAATTAGTGGTAAGTAAACTGCACTCAAACAAACTGGGTCAATAAAGAAAAAACAAACTGGGTCAATAAAGAAAAAGAAAACTGGGTCAATAAAGAATATAAAGAAAAAGGAGCATCTAAAACATCTTTAATATCTAAATATGTAAGAAAAATGAAAAGTTTATGCGGGCAATGTGCGTTTGCGGGCTTA
Organism: Acanthosepion pharaonis; assembly: GCA_903632075.3. Taxonomy (NCBI): domain Eukaryota; kingdom Metazoa; phylum Mollusca; class Cephalopoda; order Sepiida; family Sepiidae; genus Acanthosepion; species Acanthosepion pharaonis. The sequence continues at coordinate 848,714 of CAHIKZ030000148.1, forward strand.
GCTTAGCCAAAAAAAAAAAAAAAAAAAAAAAAAAAAAAAAAAAATGTAAATAAAAGCGTCCTTGTGTATTTCAGTAAATGGCTAGCTTTTCGACATAGTAATTTCTCTTGCGGTCTACCATAGACTAACAAGGTGATCAGTCTTGCTTGATTCTAAATGAATAAAGTTGTAGAAGATGGACATTTGAATTTGGCGCGTATATTGTCAGTGTCACGTGATCCTTACAGGAAAAGTGGTTGGCTCTTTCTTTAGACATAGGTCCTCGTTTTTTTTTAAAAATTATTCCGGGCTTGATCAAGCTAATTTTTCGATCGATTCTTCTAAATTACAATATATTCTTTTGTACGTATCCTTGCCAACGGATTTTTTTTCTTTTTAATAAAACATTCCTTTGTAATTATGCTGAACACGTGTACATGAGAGCGAGTAAAAAGATTCATATGAGTATTTCTTTTCATAACCGGCGAGTGAAACCCATAAAAGATATCAATTACTCGCTTTCATTCAATGACTTCGTCTGCTCCATTCCTTACTAGACATATTTTTATGGCCGATACTGTTTCAGCTGCAGTTTCCTTTTATTCAGAAATATTTCAGGAAAAGATATGTTGCCGCAAAACTTACAGGCGTGACAAGAAGCAGAGAAAAGAAATCCTTCAAGCATTTATGATATAATCATTTATTTTTTATTATTCACTATAATTCGTTTTTCTTGTCTAAACTCATCTTGGCTTACGGCCATATCACATTGAATCACTGGTTTCGGTACGATCACCGAAGTTAAGCAACGTCGAGTCTGGTCAATACCAAGATGGATGACCGCTTCTGAATACCAGGTACTGTAAGCTTGGGTGTGTGGGTGGTGTGCTGGATAATGTTTCGGAATTGTTAATTGGAGAGCAGGGTTCCAATTCCCGTTAGGTTTGACGTGTACACTTATGCGCAAATACACTGGGGGAAAGTAAGAATACAACTCTTCTCCCCCAGCTATGGGTTAATTAAGATTTGTATCACTAAAACCATTATTACTTGAAAAAAATCTTACAAGCTAAAAATATTTTCCAGCTTTAAATAACCAGCAAAGTGTTGGTAAACCGTAAAAAACGAATCAATCAAACTCATCTTTGTTAGTTTTAATTCCTGAATGCTGACAATTCTTACGTTTGCTCAACACATTTCTTTACAAAAATTAAGCAATGCATTTACATTATACGCGTAGCAGACGTATTCTATACAAGTTTAAAATCCGCCCTATCTGGCAGAATTTAAGCTAGCTCCTACAGAGGGCTCTAGATTAAGCCATTATCACAATAGGTAGGGAGAAGTAGATGCGATAGGCAACAATAAACTACAGGAAAACTCAAATTGATCGCCGCATTTAAGTATTGCAATAATATTTAAGCTTATCTTTTAAAAGTCCAACAATAATTCTTCTGGCGCCATTTAATTTAAAAACAGTGATGTACGTAGGTCCTTATTTTCCGTAAAAACAATTATTTTATTTCATAGGTGACTTTGGGAATAATCAAAATTAATTGCAAAATCCAGCCAAATTTATTTAAGTTATAAAAATTGTTATCGTAAAGTATAAAATAAATATCGCCGCAAATAATTGCAGTAAGGAAAACTTGGGGAGCAAGCATTTCAGGATTGCGGGTCCGGATCCTGGGCTAGGAATATTTTTTAATCTGCTCACGAATTCGGCCTGATTGCAGAATGGTACATGTTGGGCTACGCCCTCCAGGATTAAAGTTAAAAAAGACTGACACAGTGACACACTAGCAATCGCATTTATTTTATAGATTGTTATTTTTTTTTCCCTAATTATTCACCCACATGCAGAGCGATAAAGCCACTAAGACGCAAAGGGTTACGAAGGGTGAAAGAAACGAAAACTTTTAAGGGGAGGAAAAAAAAAAAAAAAAAATCAAAGAATAGGTTTCAAAGAGGCAGAAATTATGACAGACACTGCCTTTAAATTTTTGATGACCGTAGGTGACAGGTAAAAAAGAAGCCAGAATAGAGTTCCCCAGGTGAGGATGTGTAACTGTTAGGATAGAACTAACGGTTACATCACGCTATTTTAATAGTAAAACTATGACGCCTAACTGCCAAACTAGTAATGCGCTTAAATCCATAAAGTCGAGGGCCAAAAACGGAAAGCCAGTAAAATCGATTCTCTTAGCTTTATCCACACCCACGCGACATTTTAACATGTTTATTATACGGTGGATATTGCTAGAGAAGTGAAAATTTACATCACGAGGTGTGTTGCTTTTGATATGTTAAAAACAGAATTTCATTTTACTATCAAAAATGGAAGCCTGCCGGCTGAAAAAGTGACACACTGTTCCGTACATCTGAAGAAGACCGTGAAGTGGAAATATCGAAACCTCAAATGCATGAATAGTTAAGAGATGCCAGAAAAATGAATAAATAAATAGAAAGATCACATAAAAACGTTTATTGAACTTAAGATAAATTAATTTCATTTGTAGACGCCATTATGTTTGTAGGTGTCTAGATTCATGATTATTTGGTATTTTCTGAATCTTGTAAGCTTTTCCTGTTTGCTTTATATATAGACTTAAGATTATTATTAGTATTATTAATAAACAATAATAAGTAATATTAATGCAGGATTATTATTAATCTTTATTTAATACGTTTTTTATGATCTTATAATAATTGTTAATTTATACAGTAATATTATTGATTAATATTAAAGAATAATTAATATTATTAATGTCAAAAATTATTATTAAAGATTAATACTATTATTATTTAAAAGATAATATCTTGATGTCATAAAAGTAACAAAGAATAACATTGGAGAAACTTAAAAGTATTTTTCTTCATAAGTAACTATTGAGAGTTACAATTTCTAAATTCCCTGAAGTGGAAACACTGTCATTTTTCCGGGTTTTATTTTGTTATGGAGCATATCAAACTTTACGAGAATATTTTGATGATGGATTTTTGATATACGCTTACTTTGAAATCAGCACGTTTTAGCATGAGTCCAAGGAGCGGTTATCTTGGTTTGTTTCATAAGTAAATTAAATATATTGATTTTCTAAGTGTAACTTAGATGTGGCACAAGGCCGAAAGTATGGGACACCTAGTGAGGATCGAACTCACTTTTCAGTCGTAACTAATCTAGCAAGACAAGCTTGCTAACCGTTACACCACGCCGAGGTGCTCTCATTCATTTTCCAAGCATAGCTTAGATGTGGCACAAGGCCGAAAGTATGAGGCACCCAGTGAGGATCAAACTCACTACTCAGTCATAATAGTTCAAGTAAATTAAATATATGCCCAATGTTGTTCAGTTACTCAACAAAATTGAGCATACTATTGAATTTACTTAGTTTAAATATCTGAAAAGTGTTTTTACAGAGGACGAAAAATGGGACACTGGAAAAACACATTGTATTAATGAAAGTTGCCTTCCAGAAGGCAAGCAAAGTTTTAAGAAACAGCGGGAAAATTTGGTTAAAAAAAAAAAAAAAAAAAAAAAAAAAAAAAAGAAAGTGTTAAACGATTATGTAATATAGGTCCTTCGATATGTCAATATATGTTGGACAATCTTCTTACAGGTGAAGACACCTGCATGAACAGAAATCTTATTCTACAAAGGATGCTGAGAATACCATCGACTGAACATGTGAGTAAGGAGGAAGTTTCAAAGAAATTGTAAGCAGAAAAGACGCTTATACTTAGAAACAGTTAAAATTTCTAGGACACATAAGAGAGGCTGGAGAATTTAATGATATAGTCATAAAACTCCATCGATATCTCATAAACATACCTAAACAATCAAAATATTTTCGATATACTGATTATGATTTATAAATAGACATCTTTCTATTTTCAGACAGAAAGCAAAAATCTAATTCTAGTAAAGTTCATTACATCCGCAAACACCCGTAGGGAAAGGTATAAATCCATCTTCTCTAGCTATGGGTTAAATAGTGGCACTTGCACGTGGAAGAATCATTATCTCAAGAAAAAATAAAAAATAAAAAACAAAAGGTTGATAAGCCGTAAAAAAAGGAATCAATTCTATTTTCAGAAACTCGGTAAAGATAAGATAATAAAAAAATTCCATCTCATTAATTTCTTTTATCAGCGCCATTTGTCAGTGTCAAGTCGAGAGGCAATCTTAAGCACTGTATTTATTATACAAAAAACGCATATGTCTAATCTTATCTCTGCTAATGGCAATGGTACAGAGGCAGCTTTGCTATTTGTTCATTTAAATATGTGAAATAATTCATTTTTTAGCTCAAAATTTCCCGAGTGTAGGGGAAAGAGACGATCTCTTCTCTTACGGGCGGGATGTGGCAAGTCTCTCACCGTTCTATTGCTACTTCTATGGAAAGTGCTCGGAAGAACAATATTCATTGGTAACGCCAGTTCTAACCTTTACGGCAAGAATTCGCCATGCCACTCGCATTGTAGCAACCACCCACATACTTTCCATGTTCCATTTATAAGAAGTTCCACTTGAACAGCTGCCTACTAGCCACTGCTCTGTGAAACCGATAATTACAATCTTATACTGTTCAAGTCTAGGGTTAACTTCCTCTCGTATCCGTATAAACTACCTCCTAATGAGATGGTCGAGTGGCCCACGGGCCGTTGTTTTAACCCTTTATCCCAGTTACAGGTTGAACCTTACTGTTAAATAAAATAAAAATATTCAGGTTAGAAACTATATTTGACAAGTTATTTCATTAGTGGCAGAAATTTTTTTTCCAGCGTTTTTGGTAGAGAACGTCTTATGACAATATAGTTGTCAGAAATCCGTTAAAGAATTAATATCTCAACTTAACCTGTTCAAGTTTAGGAATAACCGAAATGAAAAAGAGGAAGAAAAAAAAAATGAAAAAGAGGAAGAAAAAAAAAAATGAAAAAGAGGAAGAAGAAAAAATGAAAAAAATTCAGCGGAGAAACTATATTCGACAATTTCATTGGTGACAGAAGAAAATCTCTTCCAGCCTTTTTGTCAAAGAATGCCTTATGAGTTGTCAGAAATCAGTTAAAGAATTGATATCTAAATAAGTTATTTTAATTTAAAGACAAAACAAAACAAAAAATAAATAAATAAACACCACCACCAACAACAACAAAAACTCGTATTCCTATTCTTGAGTATTCTGTTAGAGAGAAACTGCTGAGAAAGTTGAGACATTATACGCTGGTTGATCATTAAAAAGCCGGAACCAAAATGAATTTCTTTTATGAATCAACCAGATGAGCCACAAAGAGTCACACCGAAGGGCGGGTTCTTTAAAGAAGTGCCCGACTTCCAAACTGAAGAAAAAAAAAATGAAGCTATTAACTCAAAGACAGGGACCAAACCCGCTGCGCATTCTGCCTTTGCTTACGCACCATGTTGTCACCCTAAAAGAGTTTTATTGCCTGCCTCATGTTAATTCACCTGTCAAATAGACGGAATTTCTGCCGTTAGGGTTGGGTGAGATTCCATGTTCTCTGGTGAGACGGGGTGGAATAGTCCGTTTGACTGCGACTGAATACTGGCAAGATGAAAGGGAACCACGCACATGCGCAGAGGACATTCATTGATTGTAAACAAACATATATTAGACATGCGCACATCGACTAAGATTAGAAGAAAGATTTAGCTTTCTCCATTCTCATGTAGTGGCCGCTGTCATGGTTGAAAATGGGTGAAACAGATTTTGCAGTTAGTATTTCATGGAAGAACGTAGAATTTGAGAGAGTGATTTTTATAAGAACTCATTTATTTCATTATTTATTCTAAATCACACCTGAGATGACAGAGGCTAGACAATTTTCAGCATACCTACCGAGTGGAGACAGCGCAGAGGGGAGTGATATCGATATATTCGTAGCGGACCGAGTGCTATCTATATATTAGTAAGCTGTCCCAGATGATTTTCAAACGATAAGGATAATGCTATTATTTTCTAGCCATATCAGAGTCGATCTGAGAGAGAACGAGAGCGAGAACGAGAGCGAGAACGAGAGCGAGAACGAGAGTGAGAGAGAACGAGAGAGAACGAGAGCGAGAACGAGAGTGAGAGAGAACGAGAGCGAGAATGAGAACGAGAGGAGAGAGAATGAGAGCGAGAATGAGAATGAGAATGAGAGGAGAGAGAATGAGAGAGAATGAGAGGGAGAATGAGAGTGAGAGAGAATGAGAGAGAATGAGAGCGAGAATGAGAGCGAGAGAGAATGAGAGCGAGAATGAGAGCGAGAGAGAGAATGAGAGCGAGGAGAATGAGAGCGAGAGAGAATGAGAGAGAATGAGAGCGAGAGAGAATGAGAGAGAGAATGAGAGCGAGAATGAGAGTGAGAGAGAAGAGAGAATGAGAGTGAGAGAGAATGAGAGAGAATGAGAGCGAGAATGAGAGAGAATGAGAGAATGAGAATGAGAGTGAGAGAGAATGAGAGAGAATGAGAGTGAGAGAGAAGAAGAGAGAGAATGAGAGAGAGAATGAGAGAGAATGAGAGAGAATGAGAGGAAATGAGAGAGAATGAGAGGAGCGAGAATGAGAGAGAATGAGAGAATGAAGCGAGAAGAGAATGAGAGAGAATGAGAGAGAGAATGAGAGAGAATGAGAGAGAAGAGAGAGAGAAGAGAGAGAATGAGAGAGAATGAGAGAATGAGAACGAGAGAGAATGAGAGAGAATGAGAGGAATGAGAAGAGAGAGAATGAGAGAGAATGAGAGGAAGAGAATGAGAGAGAATGAGAGAATGAGAGGAGAGAATGAGAGAGAATGAGAGAGGAGAATGAGAGAGAATGAGAGGAGTGAGAATGAGAGAGAATGAGAGGAGAGAATGAGAGAGAATGAGAGAGAGAATGAGAGAGAATGAGAGAAGGAGAATGAGAGAGAATGAGATGAAAGTGAGAATGAGAGAGAATGAGAGTGAGCGAGAATGAGAGAGAATGAGAGAGGGAGAATGAGAGAGAATGAGAGAGAATGAGAGGAAAGGAGAATGAGAGAATGAGAGAGAATGAGAGAGGAAAGAGAATGAGAGAGAATGAGAGAGAATGAGAGAGAATGAGAGGAAAGGAGAGAGTGAGAATGAGAGGAGAGAGAGAATGAGAGGAAAGGGAGAATGAGAGAGAATGAGAGTGAGAGAATGAGAGAGAATGAGAGGAGGGAGAACGAGAGAGAATGAGATGAGCGAGAATGAGAGGAGAGAGAATGAGAGAAGAAGAGAGAGAGAGAGAGAGAGAATGAGAGAGAGAGAAGAGAGAAGAGAGAAGAGAGAATGAGAGAGAGAGAGAGAACGAGAGGAATGAGAGGAATGAGAATGAGAGAGAACGAGAGTGAGAGAGAACGAGAGTGAGAGAGAACGAGAGAGAAAGAGAGAGAACGAATACGAGACAAAGAAATAGTGAAAGAGAACGAAAGAGAAACGAAGAATTAGAGAGAACAGCGACAGAGTGACAGAGACAATGAAGGAGAGGGAGAGAAGGAGAAGGAGAAAGGGAGAGAGAGAGGTAGAGAGAGAAGAAATGATTGAAAAAAACGAATTTAATTAAAAAAAGAATGGAAAATAAGTCGAGAGAAAGAGAGAGAGAGAGAGAGATCATATTTGAATCCATTGATTAATCCTAGAATGCCACTGACAATACTGCCCTGTCAATAAAATGAAGATTCCCCACTTTTTTTTTTTTGTATTTATAAAGCTATTTACAACTTTGCAGAACATGCATGCATTTCGCATATTTAAATAACATTCACATGCAAGGTGCGCGCACCAATTCGTATGACGCCAGAGTGAAAGACGGTCTTATGATTAGCTGCTGGGCTAAAGCTCAACTAAGCTTAGGAAATATCGACACCAAATGTAAACGCGCCTAAGATGCGCACATAAACACTTGATATAGCTTAACAGAAGGTCAACACATTTTATGTTGATCACATCTTAAACCAGAATCCCAATCGCTAAGTCATTTTTGTCATGAAGTCATCTGTTGACAAAGTTATGATCTTTGTTAATTGGTGGCTGTCATGTAGGCAAGCGTACACTGAACAGTTTTGTGCTTATGCTTGGCACTGTAATATTTAGTAGTGACTTTAGTTGACCTAGGCGGAAATTATCAAGTCCTTTCCTAATTGATGCAGATAGTTCATGTCACGTATTTGATATCCTAATGTATTAAGAAGTATTATGGTAATAGGCTACGTATAAATATTTGTAGACTACGAGGTTTGCGTAAACATTAACCAACCAGATATCTCAACTCCCAGGAAACATTCTGAGTTACTTTTTGACGAAAGAAACGCTGTTTTATATTCTACCAAATCTGGTTGTATACTTTGGTTCACCATGCTGCAAATAATTTCTATCTAATATTCTTAAACGGCCACCAACCATAGTGATGAAATTATTACACTATTGACCTTGTCTTCATTGGCATATTCGCGACGTTTCGGCCGTTGTACGCTCCGACCTTCTTCAGGGGATATAGGTTTGAATTTCGAACTAAACGCTTTTAGTCCACAGCTGGTAGGTTGTCCTAATTCTACGTACTGTGCCTTTTTTATATAACAGTTTCAGTTTATTTCCCTTAGTAACTAAACTCTTCGAGATTTTTGTTCCACAAAGCGTTGGATGAGCTAATTCAAATTGTGAGTTCAATATCTCGCCACAGCACAGGTAAACAAAAAGTTGGAGGGGAGTTACTAAAGGAAATTATATCTCCTGAAGAAGGCCAACGGGTACAACGGTTTATACGTCGTGATTATGACAAAGAGGATTACAACAGTTTGATTTTTTTTAAGCATTTCACCCCAAGCAAGGCACACAAGGGATTACAGAGGGTAAGAGCAATAGAAAAGAGACATGTTTGAGGAAAGGATAAAGAGAAGGACGGTGAAAAGATCAAGGCATCAGAAGATGTCCATTGACATTACAATTGAATGTTTGAAGATTATAGCTATCAGGGAAGCAAGTAAGAGGAAGAGAGTTTCGCAGTCGGGAAGTGCAAGAGAAGAATCTATTGGAGTAGAAGAGGCGGTTACATTTAACCGTTTCCACAGTGAAAGGGGTGGACAGAGATGCCAACCTAGTAGCAAAGCTTAAATTCATGCAGTTGGGGCACCAGGGGAAATAGCTCGTCAGAGAAGTTGCCATGAAAATAATTGTAGAAAAGACAGAGGGAAGCCACATCACGTCTGTGAGAAAGTGACTGTAGTCGAGATGCCAGGTCAGGGCCTATCACATTGCGTCTTCTTTGTCGAGAACCTCGAGACGAACAGCGGGGGCACCAGACCATATATGCTAATAGTATTCAATGAGAGTGTAAATAGTTACAATACCTTATCTCAGACAATTCGATATTGTTTAAATGTGTTGCTTTTAACGTTATTTTAACATATGTAAACGAAAAAAAAAAAAGAAAAAAAAAAGAAACCATATAATAATTATCAATGTGTATTTATTTATTTATATATTTCCTGTCACATCTATAGTGGGCTGGAAGGTAATTCAATTTAAGTTAGCAAATTTATGAGTGATTACTTGTCTCAGCGGTTTTAATCTATACAAAAATATTTATCTGTATTTAGAAAAGAAAAGTTTAATTAATCAGTCCTTTTCCTCCTATGTTTCTTAGCTTGGAGTCTTTTTCAAGCCTATCATGTGAGGCACCTTTGTCTATTAAGATGATCTGGCTTCAACTTGGTCTTGAAATAGACAAAGACTGCTACGACGAAAACTAATGTTTATTACAAGATATATTTCTATTTCATTGTTTTATTAAATCCATACAATTTTTAACGTTAAAAGATACCGAGAAAAAGGGGATTTATATAATACTAAGAGTAACCAATGAATTATAAATACCATTGGACTTTTAAAAATATAACAGGAAGGAATTAATTAAACGATTTATTCTGGAAAAACTTGAAGGGCGAATACAAGAATTTATATCTTCCATATCACAATAGATCCCGGTGAAGTCAGTTGACGGGATTCCTGGCCGGCTCAAGGATCTGGTAGAGAAATCTGGTGCCCATATCGAATTTTAAATAAAAACTCATGCTAAACGCTTTTCTCTCATATTGATTTCTTGTAAAAATTATAATTAATAAATAAATTATAAAGTATTGTAATATGGGGAGTTACTATTCAATCAACCTCTAGATAAATACGTTAAAAATTGTGATTTTTCTCAGCCAAATTATTCAGAAAAATGCAAAATATTAAAAACACGAATATATCTCCTCATAGAAAATATACAGATAAAAATTTCTCGAGTATAACGCTAGAACTCTCAGATTCCTGATACGACTGATGCTAGATTCAGATTCATCCAGAGAAGCTTACTAATAGCCCGCAGAGTAGTTTTTTTAAATGTGTCACGTGAAACTTTCGTATTGTATTCTAAAACACGTAGAACTGACAACTGATGAGGAACTAGCGCCTTTTTCTGGATTATTTAACGTAAACAGATGCATTTATAGCAGCAAGAATCGAAAGGAAATAAGCGGGCACAAGAAACAGTAAATGCCGTCTTTGTAGAAATAAAAATGAGACGATAAACTACGTCATAGGAGAATGCACCAAGCCAGCTCGAAAGTAACACAAGAAGAGATAGAAACAGAGATGTACTGAGAATTATACAAATAATCTGGGTTCAGCAAGAAAAAAAATGTGTATTAAGATTTATAACAGACTGCCCCCCCCTCCCTGGGTAAGACGATAAACTACATCTGCGTCCTGGGTATGACGATGTCCAGCAGCAAGGCCTCTGACCAGGAGGTTTGATGAGCGTGGAATCACCTCTTAATGGCTGGGGTTCCTAGGTTCATCCTGACCCGGGATAGTAGCACCTGTTAGGGTCCAAGCTACGGGTAAATAGTTAACCCCGAAACTGGGGTCAAAACGCTATGAAAGTGCAGAAATAGGTTTTAATACCAGAAATAATTTGTAAAAAAATTATCAGCAAGAAAAAAAAAAAAAATTACAAGAAATACATTTTTGAAAAAAAAAAACTATACATTTTTTGAAAAAAATATTACCAACAATATATATATATATATATATATATATATATATATATATATATATATATATATATATTACCAGTTATACATTTTTTTTTTTTTTTAGCAAAAAAAAATATTACCAGCAATACTTTTTGAAAAAAAGTTATTAGGAGTAATACATTTTTGAAAAAAAAAAAAAAAAATTATGACCAGAAATAGATTTTGACAAAACAAAATATTACCAGTAATAAAAATTTTGTCGGCATTAAATAACCCATTGATATGCTGTAAAAAAAAAAACAAAAAAAACATACCAAACCAAACAAACTGAAATCACAATCAAAACAAAACCGTTGGCCACCGTAAACAAGGATAAAAAGGCCACGATACTAGATTGCGGACGTGACAGTATCAACGAACCATTGAGTAAGAAAGTCAAGAGCGTACCAGTGTGTTTCTCAGTAACTGAGAAAAAAGTATAATGCATGAATGTCAAAGTGGTTACCATAATATTTGGCATTCTCCGAACAGTGCCAAAGACTAGAATCAAGATGGATGGTATTAGAATTCCCCAAAAAGTTGTCGGGGTGACAGGTCTGCGAAGATACCGACAAATGCTATAATTAACAGGCTTCAATGTAAACATGCAAATTGAGAAAGTATTTTGATCAGAAGCTCCTGAACTACTGTGTCACAATTGTCTTAATTGTCTCACCTCAAGTTTGGGGTTAATGTCACTAGAATGCACAGGGTTACATGGAGAGAAAGAGAAGACTGAGAATAGGGAGGAACAAGAAAAGGGGGAAAAAAATGAATAGAGTTCAAGATAGAAGATGGCAATTGATGTTGTATTTAGTTGTTTTTTTTAAGATTGTAATTATCAGGAAGGGATTTCCACAGGTGGGAAGTGCGAGAAAGAAATTTAGGTTGCATCCAGCTAGTTCAACCTTAAAACAATGAAACCTCAGTGCAATTAATTAACTTTCTTTAACTACACTTAATTCTTCTTTCAAATACATTCTGAAATATAAGCTCTCCTGTCGATTTCGAAGAATAAGGGCAAAACGGTCCAGTTTTTAGAATGGAACCGCTACGCTAGCCGTACAGATACGATTATGTAGGTAGAGGCTTCTGTAGAATTAGACATACTTTCAGAAGAACTGATCACAATGAAATGGAGTGTTGTGTGCCGTGAATTCTCCAAACAGGTTTAAGTGTAGAGATTTAGTCTGCCTGCCACACCAGTCAAGGGAGTCCAGTCTGTTCTGCTATTTGACCTGTAGCTGCAGGATCAAGGAGTCTTGTTTTTGTTTTTTAGGGGCGTTAGCGCGAGATTTGAAAGAAACCAAATCAACGGGATACTGAACTTTGTTCACCGATTCCAATTTCAGTACCGACAACCGTTGCACTACCCACGCATTCTGTTTTAAAATATATTTACCTTGGCTTGGTAAAAAAAAAAAAAAAAAAAAAAAATCACAACGAGAGAGAGAAACACAACGAGCGAGAAACAGAGAAAAACACGCGCAACAAAAGTGAGAGAAAAACACGCGCAACAAAAGTGAGAGAGAGAAAAAACAAGAGAAAAAACACAAAAGAGAGAGAGAGAAAAAGAGAGAGAGAGAAAACACACAAGTGAGAGACAAAAGAGAGAGAGAGAGAGAGAACACAAGTGAGAGAGAGAGAGAGAAAACAAGAGAAAAAACACAAAAGAGAGAGAGAGAGAGAGAACACAAGTGAGAGAGAGAAAAAACAAGAGAAAAAACACAAAAGAGAGAGAGAGAGAACACAAGGGAGAGAGAGAGAGAGAGAGAGAGAGAGAACACAAGTGAGAGAGAGAGAGAGAGAGAAGTGAGAGAGAGAGAGAGAGAGAGAGAGAGAGAGAGAGAGAAACAACAAATGAGAGAGAGAGAGAGAGAGAGAACACAAGTGAGAGAGAGAGAGAGAGAGAACACAAGTGAGAGAGAGAGAGAGAACACAAGTGAGAGAGAGAGAGAGAGAACACAAGTGAGAGAGAGAGAGAGAGAGAACAAGTGAGAGAGAGAGAGAACACAAGTGAGAGAGAGAGAGAACACAAGTGAGAGAGAGAGAGAACACAAGTGAGAGAGAGAGAGAACACAGAACACAAGAGAGAGAGAGAACACAAGTGAGAGAGATAGTAGAAAAAAGACAATTGAATCTGCTAATAAGAGAATATAAATAGATTAATTAAAACTTAACCGTAACATCCAGACGTTACGCGAGAGTTTATATAAAAGTGGATCATAAAATTTGAAATAATGAAGCCGAAAATAAAAATAAAAAAATTTAAAAAGAGAAAGGAAAATTCCAAGCGAGACAAGGTTGCGAAGAGGACATTTGAAGAAATAAATTGTATCATTAATAACCGAACAATTCGTTCGAGGAGGGTGACCATTTAGGGAGAGTGTAGATGATTTTGATTTGATTAAAAACAAATACAAAAGATAAATAAAAATATTTCTCAAAGAGTTCGAAAGTGAAATGGATCGGCCAAAAAAATGATAGATGACCAGAGCTTGTCACCAAGAACAATATATATATATATATATATATATAAGCAAATATATGGATATAGATCCGACAGTGTGAAGAAAAATATACAGAAAAACATTACATATTAAGATTTTTGCTTGTTTTTTCTGTATATTTTTCTTATATATATATATATATATATATATTCATTTTTATTGTATCTGATACCGATGGCGCAAATACAAAAGAATAAAACTGAAAAATTTTACTGCACACGAGACAACACCAAGGTTCAATACAAATTGCAAGGAATTACAATAGTCATAGGAGTCGTGAATACCTAAGTAAGGAAAAAGCGAAATTGAGAAAATTTTGACAAATTCAGACTAGGAACCGGTAATGAATGAGCAGAAAAATGGCGCGAACGAGATGATAGCCAATACCTGAATAGAAACGAAGAACGAAATCGACTGCATAACGATCAATAGGATATTCAGGAATGCAATTTTACACTGTAAAGTACCGATAGCAAGGGTGACCACCTTCCGCTGATGGCTAACAGAGTGAAACTCTGCAAGTTGAAGAGGGCCAAGACAGCATTGAGATTGCAATACGATTGGCTCTTGAATAAACCAAATTGTTAAGAGATGTATACTGGCAGTGTTAAAGTACATACAATGAGCTAAATGAGAATGGAATTTCAAAGTGGGACACATTAGTAGAAGCCTTAGTAAATGAGATCACACCGAAGAAAACTAGACTAAAAGAAAAAAGGAAAAGATGACAGATGAAATACTCAACTTGATGAAAAGGAGACAGCAAACAATACCAAGGTATGGTAAAGAATATAGGATATCACACACAAAAATCAAACAAATGCGTGCAGATAAAAAGGAATGGCCCAATAAAAAAGCATAATAGAAAGACCTCGTAAGAGATAAAGCAAATATGAATAAAAGAATTAATAGGACAAAAGACGTGCTCATCAACAGGAAGAGGGAACACTGATAATAGAGAAAGAAAAGTATTTATCAAAATGGAACGAAAATATCGTAAAACTCTTCTACGACAAAATAGGAACGGCCGCAATACACAAAAATATAGAATGATCAGAATCTATCTGAAATGAAAATTAACACTAGTCAAAATGGAACAGAAACAAAGCATTAAGAGCAGATGGAATTGTAAAGACCCGTGAAAATTCCACGTTCTTGTATTTGAATTTTCTGATGAATCTTAATTCTATAATTTAATGACTGAACAAACTCATGGCAAGTTCTAGAACAATAAAATATCTTTACATATCAAATCGATAAATATTTGAGCTCAACAACTTTAATAAAAATTTCAATAGAAATCATAAATATGAATGTTGGTCGTTATTTTAAGAAGTGGGTACAAATGAACAGATTTGAAATTTACAACTTTCCATTTCATTGAAACAGACTTTAAATATTTCTATCTTCCTTCTTTCATTCACGTCTTGTTTTTCTATGCAATCAAAACGGAATATTCTATTATTTATGTGATGTTGGAAGGAGACTTTAAACACTTATCTCTTTCCACCCAAATCAACATCTTACGAACATTTCACTTAATATATAATTAAAAAAAATGTCTGTTTAAAGAAAGTCAAAATGTCTTTAATAAAAATAAATTGTCGGACCTTGTCCATTTCTTAATATATATATATATATATATATATATATATATATATATATATATATATATATATATATATATATATATATATATATATATATATATAAAAAAAAATGTTTAAAGAAAGTCAAAATAAAAATACTGTATAAAGAACTCATATTTTTACATCTTATTAACATAAATCATTATGCGCCGTACGGACGCACAAGGAAAGTACGCACACAATTACAGAGAGGTGGAAAGAGAGAGAGAGAGGGGGGAGAAATTTAAATCATTATGCGCCGAGCGGACGACGCTCCACACAAACGCAATCACAGACCTTTAGTATTATATAGAGATAGATAGCAATCTCCAAAAATCCAGCTGACTGTTTTCATCGTTTGATACTGTGCGTCTTAAAAATTTTATTGGTTTTCGGCATTTTAGCTCAGATCAAAATGTAGTAGCTGTTCTTATCAGCTTAATCTGATTTTTCTCTCTCCACTTTTATCTTCCCTTCCTGCTTTCTTTTTCTCATTGAAACAGGGCCTGCGAACTGACGAAGGAATGGACAAGCACAATTATAATAGGATGCCGACAGCTTTTTATAGATTTACGTCCTTGACAAAATTACAGAAATATTAAATTATATATACGACAATGGTGAAATACCAGAAGACCGCCGTAGATCCATTTTCATAGCGCTGCATAAGAAACCAGGTGCAAACAAATGCGAAATCCATCGGGCATTCAGCTTAAATGAGCCGCATAATGAAACCTATAATCCAAATTCAGATGACTACAGCGCGTAGCAGAATTAGACCGTAAATAGGACGGGTGCAGTTTCGTTAAAGGCACTGGAACAAGAAATGCAGTATTTATGCTCAGAATGATATCAGATAGAGCGGTACAAATGAAGAAGGGCGTGCATCTTTGTTTTATAGAATACGCGTTCGATAAAGTAGTCACAAAGATCTGTTGCAATTGCTCGGTAACCTTGACATATTTGGGAAGGATATTAGAATAATCCGGAACTTATACGGGAAGTAAATCGTTTGTGTACAGATTAAAAATCAATTCAGTAAATATACAAAAATAGGAGGATTAAGACAAAGACGAGTTTTCTCATCGGATATTTAACCTATACAGCGAGGCGATGCTGAAACAACTAGAAGTTCTACCAGGATTTATCATTGACGGTCACAATCTTAACAGGGTATGCAGAATGGCACAGTCGCGATAACAGACAGAGAAAGCTACAAAAGTTCCTACAGAATGCAGAGAAGGAGAGCGAGAAGAAAGGACTAAACCTCAATTGCAAGAAGACAGAATGTATGATTGTCAGCAAAAGGATGATCCCAGAATGCAAAGTCCAAATTGGAGGTACCGGAATCTAACAAGTGCAGAAATTTAAACATCTGGGAAGGGTTTTCAACAGAAGACGGAAAGAGCGACACGGATCCTAAGGCGTATTCGGATAGCCAAAGATGCCTTCCAAAAGTTAAGCAGAGTACTAAGAAAGAGGAAATTCTCGCTAGAAACAAGGAAAAGAGTATCAGACTGCTATGTGATATCTATCCTTCTGTATGGCAGTGAGTGCTGGACGATCTCCTCAAAGATGAAGACGAAACTTTAAGCAACAGAAATGTGATTTTACAGAAGGACGCTGAGGGTACCATAGACTAAACATGTGAGCAACGACGAAGATCTGAAGAAAATGGAAACAAAAAAGGAAACTAATATTTAACATCAGGAAGAGACAGTTGAGGTTTCTGGAGCATATAATGAGGAAGGAGGGCTTGGAAAATATGATACTCACGGGACAGATATCGGACAAGAGGGACAGAGGAAGACAACGCGTAACATTTAATGCGCTTGAGTAAATGGATGTTGGAACAGGGCTTAGGAGAAATAACAAAAAGAAAGTTTATTAAGAGTTACAAAGGAGAAGACATTGTGGAGAGCCATTATCACTACCGTCCTGAGGGGACACCGCACATAAAGAGGTAACCAATTACAGTTCCAACAGCGAGACTCGAACACGCGCGAACGTAACAACAGTGTGAGGTCTTTTCTAACCATCTTCAGCCATGTTTTAGCTGTCTATGTCTACCTTCATGAGATGACCGGGACAATCGCCTCAGAGATGAATTCACCTGGTTGTCAACGAACAGCATGGTCCAAACACCGAAGTCGTTTTGTGAGCAGAGCGGGTTGAAGAGAAAGTTAGAGAAGCAAACAGTGCATCCATACTACTAGCATGACAAAGTGCTAGAACTATTTTTTTTTTATTAGTGCAGGCTTAGTTGCAAACTAAAGATTTCTCACACTGACAAAAATTTATATGCGTCCTTACACACGCAAAAGTCAGTAGAGTAGCCTAATGAGGGAAACAATTTATTTTTACAATTTTGTCAATTTCCTTCCATGTCAATGCACTTAATTTAATCTTGAATATTTATCACAAAATTTCAAAACGGAAGTCATGTGTTAGGTTACAGATTTATATATGCTATTTTATATACCATGTCCTTTGAAGGCGTGGGCAATAATTTCCTGTTTATTCTTAGTTACCATCCCCTTTTTGTCCCTCTTCATCCAGTCACAAAAACTAATCGTTTATTCTTGTTTCTCTTGCCTTCAGTATGTCCTGGGAGTGTTCAATTCTCCAGACTTTTTCCTCATTTGTTCCAGAAATGTCAGGTGTTTCGTTTTTATTGTTAAAATATGCGGAAAGCAGCTCCGCACAGAGAGATGAACACCCGACACAAAAGGGGCACCACGTTTAATATAACCATGTCTACCTTTTAGACACTCATGCAAATCGGACCTATGTCTACCGCTTGTGTCTCAAAAGCGACAGAATTTGGCATTGGATAACCAGGAAAATATTGATATGTCGCAAGTAGGAACTATCCTAAAACGAGCCGCTATATTACGACCAAGATTGTATTTCGAGCTGTCTATAGTCATAGTAGTAAAAAAGAAAAAAATAAATATGGAAGGGTGGTGTATTGATATTAGCATTATACTATCAAATTATCTCTGCGATTCCATGTTCCATTTGTGAGAAGTTCCACAGCTGCTTGCTAACCACTGCTGTGAATGTCTCCCAAGAGGATGTTTCCCCGATAATTACAATCTTATACTGTTCAAGCCTAGGGTTAACCGTTACCTTCCTCTCCTATCCGCATAAACTACCTCCTAATGAGTGGTCATGGCCCCTGGGGCCTTTGTACTGGGGAACCTTACTGTAAAAAAAAAAAAAAAAAAAAAAAAAAACATCCCACGTCGATAATTTTCCATCTTGGCAGAAGGCCGTTAATTGCTTTTCTAAAGGATTTTAAGAACTCAGAAATTTGTTCAATATTTTTTCATTTGGATCTAGGTTATATGGTTTCATGCCTGTACTGATGTGAATAGCTCCGAGAAACATTTCATTAAAATCTCCCCAGTTGTTATTGACATTCTTAAAGCGTTCCTCATTCAAAGAACGGAGAAAAGCACTGAAGTTCTTTCCTGAGAGGAAGTCTGCTTTGAAGCAGGGATACTCAAACTATTTCATCTCGCAGATGGACAAAAATCCTGTCAATGTGTCAGGAAACTCTAGTATTTAAGTGTCACATTCTTATTTGTACATCATCAGTAATAATATATTTATTGAATCACAGTCGTAATGTCAATCTATCAAAAAGAAATGAATAATATGTCCACACACGCGCACATGTATATAAAACTATGTCACTGAAAATGCGTTCGACAACTCACTTATCTTATATTAAACTGTTCTCGAAGATTCTGAATGTTAAACAAAATTAAAACCAAGTACAGGTTTATATATATATATTTATATAATAAACAAATATATATAACCTATAAACAAAAACTAAAAATCCTTGAAGTAATATACATCAAACTGTTAAAACCTAACCTAAACAAAATCAACTATGGAATCTCTACAAAATATCCTTAAATGTCAAGAATTGATAACAGAAGCCATTGGTTTATACCAACGACTTCCCATATTTAATACTTCTTGAATTCACTCTCGCGTGGTCATGTGTGACGTCATGAGCTGCGGTGCGATTTTCGCTTCCAGCGTCTTATATGCACGTGTTTATCGTTGCTTGGAAATCATCCATGTAAACAATAACACACTATCATCACTGTCTTGTCCGTGTATTGCTTAATATATTGTACAGTAATTGACATATTTGATAATGGCTTATGTAAGCCGAAGGCATAGATTGGATTAAAATTGTGATTTTCTTTCTTCATTTAATGATAATGTTATTAAGCTTATCGTGCTGGCCTTGTTCAAATTTTTGATCACACTAGATAAACTGTAAATAAGGTCTGTTCAGCATAGTAGCAGTATAAACCGTGTGGGCTTTGTGGGTGTTGAATAAACACAAATGCGCCTGAGCAAGCGTCTGCAATAGGGATTGACTAGCCGCCCTAGTAGACTGGTATCCTCGAATACGAGTGGCCATCTCTATCTCTCTCTCTCTATATATATATATAAAAAAAAAAAAAATATATATATATATATATAAAAGAAAGAAAAAGAGATATATAGAAAGATAGATAGATAGATAGAAAGAAAGAGAAAGAAAGAGAAAAGAGGAAAGGCCATGCGTTTGTTGGTAATGTTCATTTCCCTTAGACATTCAACTAGGCTATTCGAGTTCTTTACACGAGATGTACTGATTGTTCCAAGGAGAGGAGGGTTAGAATATTTTTATGGCTTTTGCCTGTTTATGGATGCGATGTCTAGTCGAGAGATGATGGGGAGCATCGGGATACCAGTTTTGTGAGTTTTAGGGAGACCGTAAACTTCGAAGTCCTGAAGGACGAAACGAGTCACAAGTAAACTTTTTCCACTTTGTCATACACACACACAAGTGAAAGACTAATTTAAATATGTGAAATGGAAAACTATAAATTCTCATCCCTAGAAAATAAAGCGTTGTCCACTTTTAATGTCTGTGACCGTTGAAAATGAGTAATCAGTGAAGTTTTACCGAAGACTGGTTAATTAAAATTAGTTATCAAAATTTACAGAAACATTAAAATGTTCTAAAGTCCACGACGAAAATAAAATGGTTCGGTTCGAAATTCCAATCACCTGAAGGCCGGAGCATTCGACGGCCAAAAACGTCAACAAAGATGAGGCCAGCAGTCTGAACAATGTAAATAGTTTAAATGCTATTTAAGACATTGCAACAAGTTTTTATATATATATATATATATATATATATATATATATATATATATATACTTCAAACCGAATTTTTAATGGATACCCGTAACAGTGTTTCTTTACTCTACCGATCTGCACATTTGAGAAGAAAATATGATCCTAACCTGCGTGCCCCACTTTGCGAAAGAAATCGTCTGGCCTGGTGTGCTTTGACCACTTAATCACAGAGAGCTTCACCGCTAAAGCTGTATTTGCCTTAAACAACATTTACTCTTCGAAGCCAGATTTGTTTAGTTTCTTATATTCATAAAGAAAATGATTCATAAAGAATCAATGATTTTTTATTTATGTATTTTTAAAAATAACTAAAAAAAAAATTTAGATTACTTCAAGTGGATACCTAAAGGAGCATTTACTCAAATGCTGGCATCCACTAAGAAAAGAAAAGAAAAGAAAAATAAAAGAGGAAGGAAAAAATAAAAAGGAAGGAGAAAGAAAAAAAAAGTAGGTAGGTAATAGCTTTAAGATATGCTATATTTATTGGATAGTGCGTATGTAAATTTCAAAGTGGACATTGAAGTCAATATCCAGAGGCGGCAGTCTATTTCCTGGTAAATGCAATCCTAAGGCCACACACACACATTATATATATATATATATATATATATATATATATATATATATATATATATATTATATATATGGCACTTGGAACTAGAACAGTGATATAGGAAGATTGATATTACATATCTGTCTATATTTCTGAGATGAGGTATTATGTACACTATTTATATTATTCGAACTATTTTCCTCATCTTTGTCGCCATATTTATTACAAGTCAAGGTCACATGGCACAGTGGATGAAGGCGTTAGTTAGATCCAGTGACAGGACCCAAAGAGTGTGAGTTCAATACTCGGTTAAGGCAGTGGAGAACTTGGAGAGGGGAATTAACAGGAGATATCTGATAACTGACATCCATTAGACATGGCACGTAGATCTAGAACAGTCTACCCAAGTGAGAGAAATACAAGGTTCATTTCGACATTCCAACCACCTGAAGAAGGCCGGAGAGTACAACGGTCGAAACTTTGTGAAATATTGTGAAATATGGCAACAAAGATGACGATAGTCCGAACAATGTAAATAGTGTAAACAAGGTTTTCTTCTTGTCAATATAATTTCTAAAAAAAAAATAAAATAAAATAAAATAAAAAAATAAAAATAAATAAATAAAAATTAATGTCTCAATTTTGTAACCATGTATAATAATTTTCTCTTAATGTACACAACCACTATTGTTTGGGCCAATTTTAAAAATTACTAGGGGATGGCTTCAAATTTTTGAACTGGGTGTATATATCCTATACGCACATTTTATAACTAGTGTTCTACTGTGTATCGTGAACATTTCAAATCGACTTCGGACATTTCGACCTACATTCACGACTGAGTAATGAATTCCGTCCTCACCGAGCACCCCGCACCTTTGAACTTGTGCCACATCTAAGTTACGCTTAGAAAATCATTTCAAATTGACTGGACGTGATAGATTTTTTTAAAAATTCAATGTAAAGATAATGCTATATCCTGAAATGACTTAAATCCAGGTAAGAGCCACATTCTTAGTCACCATTGCTAATCCTTGATAATCAGTTTTTTTTAAGCTTCCATGTATTTCTCTAGTCATAGTTCATATATTTACACTATATAGCTTTACTCTGATAGTAATATTTGCATTAATAGATGACCAGTGACAATCCCTTTCTACCGATTTTAACGCACAAAACATTAGTATTAAAACTTGTGAAAGCTAATCTTTAAACTTTACAGAAATTTATGATTTAAAACGTCAATTTATTTTTTTTTTTTCGCTAGCATCAAAAACATTTGTTTTTGCAGAAAAAGCGAGTGCTGAATAACAACAAACAAGAAACCCAAATTATATCTTTGTAAAATGGAATCAAACTTTTCCACTTCCTGCTAGGGTTTCCTGTATCACTGTAGATATCGTCATATCAAGTTTTGATGATTTTATTTAAGAAATTCTGAGTATTAAGGAGAGTTTTTTTTCTTGTAAGATTAAGTAGTATTAATATTTGTAACGATCTCTTCCAGTATTTGGTTGTCATACATGAAATGACGCATTTGTTGGTTGTTTGTTGATCCGGTCGTCTAAAGAAATAACTTCCTTAGTATATAAAATTATTATTATTATCATTATTATTATTACGGTGTAATGACAAAAGTACGCAGGTTCAGGCTTTAAGAACACTTTATTCAACTGAAAATACAAGGTTCGCGTATAGTGTCCTTTTATAGTCCCAATAAACAGAAATAGCTCACTCAAATAGGAGAGTAACAAAACAAGGGGAGAGCGGTCTTGAATATTCATAACATTTGGTACGACACATGGCCCATCGTCTGAACTAACATCAGAATTTGTTTCTGAAACAATTTTTGAACTCTTCAGCACACCTTCGTGTATATAAAATATGAAAATATTCGGAAATAAATGGAAAAAAAGCCATTCAGACGAGTTTCTTCATTATCGTTGTTTTTATCCCATTTTAGTCTTCTTTCTTCACTTCTTTCATTTTCTCACTGAACCCAAGTCGTGTCTTTTTCCCTTCAATCTACGCGATCAAAACGGCATAGTCCATTATGAGGTATTGGCAGGGCGTAATGATCGTGTGAACTAACGAATGGAGGGACAAGCACAATTATAATAGGATGTTAAATTCTCCCAATTTTCACGAAAAGTTTAGTTGTATTATCATCACAGTATTATATTTTTTTCGTGTTCCTTCATAGGCATGTCACGTTCTTAATTATTCCTTCTTTAGGTGCCATGCGTGATACACGATTGGGCGATTATGTCTTTTCGATTTATGACCGACTTGGCAGAAGAATTTCTACAGGAGGTTTCCGTTACTTTGTAGTAGACTGGATACCAACCAAGGCTATAGGACCCACACCGTCTTTCCATTTATCGCATAACTAAGCGAGAAGAGGGTGAGAAAAGATGGATCCATATGTTCCAAAAGCTATTTTCGCGTAACGGAATGTAACAAATTCTGCTTTTCGATTTCACATTGATCCATTACAATACCCTCATATCCAAGCTTAAAGCACCTATTTATAAATGGTCACCCATCCAGGATCTGATCAGACACAGCGTTGCTTAACTTCGATGATCGGACGTGAATCGGTGTTTTATTGTGATAAAAGAAATGACATGTATCATAGATACAATGTATATTTATTTTTCGTTTCATTTAGTTTTTTAATAATAATCCCTGTTGTAGTTGGAGCCCTAGGACTGGTTGGAAAAGATTACAGTAGACTACTTGAAGGGATTCCTGGAAATCCATGCCTCAAGGAGATACAAAAAATTGTTCTGACAAGTACAGCCCACACCTCACGAAGGGCTTTATGTAATTTAATTTTTTTTTTTTTTTTTGTCAGTGGAAAGTGTCATGACGCCATTTCTAACCTTAAGTCCCTGGGCGGGACCCGGAAAGAAATGTGTAAACACCAGAAATCAAAGAAAATAATAATAATAATGATAGTAGGGTTCGGGGTATATCGTCAGTGATAGTACCTTTGCAGCGAAGCGGTCGACCCTGCTCTACTCAGGTGAACTGGGATGCGGAACTGTACTTATCCATTGTCAACATCTAAGTCTCACATATGGCTTCAAGAAGTTTCATAGATACTGCGGCGGCCACATCCCAGTCAGCGGCATCGATCTGCCGGTTAAACTGTGTAAGGGTAGTCAGAAGGCGTGTATGACATGAACCCACCTGGGCCAAGCGGCCAGTCTGCGCGTAGGAGCTGCGGCTTTAACAGTGGGTGGAGGATCTTCTGGGACGGGATAACCACAAAAACAGTCATGCCATTACACTATTTTGCATTGAATGTACCACGGGGAGCAGTGGCCACAGCTGCGGCGCTAACAGAATAACTTGTATTTTACATACGCTCTATCCTTGATATTGAGCACGTTTACTCATAAGTATAGTATACCTTAAAAACTATATTTTTCATCGTTTTATATATATATATATATATATATATATATATATATATATATATATGCCTTTTGAAGGCTAATATGGTAAAATTGAAAAAATTTAATATTTTTAAATTGAAGCACGAAAGAAAGAAAAGATTTAGAACTTAAAATCTTTCTCTTTGTGCTTCAATTTAGTCAAAAGGCTAATATATAATAAATATCTTCAATCTTATTAATATTGTTATCATTTTGTTAGCCGGCCTATTAAATCTACATATAAGAAGCACACACAGACCATCTTTCGTTTTAATCATATATATATATATATATATATATATCATTATTTTCACAAGATAATAAATACAGCATACCTTAAAACTATACTTTTTATCATTCTATTTACACGAGATTATTAACTGAATTTTTATTTGTACTATTCGACGGATAATAGTTAATCAATGTGGCTGATGAAAAGCTTAGCGTTAACATCTTTTCACGCGAAAGCGTTTATACTGAAAAATAAATATCATTTATGCTTTTTTTTCAAATCATTCTTATCTGCGTGGAACTGGGGTGGGGGCCTTAATTTTCCACCCACTCTGACCTTATTAAGACCACCCTATTTATTTATTTTGTCCTTTTTTGGGGGGGTTCTTTAAATTATTTTCCAACCCAACTTTATATTATGCACTCCACCGTTTATTGCAGACTAAGAAAAATTCCAACCCCCCAATTATTAAAAAAAAACAAAAAACCTTGTATTAAGTCCAGAGGAATAAGTGATATATTTATTTTGTACCGTATCATTTGCCTCAAAACAAGCTCGCTAATAATCGTGCCACTGTAAGTACCCAGATGTTTACGAAACTTTTGTTTGATATCAAGTCACATTAGTGGGTTAGCTAGTAAGAGAATCGAACTCACAACGCTGCAATAAGAGCTTCTTAGCCATTAGGCCACAGGTAACTATCACTCTTTTCAAGGTGTTTAGCAAACTTAGTTTAATAAGTATTAGGGTCAAGTGTGCGGAGTTCACAACAAGATTCGCGCTAGGGTATATTGGGCACTAAGTCGTTGCAGTTCGTTCATAGTTTTTAAACTTTTCTTATAGCGGGGAGCAGGACTCTCTACAACTTCCTATCTTATTTTTATTTACTCTTTTTACGTCACTGTCTTTGCTCTCTTATCCATTTACACAAACAAACAAGGTAAACAAAATTGTTCAAATCGTGTAAAAGCAAAATTTGTTAGATTAAGCTTCGAAACGTTGTATCCTAGAAATGATTAAAGATATCGTACTGGAATTTTCCGAGGTTTTCATAACACTTATTCACCGTTCTCTTGATGGTTCTTGAATAGACTTTGAAGATGGAAGCCAGAGTATGAATGTTGGTATCATTACTGAAGACTTTAATGAACTTTTCCTCACACCATTGCTCATTTGGTAAGAAAGTAAGGCTGGCACAAAACGATTTTAACCCGTTCTTTTTCTAGATCAATAACTAAAAGGGTTTTTCATCGATTCTTACGAAAAATGGTGTCAAGATGACTAAACGTCTTATCTGAAAACCTGCAAAGAAGAAACTGGATTTGTTCAGCGTTTTATTTTTAGATATTAATCATTTTGTACAGTGGACAAATATGCTATTACAATCGGTATATCTTTCGGTATATCTTTTCTGGCTGTATGTACCAGCTTTGTTGTATATCTAATTTCCCTTAAAACTTTCTCGTTACTCATGTTTTGTCTGTACTCTCAGCATTCATCTGTGGAACACCATCTGTCGCTTCAAGCCTCTTTTCTGATACTCGACTCTGACACGGGGTAGCAGTACCTGTTATGGTCTCAGCTATGGGCAAATAGTGAACATCCAAACAAGAAACAACCCTATGAAAGCATAACAATACATTTATATATATTTATATATATATATATATATATATATATATATATATATAAATTACCAACAATACATTTTTTTAAGCATTCCACCCCAAGCAAGGCGGGAAGCCACTTGCACGCAAGGGGTTACAGAGAGTTACAGTGAGAGCAAGTAGGATTGATAGAGGAAAGGATGAAGAGAAGGATAGGGGATAGATCAGGGCATCTAAAGACGTCGATTGACATTACATTTGAATAGTTGGAGATTATAGTTATCAGGAAAACAGGAAGAGGGGAGGGAGTTCTACAGGCGAGAAGTGCGAGACATGAAGCTATTGGAGTAGAAGAGATGGCTACATTTAACAGTTTCGACAGTGAAAGGGTGAGAGCGAGATGCCAGCCTAGTTGAACGCTTAAATTCATGTAGTTTGGGAACCAGCGAAAGCAGCTCATCGGAGCAGTTACCGTGAAAGTATTTGCTAAAAAAAGACAGAGGGGGCAACGGCACGGCTGCAGACAAGATGCCAGATCAGGGACAATTACATTGCATATCCGTCTTTGGATTTTATCAAGGACCTTGAGACAAAGAGAAGGGGCTCCAGACCATATATGACAGCAATACTCCATTCAAGGGCGAATGGTTGATTTGTAGATTTGAAGGATCGACTCCGGCGACATAAATTTCCTGGCGGGGTACAGGGAGCCAACTTTCCTTGCGATGGACGAAGCTATTGACTCAATGTATTTGTTCCATCTCAGGTCAGCAGACAATGCGAGACCAAGCAGTCGCAAAGAGGTACTCTCGTGGAGTTGAGCGTCAGACATTTTAATGGGAGGCAGGGATGGTTCTCTGTGGTGAGTAATAGAGAGCAGTTTTGTTTTTGAGGCATTGAAGTTAACCAGCCAATTCCTGCCCAGTCCACAACCAATTTTATCGTAGAATGACCAATACATTTTATTGGTAGTTGAGGGCATAAAACTGCTTTCAAAATATTTAAATATCTGTATTAAATACCGATATGCCGCTGAAACAAAGCATCATGCGTGAAGAGATTGTCCAGCATTTACTACCATTACGACTAGATTTTATATTACATGGCATTTGTTTCTTTGTTTCTAACTATAATTTCCTATTTCTTAATACTTTGCTTAGTTGTTGGAAGGCATCTTTTACAATGTCTGTGTACTTCGGGTTTCTTTATAGACTTTTCCATCTCTATTAGGTCAATAAAATCACTAAGACGCAAGGGGGCGGGGGTTACTGAGTGAAAGAATGTGAGAAAAATAAAAGTGTAAAGGGGAGAAAACCATAAAAGAGCGGAAAATTAAAATAATGACGATTGAAATTGATCTTCAAAAACTTAAATGCAAAGAAATGAGACCTATCGGCTAATCTAGTACTGCGCTTAATTCGTAAACTGAACAATTACCATGAAAGTAATTATTGAGACTGCAAAGGGAAGCTACGTTACGATGGTGAGTGGGTGACTGAAGCCGAGATGCCAGGTGACGATTTATAACTTTGCAGATTCTTTGGATTTTAATAAGAATCTCTAAATACATAGAAGCACCTGACTAGATGTGACGGCAATATACAATGCATGGATAAATGATAAAAAAATTTGTAAGTAGATTTGGGCGAGACTTAGAAATGTGTTAAATAGTTTATGTGGCGAAAAATTATCAAACACGAAACACCAAATCAGCTTTCCTAGCGGCAGATCATGTGATTGATTCAATACAAGCTTGGTTCTGCGTCTCTATGCTGTCAGCCCCTGTCGGCTCTTAGTCACGATAAGTGGGTGATGAGGAATGTGCCAGCAAGCTTTGAATTTTTTAAAGTTGTTTAAAGAACTTCATGCGTTTGCTGCAGCGATTCTAAATTGGGGAATGAGTGAGAGATGCATTCTCTCCTCCAGGGGTAATTTTGAGTTACAGAGATCAAATCTATTGGAATCGGAGTCCGTCTCTGTTGTAATTTTTATTTGAAACTAGCAGTAGAGCCCGGCGTTTCCCGGGGATGTAACAGTAAGAGATAGATCAAGTATCGACCATCATAAAGACTGAAAAATAAAATTGACAACGATTATTGTTTAAGGTTGACGGACACGCATGTCTTAGTTTTTTTGTTTGTTTGTTTTTTTACGAATTAGTCAAACCCAAACAAAAACATTGTTTTCAATTGTTATGAGTATCGATTGAATAGAATTTTATTATAAACAATTGTCTTGTAAAAGGAATTTTTAAAGCATTCTGAATGTAAAAATAAAGAAAAAAGTGTGCAAGACAATAAGAAACACTACCTGCCAAAAAAAGTGAAGTTTTGTTGAAATCGGTTGAAAAATGTAGGAAATCCGATCCCAGATATAAACGAACACACACACACACAAACAACCTGGGTTTTATAAGTATAACTCGATATGAGTTGTCCTCCTTTCATTCTGGCGACAGAATCGTGTTTTATCGTGTTTTCAAATTGATTTCGTGCAAAAACAATTGTATTTTTCCAATTTCTGGCGCTGTCAGGACAACCGCAATTTTACGCAGCCCTGTGAAGTTTTGTTGAAATCGGTTGAAAAATGTAGGAAATCCGATCCAATATATAAACGTACACACACACACACAAAATCTGCGTTTTATAATAAGTAAGATTCTCCAAATGCACCGTTTGTGTAAAGCAGAAACGAAAGAGGACAGAAACGAAAGAGAGAATGAAATATTTTTTCAGGGTGCGTGGATATAAATAAATTAAACATTTGAAAACAGTTTTTTTATTACAAAGAAAATATCACCGTACCTGATAGCACGTAAGACCCTTTTATTTGAACAGGGAATATTAATAAAAAATTTAAATGGTACGTCGAAAGTTCATTAAAAATGTATGTAATACTTTTTGTTTATTATTTGGGACTTGAAATTTTTAGGACACATAATGAAGAAAGTGAGATTCGAGAATGTGAAACTCATAAGACAGATTGAAGGCAAAAGAAACAGAGACAAACAGCTTCTCCCCCCTCCTAGTTATCTGGTGAAATAGCAGAGTAGACAGAGATCTTTAGCCTTGGATAGTAACCAGTCTAAGAGGATGACAAAAGAAAAGGAAACAAGTAAGCACTCCTTAGCTTTCCAAAGAATGCATAGCAATTTATAAATAACAAAAAAAAAAAAAAAAAGAAAAAAAAGGGGAAATTGTGGAGAGCCCAGAGCGCCTATATCTTGAAGTGACATAGCGTTTCATTTAATGGGAAGATCAAGCAACAAAGAATGGCAACATTAGGTGATGCCTAAACGCCTTAGGCTAAAAGGCAAACAGAAGGGGCCATATATGGTCTGGAGCCCCTTCTGTTTGCCTCGGGGTTCTTGATAAGATCCAGAGGCGGATATGCAATATAATTGGCCCTGCTCTGGCATCTTGTCTACAGTCACTTTCTCACAGACGCGCCGGCGCCTCTCTGTTTTACAAATACTTTCATGGCAATTGCTCTGAGGAGCTGCATTCGCTGGTTCCCAGACTTCATGAGTTTAAGCACCCTACGAGGCTGACATCCCGCTCTCACCCTTTCACTGTCGAAACTCCTAAATGTAGCCGTCTCTTCTACTCCAATAGCTTCATGCCTCGCACCTCTCGGCTGTGGAACTCCCTTCCCTATTCCAGTTTCCCTGAGAGCTATGATCTCCAGCTATTCAAATGTAATGTCAATCGACATCTCCAGTTGCCTTGATCTATCCACTACCCTTCTCCTCATCCTTTCTTCTATCACTCCTATCTGATCTTGCTCCAAATTTTCTGTAACCCCTTGCATCCTAGTGACTTCCCGCCTTGGGGTGAAACGCTTAAAAAAATAAATAAATAAAAGGTCATATAGTTGTTGTATTAACAGCGAAATGTGCAGAAGGTGTAACGGATATAATCACGGAATGCAAAATCGGCGGACCGAGTTCAAATTTAATCCTAGTCTCCTGCTTTTACTTTCGCACATGTAACCTTGGGAAACCAACCAGTCTAAGAGAAGGAAAACGGAATTTCAAACCGTGAAGGCGGCGACGTAAACTAAGCTAATATCTTTCCCCCAAATGCTTAATACTTCATGGATAAAGAAAAAGAAAGCTGTGGAGAGCCATGATTATCTACGTCCTGAAGGAACATTAAAAAAAAAAAAAAAAAAAAAGAGAAAAAAAAGTTTAATTTCCATGTCCCCACGTCAATATTGGAAATCTGGCGTCGAGAGCTTGTCAATTTACAGTTGACCTGGCTAGATGTACCCGTACGTTCTATGCTAACATTTTCTCTTCTCGCTTAGGGAACTCCCTTCCAGCTCCATGCTTTCCAGCCAACTTGAATCTGCAAATATTTAAATGCAATGTCAAACGCTATCTACTGTCATCTTGATTACTCTTCCCGCTCATTACTAAGGTTTCTGTTCCTAATTCTTTCACATCAAGTAACCCTTTGTGTCTTAGTGGATTTAATGCCTTGCTTGGGGCGAAAATGATTTTAAAAAATGTAATAAACAGTTATGAGAGTTAATGTAGTTTTGATGTAGTTGGCATCTGCAGTTTTTAAAGATATGCAAGATATGTTAGACACTGGTTTTGTAAAGCTATTTCACAGAGAGACAAATGCTGAAATTTAAAGATATGCTTTATTGATAGTCAAGTCTCGACAGTGCATAGCGAAAACAATTTCTTATTAATAAGAGAGTGTATGTAGGTGATCTCTGTTGTATGAATGTAGGAACGAGCAGTAAGGCACGTACATTTCAGAAGCTGAAGGAAGGGCATGGGTTTTCGTCTATATTTCCTACATCATTTTAGAATGGATATAAACAAATCGTTACGTTTTATCTACTTTTTCCTGCATAAGTCTACGTAGAGAACTGACATCCCTGTCTGAATTTGGTGGCATAGTAATTTGAAGTTCAATCCCTGGGCTGGGTAATATAGACACTGGAAAGTATATATATATATATCCACTGTGCATGTCTAGACTTATTTTGTCAAGTTCTCTTTTTAGTATTACTCAATTGTTATATATATATATATATATATATATATATATATATATATATATATATATATATATATATATATATATACATATATATATATATATATATATATGTTCAAAACTTTGTAAGTAAAGTCTGATGATCCGCAGTCCTTTTAAAAGGGCTGTGGTGAAATAATTTATTACATGGAACCTTAAAGTGGTCTGATTTTATTTAAATTATTTGCTCTGGATTTACATTGAGCTCTCTGGATTTTATCCTCCTTGGGTTTACCCATACGGATTACCTAGTTTTTCATAAACTATATAAATATATATATATATATATATATATATATATATATATATATATATATATGCGCGCGCGAATGTCAATGTGTCACACTTTTTCAACTTTACTCCTACAGGCCATAACCCAACATATACCATTTTGGAATCAGGCTGACTCCGTGACCAAATTAAAAAGACGCATTCCAAGACGGATCCAGACCGGCAGTCCTGAAATTCTGGATTCCCAAGTTTTCATTACTGCAATTGTTTTTATTTTATTTATTTATTTTTTGTTTTTACGTGATTTTTTGCGACAAATCTTTTTGTGTCCTAACAATTTTTATAACTTGGAAATAAATTTGGGAATAATCGAAATTCCGAAATCCAGTGAAAGTCACCCATAAAATAAAAGTAATTGCTTGTACGAAAAGTAAGGACCTACGTACATCAAACTGTCTAAATTAAATGACAAAAGAATTATTATTAATTATTGTTGAACTTTTAAAAGGTAAGCTTAAATATTAATGCGATACTTAAATGCAGCGATCAATTTTGAGTTTTTCTGTAGTTTATTATTGCCTATTGCATCTACTCCTCCTCCTCCCTACCGATTGTGATTAAGGCCTAATCAAGAGCCTTCGGCATGAGCTAGCTTAAATGCCACCCAAAAGGGCGGCTTTTAAGCTAGTGTGTATATATAACACGGATTTAGAATTTATCGAATGAGGAGTTATAATTATTTACATTTTTTTTTACAATGCCGTTCACCCTGCACAAGACCCAAGAGTCACTCAAGGTAGAAGGCTACCGAATAAGAGGCATTCTGTCATCTATGAGGCCCACACTCCTCATCGATACTTTGGACTCTAGAAGGAAAACAGGAACGCTATTTTTTATTAAAGTAACTAAAAAAAAAAATGAATATAAGAAACACATAAACTGATTTTTTTTTATAATGACGTTATTCCTTTACAAGGCCCGAGAGCCACTCTAGGTACAGAATAAGAGGCACAGTTTGTTTGGAAATGTGGGGGAGGGAAGGTAACGTTTAACCCTAGACATGAAGATTGTAGCGATTAGGAAAGCATCCTCTTGGAAGGCAGTACCACAGAGTAGCGATTCGTGGGAAGAAGCTGCCCGATTGGAACTTACATGTCACCATTGAAATACGAAGAGAATGAAGGTAGTTCGCTACAATGTGCACGGTATGGTGTGTCTTAGCCGTAGAGATAAGAACTAGTGAACACTTTTCATGGAATAAGCGATAGAGCAGCGAAAGGCTGGCGACGTTTCGTCTGTGTCCTCATCGTTGCGCTCTCCGACCATCTTCAGGTGTCTGTCGATCCAAGTCACCTTCAGGAAATTTCCAATAGAACACTTTATTTAATCTATAAGGGTAGAATATTCTCCTTTAACTCTGTATGTTTAAATGATATGTAGTGTTCTTTTTTTAGTATTGCTTGGTTATTGCTCGCCCTGTTTCTAGGGACTGCAAGCATGTACTACCTAGACCAGGGATTGAATTTACATTTACTATGCTACCAAATTCATGAACCTACGTTTTAATACTTTAGACCGTTGTTAGTTTCGCCAATAAAAAGGGCCCAGTTCGAATGGATTTGAATTTTACCCAGATCGACAGACATCTGAAGAAAGCTAAATAGAACAATGGTGCGATTATCACAAAGATGAGGATATTAGATCGATTGTAAATAATAATAATAATAATATACATATAACCCAAAATTTTAAAAAAATTAATCAGTTTGTCTGACGATCGCAAAAGCGTGAAACCCAGGGTCATAAACTCGCATCAATCCAACTATATATATATATATATATATATATATATATATGCGCGTTCAATATAGGTGATAGAGTTAGCATGGTGCAATGGATAAATTGTCTAAGTTACGCAAAAATGAAAATAACACTGGCATCTCATTTTAACAGATATTAAGTAAAAATATCTTGGAATATTAAACAGTAAATTTATTCAGTAAAATGGCCATTGGCTTCAATAACGACTTCCAGGGGACTTCGGAATCTCTTGCAGCTCTTCTGGGCGGTCTCCTTTTTTAAGTTGGTGAATGCCGACATAATCCTTGCCTAGAGTTCATCATTGGGGTTACATGGAGTTTTGTTGGTATCGCGCTCAACTGCACCCCACACATGATTAACGGAGTTGCAGTCTGTGTAGTTAGGTGGTCAGATAAAAGGGGGGGAATGTGGTCGGGAATGTGGTCGCAGATATTGTCTGACAGCCATGACTAGGTTCTCCCGATTGTGTGTCATGGTGCAGATTCCGGTTGCCAGATATAGGGTTTTTCATCAACCACCCTCTTGACCCATTGCACCACTAACTCCTCAAGACACTTGATGTAGGCCTCCGTGATTTTAAACCCCTGTCGGATGAATGGAGGCATAACGTCGACATCACAAGTGATTACTCCAAACATAATGTAGTTGACTGGACATATCATCCAACTTTTTCCGAATCCTCTGCACTGTCCTCAAATTGATACACAAATACGCAAATGTTCGTATTGAAGCTTCCGGCGCGAATGCCAAGCATTAGACCATGTTCCCAATTTTCTGGCGGAGTAAACTGCATCATGGTGCTCCTTTTCTCATAGACTTTGTCCAACTATAAGCCGTCGACCAAATCAAAAACAAACAATGCGCATGTGCGAAATTAATATAAAATGGCGATAATTCAACCATCATACCATCCATATGAGATAGAGAAAGACTGTTTAAACTAGAATTGGTAAGGATTAGATTTTAAACTTTGAAATTTCAGTCACATATCCTTTTTAAATCGGCCATCAATGTTTGCTTTCCAAAATTATTTTCATTTATTTATGTCTAACGAATTTAAAAAGATATGCATAGCTTAATGATCAGCAAAATGGTCACAGGAGTTAAAAATCGGTTACTCTGTTCCAATGTAAAACACCTCAAATCTATTCCCCCCCCTTTGTACGACATGGTATGCGACCGCTAAAAATAAATTAAGCCATGTAAAGGAAATTAATTAATTGAGAGGACAGTGTGACAATTATCAACGTGAACACGGGAATTTGCGAATCAAGTTCAAATTGCAGCGAAGGAAGTTTATTTTTAATTAAAACTGTTGCCCTTAGAGAAGGGTATACGTATTTCTCTCCGCGCTTTTTTTTTTCTTCATCGGCGGTCAATATCATAATACAAATAGATGACGGAAGAGAAAGTGGGCGAATATGTAAGCGGATAGAATGAGAAAAAGAAATATTTTTTTAATCGGCATCATCCCCATGCGAGGTTTTAAGGCCAATAAAATACGCGGTGTGGAAGAATTAGCAACATTGTGGAAGAATTAGCAACATAAACATTAATAATGAGCAGAATGAGAAAAGAGTAATCAGAAGGACATTGGATAGCGGTTGACATTGCATTTCAATTTTTGCAGATTAAAGTTGACTGGGAAGGAGTTCCACGAAGAGTAATATTTATTCTGTTTAATACGCAGAAATGTGGCACAAGGCCGAAGGAGGGATTGAGGAACGGACGGTCTTCTTCTGTCTTTACTATAACTTAGCTAGCCACAAACACTGACCTAATCGTACAAACAATATTCCTTACACCAAAACAACACATTCATACGTACCTTTCTTACTACATCCACCATAATACCTCATTGTCTCTATGAAAATACTAACTAATCCCCATATTTACAATTCATTGTCTGCGGGGGTGGGAGAGTAATAAAAAAAAAATAGCCCCAATAAGTATTTACAATAAAAATAAAAAAAACTCTAGGTACCATAGCGAAGAGCAACATCTGAACAATCACAATGAAAGTATTTATAGAAAAGACACAGAGAGGCAACCTTGCGGCGGTGAGAAATTGACTGAAGCAGTGCTGCCAGATCAGGACCAATAATATTGCTGATAAAGGAGCTTAAAAAGGTAAATAGCGGGGGTACCGGACCATACGTGGTAGCAATATTCTAAACATGGACGAGTGCGTGTGTGTGTGTGTGTGGGGGGGGTTAAAGCAGAGTGACACGCCTGAAAAACGGAAGTATCGGAGAAACCGAATTGTTTCTCTCAGAAGTTCATCTAATCAACTAGCACTTTACGAAACGAGTAGAATTTTACAGTGGCTCATCTGACAAAAACGTCTTTTGAAAGTAGCCCTGTTCAACCATTTTGTTCTTTTTTTGCTTTGGTTTCCCGCCGGTCATTCTTGTTCATACAGAATACAAACTAATATCATTTCGTTAGGTGATATTCAGCTTTCGTTACAAGCCTAGTAAGGTTCTAATGCATCACCAAACTCAGATTTTGTCAAGAACTGAACTACTGTCGTTGCCATGGGCGTGGTGCTACTTTCGAAAAAAAAAAAAAAAAAAACAGCTGTGCCACGGTATCAAAAAGTTAAAAGATGGTTAGAGATAGATAGCAAGATAGAGATAGATAGCAAGATAGAGAGAGAGAGAGAGAGAGATAGAGAGAGAGATAGAGAGAGAGAGAGAGAGAGAGAGAGAGAGAGAGAGAGAGAGAGAGATAGAGAGAGAGAGAGAGATAGATAGAGAGAGAGAGATAGATAGAGAGAGAGAGAGAGAGAGAGAGAGAGAGAGAGAGAGAGAGAGAGAGAGAGAGAGAGAGAGAGAGAGAGAGAGAGATAGAGAGAGAGAGATAGAGAGAGAGAGAGAGAGAGAGAGAGAGAGAGAGAGAGAGAGAGATAGAGAGAGAGAGAGAGAGAGAGAGAGATAGAGAGAGAGAGAGAGATAGAGAGAGAGATAGAGAGAGAGAGAGGGAGAGCGAGAGAGAGAGATAGGAATACCTTCCTAAAGTAGCTAGTTTAAGATAAACACGCGACAGTGCGAAATCGTAAAATTATAATTTCTTGCTAATTAATTTTCGATGTCGGTTAAAACAAAGATATTGCGTTTGTTAAAATTTGCATTTGTCTGAGGCCACATTTGCTTCTTTAAAAACGTAGCAACAATGAAAAATAAGCATTTATTCCAAAGAGGACGATTTCCCGATCGCTATAATCTTAACCTATTCAGTTCTAGAAGTATCGTCATCTATTCTATAATGTCATCATAATCGGAACTTCTTTAAAACCGACCAATTCAGTAAATCTACCTTGAATGGCTCTTGGGCCTTGTATTGAGTAACCTATAAAATAAAAGACTTTTGTAAGTCAGTATTTGAAATGTTTGTTATTCAAGTATATTTCCATATTTTTCTTTTAATGTCAATTTGAACAGTGGCATCAACATACGCATTTGTTTTTTTTTCCTTCGATGGTCAAATTTGTGCTTTTCGCACTAGGTCAAGAAAATCGTTATTTTTATTTATTGTAAACAACTTTGATATCACCATTGTCATCAGTTACATGGTAGGGTGCCCGTAGTGTCTTTGTGTAGCGGGGCACATGTCCAGTTCCCTCCACATGTCTGGGTTGAGAACTGGCGTGGTAATTATTCACAAGTAGGCGTGTCTTGGGCAAATAGACCTGTTGGATCTCTATCCTTTCCAGATTAAACTAAAGCCGATGTCCAATTTGAAAAAGCATGCCACGATCATGGACACGTGGCTGTCATTTCTATCGGCCGGGGTGGGCGGCTCCACCCGGAAGCTCTCCACCCAGTTTTGATCGGTTCGTTGGTTGATTT
Organism: Acanthosepion pharaonis; assembly: GCA_903632075.3. Taxonomy (NCBI): domain Eukaryota; kingdom Metazoa; phylum Mollusca; class Cephalopoda; order Sepiida; family Sepiidae; genus Acanthosepion; species Acanthosepion pharaonis. The sequence goes on from CAHIKZ030000148.1 coordinate 885,898, forward strand.
TGTTTAGCAGCATATCAACCGCCATAGATTATTTAGTACCGAAATCTAAGTATTTTGATCAATTTTATGGCTTCAACTGTATTGATGATAATTCTACTATAAAAATGTATTATTGTGTGTGTGTATATATATATATATATATATATATATATATATAAAGTGGTAAATATACACATACATATATGATATAATAAAAAGGCTTAAACACTAATATCCCATGGTCATAATTTATTCCATTGGAATCGTAAATATGATCCAATTCATCAGATGGAATAAATTATGACCATGGAATATTAGTGTTTAAGCCTTTTTATTATATATATATAAAGTGAACATTGAAGTCGACACTCAGAGGCTACAGGCTGTTTCATGCAAGACGCAATCGTCAATGTTCACTTTTATATTTACATACGCTCTATCTCTGATATAGAGCACTTTATCCCATAAATATAGCATTATTAAAACACACACACACACACATATATATATATATATATATATATATATATATATATATATATGTGTGTGTGTGTGTGTGTGTGTGTGTGTGTGTGTGTGTGTGTATATATACTTCTGGTAGTTTTACTATAGAAACTTATTTTTATATTTTCATAGTGTTTTGTTTTATTTGGGAGCTCACTATTTGCCCATAGCCGGAACACTAACAGGTGCTACCACCTTGTGCGAGTCGGGAACAACAGCAATTAAGAAGGGCTTTCATGCTCCTCAAAACCTCCAATCTCCCAACCAGAGGCCTTGCTGCCGGTTGTAGTTTATCCTCATATCCAGGAATACTATATTTACTCTTTGTAATAGTACAAAAAGTTGTGGCACAAGTCCGAAGGGGAAGTGGGGAAAGGCTGGTCCTCAGTAACTATCCTAGTCAATTACAGTCACGATCCATTCATTCACTACAATATACTCAATCACCACAATAACATGTCTATCACCCCCTAACTCTTACATGTACCACATATTCACAAGGGACCTACCAAACCCTCATATCCAGGAATAGTGCAGCATTGCGATTAAGCAAATTTTATGGTTTGCAAGACGATTAATCTGAATGAATATTTTTCTTAGAGAATTTTTTAAAAAAATATTTAAATTTTCTTTTTCAAAATGATCTAGGTGAAATCTCGGATTTTGAGGGCTTTTATTTTTAATGTAAATTTTAAGTTTGCAAATTAAAGATTAAAAAAATAAATTGTCGATTGGAGTTCATTAAGTTAATTTTCGTACAGATTTCTTTGAGGAATGGTGTGAATCCAGCTGTTCTCCCCACCAACTATGGATTAAAGAGCAGAGTTGTTTGGCCTATTCATTTGACGTGGCAGCCAGACTCAAAGAAAGAAAAAATGAATAAATCTAGCGTGACAAAGGTTTGGTTCCATGAGAATTATTTTGCCCTAGACCCACAACGTCTGCGATATCTGCAGTGAATATGCTGCCCCAACGACCCTTGAGGGCAAGGAGACTCTGGAGTCGTAACGGGACAATTGTGAAGTGTCTGTGAGGACCAAATATGCTACGCTAGTACGCTAGGAAAATCTTTCTATCAAGAAACATCCCTTCGGCTAAGGATTCTGAGATGAGGTCCAGCGTAGTTAAGGAGTCCTAAAAGAAGCTAGAAAAATTCTATGGGTCACGGGTATTGCTTATATATAAAGGGTAACATTGGTTAGTTGTGAGAGTCTTACAGATCTTGCTATAAAAAGTGTAGTGGTTAAAAATAAATGACTGAAAGGAAAAAGAAATGAGGCACCAAAAAGGATCTTTCACTTCTGTATCAATGCTGTGGATAGCGAACTTTCCTTGTAAATATATTGAAGAATTCGATTCTTTGATTATTCAAGAAATACAGTCTTCTAATTTTTTTTTTAAAAATGTATTTACACGGCCAAATATAAATTAATTATCCTGACAGCTTCATTATTTTCATATATTGTGACATTTTTCTTCGTATTTCCTCTTGATGTTACATGTTATTTTCCCAAGAATATAGTTTATAATTATAGCTTCGATATTTACAAAAAAAGGCGCCAGTTTAAACGGTGAAGCGTGAACATGGGATAATTTTTAAATCGGGTTTATATTTGTACGATCCCGATTCAGGACATACATGGTGCAAGGTATTTTTTTTTTTTTTTAAATACAATGAAATAGCTTATTTTTGTGATACAGTGTAACCCGGATATAAGAGAGTTGTCGGGACCGGAGAAGAAGTCTCTTATATCCGGGTTTGGTCTATTTTATATACATTAACACAGGCTCTAATTTGGGACCTGAGAAAATCTCTTATATCCGGGTTTCTCTTATATCCGGGTTACACTGTATTTAATAAACCGCCATTTTTCTCCGGATCGAGTATGCCAATTCAGTTTTTATTTTTACATCGCTATTTAGAATAATTTTTTCTCTGAAACAATTGTACCGATTAGTCGTGGACTTTTTTTAGGAATAAGTTTATAGTTTTAGTTTTTTGTCAAACGTTTTCGGTCGCTGTACTTTTCGTCCTTCCATCGTTCACAACAATACCAAAACGAATGCAGAAAGGTCAGGTTATATATATATTATATTATATTATATATTAAACGAAGAGGAGAGAGAAAAGTTTAGAAATTGAAATTAAAGGAAGTTGAAGAGCATGTCAGCAGAAATGTTAGGAAATATTCAAAATCCCAAACAGTTCCGTATGAATAATTTATTCTTGAAACAACAAACGGAGAGCGAGAATTGGGGTGATTGAAGTTCTGGAATTTCTTCTAATGTTCATTTTATACAGGGCCCAAGAGCCACTCAAAGTAGTGAATTACTGAAATAGGTTGCTGTGTGAGCGATAAGAGTAAAGCGGTAAAAGACATAGTTAATCATTATATGCGAAAAAGATATCAGGTTAATCCTGGACAGGGTAAGATTATAGTGGTCAGGAAAGCAACCTCTTGGGAGTCAGTTTTACAAGGTAGCGGTTCGTGGGAAGAAACTGTTCAAGCGAAATGTATTTCTTATCTTGTTAGATAAGAGTGCTAAACAGAACAAATTATGTTTAATCAAATTAAATCTCGCTAGGTTTTATTGATTGCATAAGTAAACATATATATATATATCCGTGTGTGTGTGTGTTAAAATATAGTTTTAAGATATGCCCTATTTATAGGCTAAAGTTGTCAATATCCGGGATAGAACGTATGTAAATATAAAAGTATATATATATATATATATATATAAAAATAATCTAACGTACAGTGTACCCCACCCTTTGTTTTCTAGGTTTGGATTTTTCGTCATTTTTAGGCAACCACCAAAAAGAAAATAAAAAAAAAAATATGTTTCATGTAATAATAGTCTCGAACTCCAGGATTAGTCAGGGTGTCAAATTCAGATAGGACGAACGGAAGACATGACGTATATACTCGTGTACAAACGGACTTCATAGATAGCGGGACCCATGAATCTTTTGTATGAATGTTAACACCTTCGAAACAAAATTTACTTGTGGACGTATAGCGCAAGCGGCCACAGAATTTTTCAACCACTTTAAAAAATATTCCCTATTGTTGGCGTTAAAAAAAAAAAAAAAAAAAAATTATCATGAAAACTCGTACTATACACGTTAATCGTTTCCCCTTAAATGGAAAAAATGTAAGTTTTATTTTTATTTTATATGGGGGAGAAAAATCTTTCAAATTTTGAAAAACTCGCAATATTTTTACTTTTGTTTAATACATTCAAAATAAAATCCTTACATTTCCTTGATAAATTCTCAGAGGACGACACGCGTCTGTTGTCTTTATCTAAATATAGGCATATATATATATATATATATATATATATATATGTGTGTGTTACATAACCTAAAAAAACGTCACTCCTAGTGATTACTAGTATTCGAACGTTCAAGCCAGTAGACGAAACTAAATATACTGTTTAACAAATAAACGGAACATTTACGCAAATATGTGTACCCACTAGATTGTTGGATTAATAAGTAAAAATTCCATTATATATATATAATGAACTCGTCGATTTCGTCTTATGAGTGTCCAACGAAAAGTTCTGTTTAATTGTTCATGCCTAGTGTGACATTTTAAGTATCGCCAGTGATTTAAGATTGTGCGACATGATTACTGATGATACCTTAGCCCTGGCTCTTGCTTCTCGTAGCCGGTCAATCTGACCCGTTCCGTAGATATGCTTCTCTACTCTTGTCTATCCACAGCCACTGGCTCGAATGTTGAATAAAGTATCTTAATAAGCTTTTTGAACTTGTCTGTGTATCTCAGCCATGGCCATCATGAGTATATATATATATATATATATATATATATATATATATATACTTGCCGTGGTTTCAGGCGGATGATGGAGAGGTGGTCTACTGGATTTCAAAATAGTTAAAATCTTTACCTGAGTAAACAAACCTTGTACACTCTAATTCTCAGAACAGAGCAACAAATGTTTTTTTGTTAGGACATGGATGGCAAATTGCAACTGTCGCGGTTCATGCCTTTCACTATAATTGGTAATTTCTCTACATGAACAGATTCCAGATAGAGTCAAACGGTCTCTCTGAAGACTAGTTTTTATGCACCTACCTTGCTAAGTAACATTTTTGCTAGAGTAGTTTGACCAACTCCTTTTCTTTTCCGTGGACTTTCAGCGGTGAGCCAATTTTCAACTATAATTGGTGACCAGACGGAATGCAAGGAATAGTAGATTGGTGCCATTCGCAATGGAATGAATATGGAGAGAACAAACAGCGAGTCAAATTTCGAAGGTTCACCAGTATTAAATGGCGAGTTTCGATCTTCATTGGTTGCCTCTCTTTTGCCCTGATGTCAGAAATTAGCTAAGCTAAGGTGTTCGAATGAAAAACCGATTTCGAACCCTTATTTTCAAGGCAGGTTAGGCTAGCCTTAGTTCATAGACAAATCTAGGTCTCGCTACTTATATTTCATATATCACACACACACATATATATATATATATATATATATATATATATATATGCCGCCAGAAGATTGAATGAAACAGCCTGTTGCCTCTGAGTGTTGACTTCAATGTTCACTTTTATATTTACATACGATCTCTGATATTGACCACTTTATCCATAAATAGAACACACCTTAAAACTGTGTGTGTGGTATATATATATATATATATATATATATATATACACACACACAAACATTTTCTTCATCACTAAGTGTCTACTACAATCACTCGAATTATTACACACACACACATATATATATATATATATATATAATATATATAATTATGGAAAAATAAACTAAGTTGATACAGATTTAAAGTATTGATCTATAAATTATTCCTAAATATATAGATTACAGAATTTCCTCTGGAAGTGAGTAGAGGCGAAAAACTATCAGCAACACGCCGCGCATATATATATATATATATATATATATATATATATATATATATATATATATATGTGTGTGTGTGGGAGACTCTCCCGTCGTATGAGGGTCAACAACTCAGTTTGACAGCCAGGACAAACACATGATTTGATTATAGTACTGAAGGCTTTATGCAGAACCAACCACATTTTTGAAGGGCCGAATACAGAGACCTGGTGCACTACAGGCCACAAGGTCTCCAAACAACCTTCCGCAGGTTTTGAATTCAGAGTTGTCCTTATCTTAGACCAGTCACCATCCAAGGCTATAGAACCCAGTCTGTCCTGCTATTTACCCTTAACTGGAGCGAGATGATTAATATCTTTTCCAAGGGTATTAGCACGTAAGTGAATTTAATGGATTCGACTGGAATTCGAACTCTGCTTTCCGAGTCGCTACTCCAGCTTGCCTCTTCATGTGTGTGTGTATATATATATATATAAAATATATATATTTATATATAAAATGTATGTGTATGAGATATATATATCTGACTGATGAACAAGTAGAAAAAATTCTAAAATCAATAAAAAATGTCTGAAGACCTTTCGACGGATGTAATACATAACTGATTATATAAGTTGTGTATGTATTGGTCACTTCAACGTGGCGTAATATTTAGATCTATTACCTCTGAGTACTGAATTCGATTCTCACAGGGTGCTCTCACCACATTTAAACTTAGTAACTCAATATATATATATATATATATATTACTGAGTTACTAAAATGTGGTAGGAGCACCCTGTGAGAATCGAATTCAGAATAAATTTTATATATATATATATATATATATATATATATATATATCTCGCACACGGGTAAAAAAGTATAAATATGCAACTGAAGTCTTCAAGAATATTTATTTGGAGTAATCTTACCGATTTCACAGTTCTAGGATTTATAAAGTTAAAGTGAAACAATTGAAATACGACACAGATCATGGCATAGCCATACGTCTCGCTATCTCAATTTAACTTTGGAAAATCAGAACAGTGAAACCGGTAAGGTTCCTAAGTAAACATTCTTAATGACTCCACTTACTTTTTCAACCGCTTTTTCTTATACATGTGCCTATCGACTTTGACGTGGTGTAATGCTTAGCAACTAGTCTCGCTAGATCAGTTACGAGCGAGTTGTGACTCCGTTCTTTACTGGGTGCCCAAATACTTTCGGCGTTGTGACACAACTAAGTCAGGCTCAGTAAATCACTGAGTGCACGCCTGTGTATAATATATATATATATATATATATATATATATATCTAAGAGAAAGAACAGATGGAGTAAAAATCAACACTTCGTAGCCGGTATATTTTTAATTCTAACCTTATCCCCCCCACTGTTAACTACCAAAAAAGAGCTAACGATTTGTTTTTAAATTTCCCTAATAAATCATTTTTATCACAAGTTATCTACCATCACCTGAGGAAGTATAATCAGTATCGAAACATGGAAGCTTTTATGTAGCGATGTAAAATTTTTTATTATATATATATATATATATATATATATATATATATAAAATATATATATATATATGTTGCTTGGAAATTGATATCAGTCCCTAAAATAATGCAAAGAAATTTCAAAAGGAATCAATAGATTTGAACGTTTATATATTTGTGGCGTGAAGTTATAAATTTGTCAAATAAAGTAGAAAAAAAAAAAACAGTCAGACGATTTTGTCATCTCACATACACGAAAGCACGTGTCACAAGTTAAACATCTGTTCATTTAGTGAGGGACCTACTCATTAAGCATTAAATTCGGGGTTGCATTTCTCGCGAATACTTCAAAAGACAAAATAAAGAAAATAAAATAGAGAAAAAAAAAAAAAAAAGACATGAAAGGATTCACTTACCTTTCTGTACGGCCATTATAGACACTCAATGTTGAAATATCTGGTAATATATACAGTATTATTCACACATGACTTGAATCTCGTAAATTATTGCCTTGGTTAATTGCTGTTGTGTTGTTACTTGAGGAACGAGATAATCCAAATTGTTGTCTGAATAAATCTTTTCTTTAAAATATATATTTATATATATACATTTGACGTATGTATGAGTAGGGGTGGTGGTGGAGAGGGGGTGATTCTCATATATAGATATATAAATTTTCTATTCCAGCTCTCGAATTTTAAAGACTTGTGATTCTTTAAAAAAATCCACAAGTTTTATTTATTTATTTATTTATTTTTTTTAACTCAAATCTCTCTTTCCCCTCTTTATCAATTGTAGGTATCTATTTTTGAAGTAAGAAGTGGGTGGATTTTGTTGATATATATATATATATATATATATATATATATATATATATGTATGTATATATAAGAACTGTGATATGCTAATCTTGTGTATGTGTGCAGCGAGAACAAATTGCGAAAATTTGAATTTTTATATTTGCACACGAGGATTTAAGAATGCTGGAATTTTTTTTTTTTAAATGATAGTGGGTGGCGGTGGTGTGTCCAGTTGCTGAAGTGATTTATATATATATATATATATATATAAATAAAAACAGAGTTAGAAAGACGAAAGGAAGAAAAATGAAAACGTGTTTTCCCCCCTCTTCTTTTTTTTGCTGAAGTAAGCAGACGTTTTTTGGGTTTTTTTTAAAATGTGTTTATAAACGTACGTTTTTAGCGAAGGGCTTCTTCGTTTTTTCTCAAGAAAAAAACTATTTGCATTTGACCCAGTCGAAAGCTAGGAAAAAAAAATTGTCATTTGGTGAATATGCCGATATCGCTCAATAAATTAATTCAAAGTGCTTAAAATTAGATTATTTGTTTATCGCTACAGTGTCTGGGTATTCAGTTTATATATTTTAAAAAAAAATCGTCGGTGTATATAAAATAACGCTAATTAAATAAAAAGACGTTTTTACGAGTTGTAAAAAACCGGTCGTTTTTTTTTGTGTGTACGGTATCTTTTGTTTTATCGTTGTACAATAGAAAAACAGTTTCTTTATCTTAGGTGCAAAATAAATAATGAAAAAAAAAAAAATTAATAAATTAAAAACAAATACGTTTGAAGATAAATCGAGACTATGTGTGTGTGTGATGAGGCAGATATAGATAAAGAGAAAGAAAGAAAGAAAAGGATAAATAAGTTTCAAAGGAAAGGGCCACCTTACTAGAAAGACTGTCACACGTAATCCTACACAAAGATATATTTACTTAATTAAAAAAGGTAATAATTATTATAAAATTAAAAAAAAAAGTTGCGAACTCGCTAATATCAAGAAATGTTGTTAGTAAAATAAATTCTATTATTTTTTTTTTCCGACCTCGGATGTAGATTTCGGCTGACTTTGTCTATTTTTTGTTTTAAATTCTTTTCTTTCTTTTTCTTTTTTTTAATCGCTTGCTTTTTTTGGTAACTGTTCCCAGTCCACTGTCGTTTTTTGGGGGCACCGAGATTTCCTCAGTACCGTCAGCTTGTCACCCAAGACAGAGTACTATTACAACTACTATTTTAGAGTTTTTTAGTAGTTATAGTCGTAGGGGCGGCAACTCTCAGAGAACGCATGTAGTTGCAATCGTAGTGGCACTGAACGTTGTTGTTATGCCTTTTTTGCAGTAAAGTTATTTGAAAGTTCCCCTGGTCTTAGCAACTTTAGTAGGAGTCGAGTCATTATTATTATTATTATTATTGGTGGTGGTGATTTTTTTTTTTTTTTTTTTTTTTACGGCGTCTTGCAAGTTTAAACAATGTACCTGTTCTTACGAGATTACTTTAAAAAGTTTGATTCTCTTGGAATACGCAACATGAACGATATATATTTATTTTATTTTATTTTTTTTTTTGTGTACAAAGACTCACTGTTAGGCGCCTGACGCAGAGCGGCATTTGGCAGGCTGATTTCTTGCACTAATTTTAGCGAAGTTGAACCACACCGAGTGAACATTAGCGTGCTCTCGTCCTGCAATATAAACTTAAATTTAAAATTCCTAAATCTTATCATAATACCAAACTCGTTGACAGGGGAGTGTCTCCGTTGTAGGGAATAATTTTAGTGAGCATAAACGACCTCCGACTCAAAAACACTCTGGCGATGGACCTGCCCCATACGAAATTTGGTTAGTCTCGCAAACTGTTGTTAGTAAATTCGACTCTCGTCAGGCCAAAACCAACCCAAAGCGAAATAAAGCTTATCTTTCGACGGTAAGGGTGCACAGTTGGGCGGCTACTGTAGAGCGAAGTTTTCGAAAATTATTTTCGCTAACAGGTCCCTTGTGTAGCTATTTCGATGTTCTCGATTTTAGCCTTGTGCCAGACCTGGTAGCCTAAGTTAAAAAAAATAAACGAACAAGATTAAAGAATTTACTTGGGGTTCCAATCTGATAGACACGTGCGCCTTACACTTAAGAAATGATCACATAATTCAGAGATCTGAACATAAAATCGGGCTACTCCATTAACAGGATGCAACACAATCTTACTCGTATGTTATTACACTTCTTTGGTTTCTTCAGAAATTTTAAAAATTGCTTAAAAAAAAACAAGAAGAAAAAAACCCACTTTCGTTTGTCGATTGGCGCAACACAATCATAATACGATAACTCCAACTTAATTAAGCCGACTACAGATTTTTTTTTTTTTTTTAAAAATAATAAAAGCATTTACAATAAATAAAAACTTTAAATTAAATAAAACGATTTTATTTGCTTGAAAAACAAATACATATTAATTAAATACTTATTTAAAAATATTGAGGGGCTTGGTATTGTTCCAGTGCAGTTTTCAAGCCAGTTTTAAGGGAAAAAAAAAAAAAAAATGGGGAAGGAGGTCTAACCCATAACCTCTCCAGAATGGCCCTAAAATCAATTTTCAATCAACTTTTATTTCATAGTTACTAAATTTTCTTACGTTGTCAAACTTATCAAATTTTGCTAAACTGTTTTTTTTAGCATTAGCTTCAGGAAATACTGATACTCAAATCAAAGAATCTGGGATCATTTACAGATTTTCTTTGGGAATAAGGAATAATCTCTAATCTCGATTGAAAAAGTTTAGTTGTCAACCATGAAAATGCAGTTCATCCTACATTGAACTAAGGTTGTGTTGTGTTTAGAGTACCTTGTAAGAGATTAGGTCAATGTGACTTATTAAATTACAAATTTCTTGTTACAAATTTTAAATTTAGCAATACTGACAAATCAATTCCAACACATTTCACTTTCTAATAAACTTAAAGTATGGATGTATTGAGTTTTAGATTATCTAATGATGTTTGTTTTTCATGAAGACTTCATATTCGAGGCAACTGTTTACAAAAAAATTGTATATTAATAAATAACTAATTAAAAATTGATTTATAAAAGTTTATTTTATGAAGAGGCTAAGAAAATTTAGTAACAAATTAACCATCTAGATTAATAGCAATTACATTTTTTTTATATAGGCAAGTATATATATTATAAAAACAAACTTTATTATGAATGTTATATAACAACATGTTTATTCAACTATATTTATATATATTTCTGTCATATATATACAGAATAGCACTCATATAAAATATAAAAGATTTTGATATTTATATATATATAATATATATATAATATTTAAGAATCTCCATATATATTTATATATATCATATATAAATATATGGTGATAATATATATATATATATACATATATATTCTATGTATGTAGAAAAGAAAAAAATTACAACAAACATATACAAAAGACAGGCGTTGTAAAATGGATAGCGTCTTGGATTGACGAAGAAGCAAGTTCGAATTCTAGTCGTATCCATTACATTCACTTACGTGCTAATGCCCTTGGGGAAAAGTATGAATCCTCTTCTCCCCGCAGCTATGGGTAAAGAGCAGACCGTGTTCTATAGATGGCAACTGGTGTACCGCAGAAAGAAATGGCAGCCTACTGCGGGGAAAAAAATCTGCCTCGTCAGTCATGTATCACGCATAGCACATACATATATGCATACACGCGTAAAAACACTCATATGTGCATACATATATCTGTATGCATAAATATATGTTCAGGCATATTTCTGTTGGTTCTGCAACCTCTGGTTTATCCTGCAACTGAGTTGACCTTAGTTATAGTATCCAGAGGAGAGCGCACTCAACACCTCGGTCACATTGACTTGTGATTTCTCAAACAGCTCCGTCTCCCCAACTTCACTCACAAGCCTTGCGTCACAC
>CAHIKZ030000148.1:900000-1038714 GCA_903632075.3 Acanthosepion pharaonis
GCGCTGCGAATTTTAAATTTATTTTTTTTTAATTGTTTTTTTTTATGCTTTAATCCTAAGTTCATGTAAAGTAAATTTGTGTCGAGGTTCTTAAAACATTTCACCATTCTTGGGACAAACACTTTCCAAAAATGCCGCATCGTCACCCGAGGACCATTAACATCAAGAATATCACCTTACCGACAAATCAACCCTGGTCAGATTTGAACTCGGATCACATGTTCGGAAAGTGATCTCTCTCTCTCTCTCTCTCTCTCTGTGTGTGTGTGACCACGTCGAAGAACATACACATATATATATAGGAAAAAGCTATTGAAAATGCCAAGTGGAGCCTTTAAGAATATGTGTATTATCAAAATTGAAGTAAAAATATTTAAAACTTATGGCTTTAAACTTCTATTAAAATAATAATTATGGATTTATTCTAATATTGAGAACTTTATTAGAAAAGATTCTGTTAAATTTGATATACTTTAAATTACACAATTCTACGTAAATTATTTACTATTGTAGCTAACACACACACACACATATATATATATATATATGAAGAAAAATATACGGAAAAAACAAACAAAAATCCTAATATGCAATTATACTGTTTTAATGTTAATATAATGTCAACGTCGGACGTTTCGGTCTAGTAGACCATCTTCTGTCGCATCTATATCCATATATTTGCTTACATATATATGTACCTCCAAACAGTTGCTAAAAAATGCGCCTAAATGATAAAAAAAATGGCCCAAACTTAAGAACAAAGTGTTATCATCAAAATCTTTGTTATTATTAAGAGGAAAGACGAAATGATTTTTTGATTATTAAATCGTATTTTTCTTATTGTTTTTAGAAACTTCAAAATCTTCGTTAAATGTTTTTTCTTGCATCAGTGGGTGACCATAAATTACCATAGGATTTTTACTGTTATTTCTGGGGAACACATATTGATTTTGAAGTTCTTGTAAAAAGAAAACAATTATCCGATTTTAATGTATCTTTCCGCACTTATTAGCAAATGATCGAAATTGTTTAGGAAATGATTCTTTAAAAAAAAAAAATCCTGGTGAAAATATTCTTTGACATGTGTTACCCATCGCTTATTTAGTTTCATAAAATTTCGAGAAATTCATTTTTGTAGGGCTTAATGTTGATATTATTCATAAGCTTTTGTATTGGAGAATTTAAATCACAATTTTTTTTTGTTAACCCCCCCCACCACCACCACCAGTTACCAAAAATCTGCTCCGAATTGTAAAATAAAAATGCAGTTAAGTCATTGTTTAATTAGAAAAGCTTTTAATTGTTTTTATGAATAATATATATTATGGACACTATTTCTTCGATGAAAAATAAATTTTTATAACAATTTCTCATTGTCTTTAAATTTTAATTAGAATAATTTATGAAAATTTATTTTTTTTAAATTTTGTATTAATTTGTATCGGTTAGGTGATATTGATATTAAGTAAAAACGACTAATCATGAACAGAAAAACCTACTACAATTCAATGACCCCTCCGTTATTTTAAAAAGAATTTAAAATTGTCTGTGTACATGTGTATAAACGTGCTGGTTTCTATAAACACGGACCTCATTACCCGACATATTCATAAAATAAGTGTTGTAACTATAGTAAATTTAAAGTCAAATTACCTAAAATTCCATAAAACATTAGATTACTTAAAATATTTTCCGAAATTTTTAAAATTACTGCGTAGTTGAAAAATGATAAAGCACTCACGTTATATTCGACAAATAATTTTTTCAGATATTAATTAAATTTTCCAAACATCAGGCTGTCAATAGAGCTGTCAACTCCTCTTAAAAACACCCACCTCCATATTAGAAAAAGCTTTTCTTCAATATTTTAATCTAAAATAAGTAATATTTGTTTAAAATCAGATTAATTGAACATTAAATCAGCTAAAGTTTCATAAAGTATATTTTATTTTTGAAAGATTTAAAAAAAGAAAAGTATTTCGTTGTGCAGAAAAATATGGTTGTAAATATGGTTGTAATCAGCCATTTTTAGCGATTCAAAAAATATCTCATTACAATCAGTTAAAATTTGTTTCGAAATACAGCAAAGTATTAGAAATTATTAGAAATATTAAATTTAATTAAAGTATTGGAGATATTAAATTTAATCAAATTAGCTTGGAATTAAAACTAAAATAAAAGCTTCGAGAATGATTTTTCATTTTAAAAAATTCATTTTAAACCTTAGCCATCGCTTTTCTTTAGAGGTACCTATCTGTATGTTTATATTTTAGGAAACGTTTTTGTCGGAGTCATAACCGATCATTACTTACTATTAAAACATAAACTGCACGAGTAAAATTGAAACATGCACACATATTAGTATCTGTCTATATTTCTGAGATGAGGTATTATGTACACTATTTACATTATTCGGATTATTGTCCTCATCTTTGTCACCATATTTGTTACATTCTTCAGGTGGTTGGAATGTCGAAGTGAACATTTTATTTCGCTCACTGGGGTAGACTGTTCTAGTTCCACGTGCCATATCAGTTATCTCCTGTTAATTTCCCTCTGAAAATTCTCCACTGCCTTAGCCGGGTATTGAACTCACACTCTTTGGGTCCTGTCACTGGATCTAACTAACGCCTTTATCCATGTGTCCTTGAGGATATCTGTGTATGAATTTCTGGGTATTATAAACCTAATATCTTCACCAACTCTTTTTTTTTACCAGAGCTCATATTGTAATTTTTACTGTCATCATTCTATGATTTTACCAGAGCTCATATTGCAATTTTTGTTGTTATTATCGCTTTTCTCTGGCACTCCTTATTACTGGTTCCCATATTGTATTTATTTCTATGCTTGGTCGGTTCAGAAGATTTTTATGGCCTAGAATATGTGCTGATTCCTTAAGTATACGAATTTTCCAATAGTGTTCGTTGTCTATGATCTCAACCTGATCCTACAGAGGACAGTGATCTCCCGTCTCTCTCCATATGTGGTCAGCCACGCCTGACGTTTCCACTTCCCCTCGTGTTACAGTTTTCTGGTGTTCTTGAAGCCTGGATGGTGTTCTTGAATAACGAAAATAGGTATCTATCTATCTATCTATCTATCTATCTATCTATCTATCTATCTATCTATCTATCTATCTATCTGTTTCTTTGTATTCTATTCTCTCTATCTATTCCAGTCTTTCATGTCCGTCTATTTCAATGTTTCCTATCTATCTATCTATCTATCTATCTATCTATCTATCTATCTATCTATCTATCTATTTTAACGTTCCTATTTCTCTTTCAGACTTATTGAAAATGATAACATTGCACCTGGCCGAAGAAATGAAAATGTGCGCTGTATCCGTGGCACGAGCCGCCAACAGCAGCGACTCAGAAATAATCCAGCCTTTTGAAAGTGGCCATACCTTCCACGTTCAAGGTTAGGAATTTGCTGGTGACCTCAATCGGGGATGTGCCTTCTGGAACCAAGAGAAATCCATGTACTAAGCAAATGACGAAACGTCGTAAGTACCTCAAGTCCAGGAGGAGTCATCAAGCTCGAATCCAGCTGTCGATGAGGACTATCACCGAACAGCTCAAATAGATAGAGCCCACTAGGAGAAGAGTAGAGAACGAGGAGGACAGGTACAAGTGACGAAAACAGGGTAACCCCTTTGCCCGTAGACGCGACGTTGCAAGCCAGTCACTACTCTATTGCTACTTCAAAGGTAAGTGTTCAGGTGAGCTCCATTCCTTAGTGAGACCAGCTCGGACCTTTGCAACAACAAAAACCCACATTGCTATTTCCACAGGATCGAATTGCTCTCATTGCCTACGTATTCCATTTGTAAGAATGAAGTTCCACCCAGAAGGTTTCTTTCTAAGAATCGCAACTTTGTGAAACAGACTCCCATATGGATTCTTCCCCAAACTCTACAATGTTAAGCTCTTCAATTCTAAGGCCAATCATTATCTGTCTGCCTTATTTTCGTAATTTTCGCTTCCCGCTTCCTAGTCTTACGTTCATATCACAGACCTCATTCAGTAACCCTCTACCTTGAGTGGCTCTTGGGCTTTATAGTGGGTGAAAATTAGTAAAAAAAAAAAAATCAAAATGGAAAATGTTTATGTTCGGTCACCCTACAACTTTCTCACTGACGAAACGTTTCTAACTTCCGGCTAAACTATTGCTGTTTTCATGACAGATATTCGGGCCAGCTATATTCCTTGATTCTACCAGTCCAGAGTCACGCATTTAGAGCCCACCGTGTCACATACACTGAAACGACTAATCCTTATACCTTTCATATTCCATTTGTGAGGAGGAAAATCAACTCAGACAGATTCAGTCTATATTCCTGAGTTGAGGTATTGTAATTATTTACATTGTTCGGACTGCTGTCCTCATCTTTATCGCCATATTCACGACGTTTCGGCCTCGAGGATACAAGGCTCAGTGGATAAAAGCGTTGGTTGGATCCAGTGACTTGACCGAAAGAGTTGTGAGTTCAATACCTGGCTACGGCAGTGGTGATCAAAAACTTGAAGAGTTGAGTTAAAGGGAGATAACTGAGACAGCATGGCACAGGAAACAAGAGCAATCTACCCCTGAAGAAGGCCAGAGCGTACAACGGCCGAAGAGGACAACAATCCGAACAATGTAAATAATGTAAATTATTCCTCAGGACTGTTGAGGAACAAACTCCAGTGAGAATGATTTCTATATCGCTCCAAACATAGTTTCTTCAAGTCTAAGATCAACTGTTATCCATCCTACATATCCTCATAATATGAACCCGTAGCTTCCTCCTTCTACGCCCTTACAACATTCTCGTTTTGTGAAACTCTACCTTGAGTGTCTCTTAGGCTTTGTAGTGGATGACCAACAGTTTAAAAAAAGGTCAGAGCTACTCGTGTGATCCAATCACAGTCCGCTTAAAAGAAATTCGTCCGGAATTACAAGATTACAACGTAAAGGTCGCTCCGACCCCACGGAGCGATGCACCTAAAATTCATGTCCTCTGCAGTTAGTAAACGACGAGGGCCATATTATGCCGCCTCACGTCTTCCCGCAGTGCTTCAGTGTCAACGCCTACATCGAAGTTATGAACACTCTGGTCAAGCTGTCGTAAGAGGAGTTGTCGTACGTGTTTCGGCAAGACTCTGCACCCTTTCACATCGTCCAACTGATCCTGACAGAAAATATCCATGATAATATCACCCTAACACGAAACATTCTGGCAACGATGCAAACACGTTGTATTTTGGTTGGCGGTTATTTGACATTTTGTTGACATTACTATAACTTTGCAATCAACTATTTCACTGACTCATCACCAACTCTGTCATAGTAACGTTACGAAGAGCTTTTAGTTAAAAAAAATTCTTCACTGGTCAAATAGGATAAGAACAGAGTTTTTCACTTAATATGTATCGAAGCTATAAGATTGTTTTTCATAGTTTTTAATTAAGAATCACTAATTACGATGAATGCATGTTCTTCTATTTCTGGAACTTATTACAGGTTGAGAATCTTTTATCCAAAATTCTTGTGACCGGAAGTGCCTCAGTTTTCAGATTTTTTCGGATTTTGGAATACAGCTTATTTAATTTGTACATAGCATCTATAAAATGAGCCAACTTGGGAATGGAATTCTAATATAAACACGATATCCCTTTAAATTTTATAACAGCTTATACATAAACCCTGAAGATAATTTTATATAAATAACATATACCCTGAAAGATTTTTTTCTTAAGCATTTCACCCCAAGCAAGGCGGGAGTGCCACTATTAAAAGAAGGGGTTACAGAGATTGGGAGCAAGTGTAAAGAGGCGTGATAGAGGAAAGGATGAAGAGAAGGATGGGGAATAGATCAAGGCATCTGAAGATGTCGATTGACATTGCATTTGAATAGTTAGAGATTATAGCTATCAGGGAAACAAGTAAGAGGAAGGGAGTTTCACAGACGGGAAGTGCGAGACATGAAGCTATTGGAATAGAAGAGGCGGCTGCATTTAATAATTTCGACAGTGAAAGGGTGGGACTGAAATGCCAACCTAGTAGCACATTTAAATTCATGCAGTTTGGAAACCAGCAAATGTATCTTGTCGGAGCAGTTACCGTGAAAGTATTTGTAGAAAAGACAGGCAGAAGTGACGACACGTCTGTGAGAGAATGACTGTAAACGAGATGCCAGATCGGGGCCAATCGCATTATATATCAGTCTTTGGAAAGTAGTTTTATGAAAAATTTATTAAATTATGTGTACATACAGATACAGGAAATGATGTTAGTCATGTAATGGTGACACACGTGACGAAATTAAGATTTCACATAAAATAATATTTTGTACTTTCTGACAAAACATATAGAAATGCTGGACATTTTCAATAATATCTTTACTGAGCACCAAATACCTGGTAAGTAATCCATGAATGAAGGTGTTGCTGTGACGATTGCTAACAAAAAAACTTGTGCAAATGTAGGCAATGTATCTGAGCTGGGGAACCTCCACTTGGAACAGATGAGGCCACTTACAAGCTTTCCCATTTTATAGATGTTATATGCAAATTAGATGGCTTGTATTCCAAAAGAAAAAAATCTGAAAACTGAAGCCCTTACAATAACTGTACATTACCTCAGAACCTTTCCAGTGCTTTCTGAATTTTTTTTTTTTTTGATGAATTCAGGGAAGGTGCCATCATTGCTTTCATTCCAATTCTACATTAAAGTTTCTGTTTTGGAAAGGTTTGAGTTAAGTCCTGTAGTACTTGGTAAAGAATGTTAATATTTTGTTCAAGATCACTCTTATTCTAACTATGAATGCCCATGTTAGGGGTCGGAAACCCCCAGCCCCTAGGCCGCATCAGTCCCGCGTAGGATAATTGTCCGCCTCGCCAACATTGACACAAATTATTTAATTAATTTGTGGAGCAAGTGGCAGAAATATATTGTGTGTGTGTGTGTGTGTGTGTGTGTGATGCGGCATTCACCCTGGGCGGATTGAGCCGGCTTCTTCCTGTTGTGAGAAGAAGATTCTTGGGATAAATTACAGAAGTAGGGTACCCAGGCCTACTCAGGGTACCCACAGACGCTGAGACAGGAACGAACAGAAGCCGCCGGTTGCCGATGCAGACGCTCCTTGGATTTTCACCAGAGCCCTTGTTAGCCGGCGTGTGTGTCAGACCTGTCCGCCTTGGGTGGCCCTACCAGGAACGAAGTTCCGGATGGCATAGCTCTGACACTACCGAAATATAAAAAAATCGTTTTTCGAACAAGGTTGGGTGATGACGACCTGGATGATGTTTTGCTCCTGTTGCTGACAAATATGTCACCTGGTGTAGAAAAGTTATCAGAACTATAAGCAGAAGCAAGTGTCTTATTAAATAATTTGCCATTTTTAACTGTATTTCGTTTGTAGTAAGGAATTTGCATTTTTTGTTGATCATGTTAGTTGTTATCCTGTAATTCCTGCAGTAAAATAAGGAAACTTGTTTAAATAATACGACGTTAACTTTGTTGCTTTTTCTTTAAGCCTCAAGACCAAGGTAGTCTTCTGGATCGAAACAATTTATTATAGTAAATTTGATATCATGCCCCTCCTCCAAAACATTGCATAGCATACTGGACCTCTCATTCCAAAAGACTGCCACTCCCTGGCCTATATCATCACGCTCCTATATCGATACACTGGCCTTTAACGGAAAAACAAGAACACTGATTTCTATTAGACTAACTAATCGAAAAAAATAAAATAAAATAAAAAATTAATTTTTTTACACTAATGTTCACTCTGTGCAAGGCCTGAGGGTCACTCGAGTTAGAGGGTTACAGAGTAAGAGTTTCGGCTTATGCGGATATGTAGAGAAGATAACGGT
Organism: Acanthosepion pharaonis; assembly: GCA_903632075.3. Lineage (NCBI taxonomy): Eukaryota > Metazoa > Mollusca > Cephalopoda > Sepiida > Sepiidae > Acanthosepion > Acanthosepion pharaonis. The sequence goes on from CAHIKZ030000148.1 coordinate 907,869, forward strand.
TAATCCGGGACTCAAACCTGGTTAAGATTATAGTGGTTGGGAAGGATCTGCTTGGGATTTATTTTCGCGAGAAGAAATTCCTTGAGTGGAATTTACATTTCATCACTGGAAGGGAATGAGAGTGGTTTGCTACAATGGGTGTGGCAGGGTGGGTCTGAGTCTTGACGGTAAGAACTGGTGGAACTAAAGGGTGTAGTACGTCTGAACACTCACCATGGAAATTGCCATAGAGCAGTGAGAGGCTTGCGACGTCTCGTTTGTGAGGAAAGGGGTTGTGGGGTGGAAAATAATTCATCACCCACAGGGATGTGGAGACGTTGTTGGACTCTGTCAAGACTGGAGGACTCCCTCCCATATATGACAGCGGCATTCCATTTCCGGCCTGATCTGGTTCTTGTAAAGGTAGAGGATAGAACGAGGAGTCAGGTGCATACTGGGAACTGCTGAGATGCTTCAGTTATGTGTCGTATATACGAGTTCCACTGTATTTTTGGTTGACTTTATAAATTGATTTTGCAAAATCATCTGACATGGTAGAACACCAAGCAGTCTTTAAACTTCTGGGGGAGCAGGCGATTAATGAAACTTATATAAAGGTTATTGAGCAATCTACAGGACGTGATGGATAAATTGTCGTCAAAATGACGCCAAAATGAAAATAACACTGACATCCCATTTTAACAGATACATTTACCAAAATTGCACAAAACTATCTTGAAATACTAAAGAGTAAATTTATTCAATAAAATCGCCATTAGCTTCACGGCCTCTAGACGACTTCGAAATCTCCTGCAACTCTACTCGGCGGTCTCTTTGTTTAAGTTGATGAATGCTGCAATAATCCTTGTCTTCAGTTCATCATCGGGGTTACAAGGAGTTTTGTTAGTCCCTCGCTCAACTGCGCCTTGCATATAATAATCAAGGGGTTTGCAGTCTGGGGAGTTAGGTAGCCAGATGTAAGGGGTGATGTGGTAACAGAAATTGTCTGACTGCTATGATTGGGTTCTCCTGCTTGTGTGGCATGGTGCAGAGTCCTGTTGCCAGACATAGGATCTTCTGAAGCCATCTTATTGACCCAGGGCAGCACGACCTTCTCAAGACACTTGATGTTAGTCTTAGGCACTTACCGACAAATTCGGGAGTTCTTTTCTTATCAGAACGATCAAAGTGAGTTTTTCGAGTTGCCGTACCTTCGTAATCACCATTAGACTCATCCATCTCTTTCGGAATCCTCTGCACTCTCCTCAGATTGACACCCAAACACTCTGAAATGTTCTTACTGGAGCAGTGCATCATGTCGTTTTCAAATTTATGGTGGAATGAATTGCGTCATGGTGCTCTTTTTCTCACAGACGGTGTCCAACTGACGTTGCTATAGTGTGTTATCGACAAAATCAAAATCAAACAACGCGCATGCGCAAAATTAAAAATATAAAATGGCAGCAGTTTACCTATCGTTACTACAGAAAAAAAACTTTTAGACAAAGCAGTAGGTTTGGTTTGGTTTCCGGCATATCAACACCTCAATGGGTTATTTAATGCCGACAATATTTTTACGATAGATTCGTATGAATAGAATGTTTTCTTTGTAAGAAATCAGTTTGTAGATCAGGTTTTATTGACGTATTTTTCTAAAGTGGGTTTTTGTCGAGTGTCAAATGTATCGCTGGTAATATATATATATATATATATATATATATATATATATATATATATTATTTTGCCAAATAACGTATTGCTGGTATTTTTACTGATTTTTTTATTTTATTTTCATAGAGTTTCGACCCCAGTTTGGGAATTCGCTATTTGCCCATAGCTGGGACCCTAACAGTTACTACCACCTCGGTCAGGGTAGATTGGGAATTAAGAGGTGGTTCCACGCTCCTCGAAACCTCCAGATGAAAGGCCTTGCTGCCGGATGTAGTTTATCGTCATACCCAGGACGCCAAAGAAGTAGATAAAATAATTAAAACACTGTGAGAGAAAGGGATATTTTTTTTTTTTTTGTAACTGGCCTCGAATGTATCTTTCGGGAAATGAATCTTAAATGTTGGGGGAGCAAATATAAATAGAGAACCCATGTACAGAGTGCAGTAGAAATACCCCCAACATTTACCTCCCAGAAATACCTCCCACATAATGGTAGTTTTCTAAGCATAGCTTAGATGTGGCACAAGGCCAAAAGAATAGGGCATCCAGTGAGGATCGAATTCACTACACAGTAGTAATTTAGCGAATAATGTTGCCAGCCATTGCACGTCGAAGTACTTCAAATGATTTTTTAAGGGTAGCTTAGATGTGGCGCAAAGCTGAAAGTATGGGGCACCCAGTGAGGATCAAACTCACTACACAGTCGTAATTTATGTAGCTTGACAACTTTGCTAATCATTACACCATGTTCAGTACACAAATGATTTTCTAAACGTAGCATAGATGTGGCACAAGGCCAAAAGTGTGGAGCACTCAGTGAGTACTGAACTCACTGTTCAGTCGCACCTCTAATTGTAAGATAGTCCAAATTATTTGTGAGAGGTATATGTGGGAGGGATTTCTGCCGCACCCCGTACAATTTGCTGATGGCATTTTATTATTTTCTGCGTCAACGGATGAATTTCAAAAAATACTAAATATTCTACATATTTTTTTTTTAATCAATTCACCTCAAGCTAGGCGATAATGCCACTAAGACGCAAGTGGTTACTGGAGGGAAAGAAAACGAAAATACTTCAGAAGGAACCGGAAACCCAATCCTAAACAGGAAACAAGGGATAAACTCCTACACCTGTTCAAATGAAAGGGAGGAGTGTGAACCGGACGATAGGTGAACCTATTTACTCCTATTTGGTGGAGGCGAGAGAAAAAATTAAATCAAACAAATAGTGAATAAAATTTCAGAGTTCAGGCGCGTGAACAAAATTCGTATATCAAAAATTAAAGTGTTTCGTTCGTCCGGATGTATATAAGATTAATGTATTGTATTAATTATTCCCGAATATATATATATATATATATATATATATATATATATATATATATATATATATATATATATATATTTTTTTGGGAAATGTTTGTTGTATACTCTAATTAATTTTCAAATTATACTTTTGGTAGACTTACAACTACCAATCCCATGCGTTCACTACCACAATTGAAAACCTAAATATTTGATAGATGGATTTTAACCTTAAACTTTGACTTTGAGGGGCACGATTTTAATGCACTATGAAAGAGAGAAACACATTATTCTGGAAAACATGAGAAAATGAGTGAGTGAGAGAGAGAGAGAGAGAGAGATAGTTAATTTCTTTTTTAATTCAAAACTGTAAGCAGAAATGCAAATAGGAAGACGTGCTTTAAATTTAACTATTTTTTAAAGCAACCTTGACTAGAATAAGAACCAGAGTAACATTATCGCTGCTATTATTATTATTATTATTATTATTATTATTACTATTATTATTATTATTATTACTATTATTATTATTATTACTATTACTATTATTATTATTATTATTATTATTATTATTATTATTATTATTATTATTATTATTATTATCATCATCATTCGATTTCTGCTATGGACACACTACCTACCAAGTCTGCGGAAAGACCTAAGGCAGGTCGTGGTGTGTTGTTATGGCCACATTTCATGTTAATTTTTTTTTTTTTTTTTTTTTATCTCCGATGAAGTTGCTAGCGTTACATAGACAAAGTTCTCCTTAGTGTGTGTGCTGTACTTAATAAGACAATTTTCTGTATGTCTCTTAAGCTGGGGTTTCAGGGATTCTTTCAATGTGTTGTTTTGTTCCATTTTTATAATTCCAAGTGCACCTATTACCACTGGTATTATTCTTGTTTTCAATTTCCATTTTTTTCTATTTCAATTTCCAGGTCTTTGTATTTTGATAGTTTTTCAAATTCCTTGGTTGCTATGTTACAATCCGCTGGACAAGCCATATCAATTAGTAGGCAAGTTTTTTCTTTCTGGTTTTTGACAATAATGTCCGGCCTATTTGCTTCAATTTTTCTGTCTGTGTGGATGGTATAATCCCATAGAATGGTGACATCTTCTATTTCTGTAACCGGCGCTGGCCGATGTTCATACCAGTGTTTGCTTACACATTTTCCAAAGTGTTTGCACATTGTCCAGTGTAAGTATTGCCCCACTCTATCGTGACGATTTTTATATTCATTTGGGGCAAGTATAGAACATCCTGAGATTAGATGGTCTATTGTTTCTTGGTATTTGTCACAGAACCTGCATTTTGGATCCACATTATTATGTATGATATTTGCCTGAAAATTCCTAGTGAAAAGACTCTGGTCTTGCGCTGCAAGAATAAAGCCTTCAGTTTCAGACTTTAATCCAGATGCTCGTAACCATCGATGAGTATTAACTTTATCAACATTGGGGTTTATTTGCACGTTCTGGATATTGGCCATGCAGAGGTTTGTCTTGCCAGCGTTGTTTCATCTGTTCAAGGGCTTTATCCTTGGCTTTCTTTTTCATATCTTTTGCTGCAATAGTTGGTTCTTGGCTTCTGTTTTGATTTACTACAGAATCTACTAAATGTAAATGTTGTTTGTATTTACTGCCTTCTTTTATTATTGAATATTTTTTCTTTCTGTTTTCATGTTGTTTCACTAATTTTATCATCCAGTCATTTGTTGTTTCCATGTAAGTTAGTAAGCCAATAGTTGTTGTCTTGTATGACAATTCTAGCTGAATAAGACCTCTTCCACCTTCTTTACGGGGGTATGTATAGACGGTCTACATCAGCCTTTGGATGATGCATCTTATACTTAGAAAGAAGCTTTCTTGTTTTAGAATCCATTTGTCTGATGTCATTTAGAGTCCAGTTCAAGATGTTGAAACTATATTGGACCACTGGGATGGCAAGGTTATTAATGGCCATAATTCTGTTCTGAGAATTCAATTCATTTTTTTAATTACCCTTCTATAGTACTCTTTACGCACTATTTCTTTCATTTTCTTATGGTGAATTCCTTCACTCTCATTTACACCTAGGTACTTATAAGCTTCTCCTTGTTCTAAATCTTTTATTATTAGCAGGGTCTAAACTAATAGAGGAAGTTTGTTTAGCGATCCTCGTAAAACTGTAGCTTTAGCACATTTATCAAATTGAATTTCATTCAATGTCTTCACTGAAGCATTTACAGTTTGCAGAAGACCTTCCAGCTCATTGTCATTCCTAGCATACAATTTTAAGTCATCCATGTAAAATAGATGGTTTATTTTCTTTTTGAGCTATTTTGTAACCGCATTCTGTCTTGTTAAGTTGGCTGGTTAATTATAAGTGATATGCAAAATAATAAAGGAGACAAAAGTCATTATTCCTCTATTGATGTTTATTACTTATAGGTTCCATTTTTTATGATTGAGGTAAATTAGTTTTCCATATCGACATACATTGTTTGATGAAATTGATGATAATGATACCTTGTACATACTACTTTAAGATCCAGGAATTATCGAATGCTTTACGATAATCTATCCAGGCAATACTAAGATTTTTTTTACAGGATCATCCTATTATTAATTGGTCTTTACATCCGTAGCAGCCTCGTTTGCACCCTTTTTTGTTCAAGTGGTAGTATGTCATTTCTTTCCAAGAAGAAATATGTCTGTTTTGTTAAAATAGATGTTAACAGTTTGTATGTTGTTGGAAGACATGTAATTGGTCTATAGTTTTTCGGAATATTTGTGTCACTATTTTTGGGTAGAAGAAAGGTAACTCCTTTGGTCATCCATGCAGGAATTTTAGTTGGATCGGTAACCATTTCTTGAAGTTCTTTGGCGAGTTTTTTGTGTGCTGTATTTAAATAATATAGCCAGAAGTTAGAATTTTATCTATTCCTGGAGATTTCAGTTGTGTGCTTTTTCAGTGCACATTTAACATCTTCTTCTGTGATTCCGCCCATGTCTGTTCTGGTTTATTTTTTCATTCGTTCTAATTGCGCAATCAATCTGCCTCTTCGTTGTGTTCTTTAGGGCAAGCCCATATTTTTCCCCAGAACTGTATAACTTCTTCCATTTTAGGGGGACTGTCACTTCAATTCTTTGTTTACCTATTTCCTGTAAAATTTCTTTTTGCATCGGTTTGAAAGATCTTGTTCTGTCTATAGAATCTTGATCTTTTCTCGTAGCGTCTTATTCTTTGAGCCTTAGTTGTATTGTTTGCTTTATTTTTTCTTTAGTTGATAGGACTTCATTTTCATTCCTGATATTGTATTTTCTTTCGACTCTTCTGCCTTTTCTAGTTCTTACATTTACTCCTCTTGCTAGTTCATCGAGTACTGATTATTATTATTATTATTATTATTATTATTATTATTATTATTATTACTATTATTATTATTATTATTATTATTATTATTATTACTATTACTATTATTATTATTATTATTACTATTACTATTATTATTATTATTATTATTATTTTCTTTCTGGCGTTTACACATTTCTTTTCGGGTCCCGCCCAGGGACCTAAGGTTAGAAATGGCATTATGACACAGCTGCTCCAAATATTTTCCCAAAATTTCTGTACATTATTAATCGATGGTGGCCTTTCGACCTGTATAGGTGTTTTTCCAATTTCCCTGTAAAATTTCTTAAGATCTGTTCGGAATATTTTATTTTGGCGATAGAACCTACAACGTTTTTCGTATCGTTTTGTTCTCTGCGCCTTTAGCTGAAGTTTCTGATTCAGCATTTCCTTGATTGATGGAATACCAATTAGGGATTTAATGTTATATTTCCGCTTGATCTTTTTGCATTTGCGTGTGGAAATATTAGGGTTTCTGGTGAGCTCATCTAATATAGAAAGCTCACATCTGATTTGTTTTATTTCTCGTATCAGTTTGGTTTCCCAAGCTGGTTGTCTGTCTGTGAATTTTATTTATTGTCATGACTCCAAGCTTCCGAGTCGCTGTTAAAGCTGTTGCGTATATGACGTTGTTAACTTCTGTGATGTTTCCCGGTGGTTTATCTGTTAACAGTGTTTCCAGAGCAGCATTGTATATTTTCACGATGTGCTTGTTGGAATTAGTCATATGGATTTTCGGGAGCTGGTCTCTGTCTGACAATTGTATGAAAGTTACTCTGCTGAGTACTTGGATGACGTCATTTTTCGCTTCGGTGATTTCAGCTTCGTGGTTTTCAAGGAATTCTAACTTATTGTCACTGAAGATGACTCCAGGTACATTTTCTGGAGAACTGCAGGTTGTGTTTAAGGTATAGCCTTGGGTTTCATTTCCTGGGAGATTATTTCGTATATCATTCGCTTTAGCGTCCACCTCATCCTCTGTCGCATTCCTTATTTCTACATTCGTCTCAATAGAGTTTGAGTGATGGGTCATAGTATTTTGTCTTATATCTAATTTTATCTTATCTATTTCTGCCTTTGAGAGTCTGTTGTTTCGCAAGATGTCCCTACGGACATTGACAAGCATGTTTGGATTGAGGTTAGGTCTTATATCATTTCCCATCGTACTTCTCCATATTTGGTATGTTTGATTGGTGGTGTTCTTTGCTGGGTTTTCGAGTGCAGTGAAGAAGGATGTCATGACTTGTCGATACTCTTCGCGGCTCCATTTCGTTCGTTTACTTTTTATTAGTCGATTTGGTATTGAGTCACTTGGTCCAAGGTTGGCAATAATCCGGGTTTGGACCTAGTGTCTCTTCGTGTGTGGAAGAGTTTGTTCCAGTGACAGACTTTTCGTCCTCAGACTGGTTCATCTCTGAGGGACGCGGTCCTTGTTGTCCCGGTTGACGGCCGATCCGGTATGAAATATTATTCGTATTCATTGAAATTGGTAGAGATGCGTTTTAACCTTGACCGCCAAGGGGTAATTATGTTCAGGTTACCAGCTTTAGGACGAGTCTCGAAGAAGATCCAGGAGCACGCCCAAACAATGAGATTGTGGATTTATTAATATATCGAAGGTAGAATAGTTCATAATAGTATAGTCTATCCCACTGAATACCATACACTAAGTTTTAACTTAGTATAAGTCGGAGTGACCACTCCAAGAGAGATAACCAGATTTTAGTATATAGACTTAAAAAAAAAGAGGAAAGAGAAAAGGGAACTGAAAAGGAAATAATTAACTTGAGTCAAAAGGATTTAGAATCGTATCAAACTACAGGTAAAGTATCATTCAAAATTATTATTATTATTATTATTATTATTATTATTTTCCATTTTCTTCTTCTTCTTCTTCAATGTGCCGCGTCCATTTAGGACATAGACGATCATCGTTCTCCACAAGTTCCTTTCTCGTGTGGCTCCGACGCTCCGTTCTACCCCCCCATTCACGTAAGTTTGTCAAGTAGGTGGCGCCTTCCCCTCTCTTACTCTCAAAATGCCCTGTGAAGATTAAGTTTACCAATCCTCCCTTCTTCATTATGTGTCTAAATTATTTCATCTGTCTCTTCATGATTTTGAGCAAAAGTGTTCTTTTTGCTGCCATTTCCTTTAAGACTTCCTAGTTGCTTATTCGCACCGTTCGTGGAATTCTCAGTATCCTTCTGTAAAACGATAGCTAGCTAGCTAGTTTGTTAGATAGATAGATAGATAGATAGATAGATAGATAGATAGATAGATAGATAGATATGAACAGTAGGTAGGCAGGTAGGTAGGTAGCTAGATAGATATGAACAGACTTAATTAGGAAGCTCGCTAGGTAGCTAGATATGAACACACTGAGGTAGGAAGCTAGCTAGGTAGATATGAACACACTGAAGTAGGCAGTTAGCTAACTAGCTAGATATGAACAGGCTGAGGTAGGTAGCTAGACGGTGAGATAGACATGGATTGACAGTTAGCTACACAGATATGAAGGGACTGATATAGACATTTCGATGTAAATATTAAGATAGATATGAACAGACTGAGGTATGTTGCTGGCAAGATGGCGAGATAGATATAAACAAATATGAACAGAATGAGATGGACATTTCGATATATATATATATATATATATATATATATTGATTTAAAGAAAATGAATTTCTTTTGTATGACCATTTTTTTTTTTTTGCAGGACCTAGGTACCTTTCGGCCAACCTTCATCAGGGTCTTTTCGTTTGGCAAATGATTTTAAACAAACAATGAAAAGAACGCCAAAATGGTATGGTTGGAACACGTCTAAAATTTTACGAAGATATATACGTAAAATTAAAATAAATTTACGATTAAAATAAATGCGTAAATAATGAATTAATAATAATGAACCAACTTGAGCAGTAAAATAGAAAAATAAGTTGCTCATATATCAAAAAATAAATTTAGCGATCGTGAAAAATGTTCCTTTTGTTTAGAAAGCGATGGTTTAAATAATTTGAGACAGATGGCTTCCAAAATAGACAGATGATATTTGGACCTGCCTACGCATATAATTGAAAACGAGTCCATTGTGAAACGTTTTAGCATGACTCATTTTCTAATAGGTGTTGCCCGATCGCCGAATCGTGAGCTGATTGCGAAACACGAATGCGATTATCTAAATTTAATTTAATGTGTCTGGGTGCATGTTGTCCGATTCTTGTTTCAAACGAAGACGTGTTCGCCCTATATATTCAGCTTCGCACTGACATTTAAATTTATATATAATCGAACTTTATTATGATAGGGCAAACGATCCTTGGAAAAAGACGGAAAACAGTACGAGTACCAAAAGACAACACGTACCTTGGCGAAAAGAAGGTAGCAGAAACAACATCGAAACTTTATCAGTCAAAAGTTTACATTTTCTGCCTAGCCAAGGTAATTTCAGATAAATAGGGCAAAGACCTGGGCCAAATTTTGTCTCAAATTATTTAAACCATCGCTTTCTAAACAAAAGGAGAATTTTTCACGATCGCTAAATTTATTTTTTGATATATGAGCAACTTATTTTTCTATTTTACTGCTCAGGTTGGTTCATTATTAATTCATTATTTACGCATTTATTTTAATCGTAAATTTATTTTAATTTTACGTATATATATCTTCGTAAAATTTTAGACGTGTTCCAACCATACCATTTTGGCGTTCTTTTCATTTTCATTGTTTGTTTAAAATCATTTGCCAACGAAAGACCCTGATGAAGCGTTGGCCGAAAGGTACCTAGGTCCTGCAAAAAAAAAAAAAAATGGTCATACAAAAGAAATTCATTTTCTTTAAATCATTATATTTGTTTTGTGGTATCAAAACATTATTCCAATATATGTAATATATATATATATATATATATACTCGACTTTCCCGTCGAATTCGACGTATGAGGGTCAAGCAGATCAGTGCCTAGGAAACCGACAGCCCGACAACGGCACATGGGATTTGATTATAATGGTGAAGGTTTCGTGCAGAACCATCCACACTTTTTGAAGGGCCAAATACAGAGACCTGGTGCACTACGTGCCACAAGGTCCCCAAACGACCCTCCGCAGATTTTTAATTCCTTCTCCTAGACCAGTTGCCATCCAAGGCTATAGAACCCAGTCTGTCCTGCTATCTACCCATAGCTGGAGGGAGAAGAAGAGGATTCACACCTTTCCCAAGGGTATTAGCACGTAAGGGAATGTAATGGATTCGACTGGAATTCCTCAATCCAAGCCGCTATCCATTACTCCACCGTGCCTCCATATATATATATATATATATATATATATATATATATATATATATATATATATATACAGATAGGTACATAGATATGAATTGACGGAGATAGACACTTTGATACAAATATCTTGGTAGATATGAACAGACTGTGGTATGTTGCTGGGTAGATGGCAAGATAGATATGAATTGAGAGCTTGCTCGCTAGCTACATAGATAGATATGAAGAGTGAGATAGACATTTTGATACAAAGAGGGAATAATATACACGGACAGTTTGAAAATATCCTTTCTTCAGTCTGGTGCAGGTGTTTACCTATTTTTGTCAAAACATACCATCATCGACGTCTGTCAGCCCCACCCACAGCCCAGATTTGATTCTCTGTGAATTCCTACTTTTTCTTAAACCTATAATCGACCTTAAATAAGGGGAGAGGTTCCAGTTCGTGGACGAGATTATGAAAAACTTGAAATCTGGTTGCGTTACCAAAAGAAGGCAGAAAGTCAAAGAGACGTTGGAAGAAGCGTACGAGGTTTGAGGGAAAGGATTTTGAAGAGGACTAAGGAGTCATTGCCCTAGGTTGTCTGATTTTCTGTTTTCGTAAATTTGAAATGGCTGGATCATTTCCGGGCACGCCTTGTACAGGATGTTTCAAAATGGAATTTGTTTAGCTGTTGAGACCATTATGTTTTAATTTTTATATTTAATTAAATAATTTTATAATTAAGTGGTTTCTGTAAGAGTAAAGACTAGATATGTTAATTATATATATATATATATATATATATATATATATATATATATATATATATATAATAAAATGGAATTATATTAAAATATAGTATTTAAGGATTAGACATGTTTTAGTATTAAATGTAATTAAATAATTTTCTACTTAAAAATTGCTGCCGCAGATCAAATTAGGAAGAAACACATCTTTTTTTTTTTTATTCAATGACATAAGGTTTGAAATTATATAGGGTGACCTAAAAAAACAAAAAACAGGACCCATAAATATTGCAATAAATCCTACAAAGTTCCAGTTAATTTCAAGAAACTTGATGGATTTACCCTTCACTTTGTTTATGATCATTCCCCAAAGTTTTAGTGAAATTGGTCGCTTTGTATAGAAGTCACGTTCTTTCCAAAATATGTGTCGTTGAGGCAAATTTTCTAACGTAGCGCAAAATTGTCAATAATTCGGACGCATTCCTCTTTGGGGATTTCCCTGATTTGCTGTGATTGCTTCATCCGTTCACCAATCGTTTCAGTATTGTTCTGACACACATTATCCTTTAGATACCCCCCCACCAAATCTATGTTGTATGTTCGGGTCAGTGTTTATAGCTAGCTAAGTTTAACATTAAAACAGAAGAAGACCGTCCTTTTCCCCCCATTCCCCATTTTGGCCTTGTGCCACATTTCTGTACATAGCAGAAATAAATATCCCTCATCGCTATGATACTTTATGAGCTTAAGCGCAGTACTAGACTGGCGTCGAGGTCTCATCAATTTACAGTTCAGTTGGCTGGATGTAACCGTAACTTCTATGCTGACAGGTTCCTTTCTCGCATTTCTTGCTTGTGGAACTCCCTTCCGGCTCCATGCTTTTCGGCCAACTTTAATCTGCAGAAATTTAAACGCAATGCCAATCGCTATCTACTGTCCTCCTGATTACTCTTCTTTTGCTCTCGCTCCTTAGCAATTTTTCTGTTTCTAACTCTTCCGCACCCAGTAACCCCCTTTGTGCCTTAGCGGCTTTACCACCTTGCATGGGATAATAAAAGAAAGTATAGCTCTGATGAAAACCCGGGGGTCACAACGGCCAAAATGTTGTGTCATCAACAAAGACGGGGGACAACAAACAGTGTAAATAGTGTAAATAAAAATAGGCTAATTATAAAATGCATTGTAAATTTGCCGTAGAGATGCATTAAAATCAATAAAAGAAAATCGACCCTAGTCAAGAATTAATGTTTATTTTTTGCAAATCTCTTTCATAGTACTCAAATTTGATTAAATCTTTAACAATTCCCTTATTGACGTTAGTGTGGATAAGTAAAAAGAAAAAAAAGAAATGAAACGTTAAATTAAAAAAAAGTGCTACTAAATTTATTATTGTATTCAAGATTTCTACTAATTCTCAAGCAAAAAACAAGGACAAAAGTCTGCAAATCCTTCGTTTTTGAGTTATTATATTTAAAGAAAGTTGACGGTAGATGGCGCTGTGTTGTTATATAGACTAGATTACATTTGTAGCTAGTCTGTCTTCAACGTTAACGTGTGTAGTAGTGAGTTAACTGAGAAGTGTCCCGTTTAACAATGTCAGGATATTTATATCGTGAGCAACGCAGATATGATTTTTACATACGGTTGCGCGAATGGTAATGGACGCGAGGCTGCACGGCTGTTTCAGATTGCGTTTTCAGACCGAAGGCAGCCGAGTCATCCAACCTTTGCTGCTGTTTATCGTCGCGTTGCTGAGACAGGATCCGTGGCACCACAAACTATGGATCGAGGATGACTGAGATCCGCTTGGGCGCCTGACCACGAACAACACATTCTACGGGCTGCCGGAGAGGATTCAGGTATCAGCACACGTCAAGTGCTCCTAGTATGACGGATATCTCATAGTACCGCATGAAGGGTACTGCAAGAGCAACTCCTGTATCCATATCATTTCCAACGTGTACAGGGTCCTTCGCCATCTGATCACCCACCACGGGAGAACCTGTGGATTATTGCACAAACTGCCGATCCGTTGTTTGTCTCTTCAGTCTTGTTTACGGATGAGGCAACATTTGGAAGAGAGATGGAATAACAAATTTACACAACCAACATTAGTGGGCGGATAGGAATCCCCATGGTACAAGACAGGCTAGACATCAGCCTCAGATTACGATTAATGTGTAGGCAGGAATATTAGGTGACTGTCTGGTAGGTCCATATGTTCTCCCAGCACGTCTCAGAGGATCTGTATAAAGGAACTTTATTTTGAAGACACTTCCAGACCTGCTAGAGGATGTACCCCTGCTAATACGAAGACGCATGTGGTTCATACATGATGGGGCTGCAGCACATTTTAGTCATATTGATCGTGATGTACTGGAAGACATCTGCCATGAAAGATGGATAAGTAGAGAAGGACAGATTCCATGGCCTACACATTCCTCCGACCACAATTCTCTGGATTTTTTTTATCTATGGGGCCACATAAAACAATGTGGTTTATAAGTCAGACATTAATAATGCAGTGAAACTGCATCAGCGTGTCACGAGGGCCTGCGAAACCATTGGACACCGCCGTGTGATATAACGAAACAGTCTATCGGGGGATGACAATATATATATATATATATATATATATATATATATATATATATATAATGATAAGGTGGGGTAATAAATTTGATCTACGATGCCCACTTCTTCTCAGGCATCCCAACACATGTTTTCCTCAATGTCTTTGTCTTTCTTACTTTTTAAATTGAAGCAAAAGAGAACACATGTTTTCTCCAATAGCAAAACGCGTCTATCATAAAATGTTTTTCCTCCTGATCTTCACACACACACACACACACACACACACACACACACACACACACACACACACATATATATATATATATATATATATATATACATTTTGAAAAATCCGCTTGTTTTTAAATGCTCTATTTATGATAAACAGTATTAAATAACATTTACCGGCCTGAATGTCCGAGAAATGTTATTTAATACTGTTTAATAAACAAGCATCGATTAAACTTGGCCTGTCTTTAATAAATAAATCGACCTTGTCCATTTCAAGAATAATATATATATATATATATATATATATATATATATATTAAAAAGAATCTAGGATAAAAAATAAATTTATTTAATACTTTGTTTTACAAAATCTGACAAACAGAAAGCATTAAAAAAATAATTAATTTTCTTAAATTACTTGTATTCTCGATATGAACGTTAAACTGAACAACAGGGTCTCTACACAAAACAATATAAAATTGACAGACAACGTCATTTTCAAATGTAAAGGGTAAGTTTAATATCATGCCGATATATCAAACAGACAATTTGTATCTCAAATACATTTCAAATTTAATAGATCTAAAACTTCAAAAAAAAAAAACATGATATATATGATCGCTCACATACATGGACATTTATGTATATATATGTGGATGTTTGACAACATTTATGTATGTATATGGGAGACAACGTGTGTGTGTGTGTGTGTGTGTGTGTGTGTGTATGTATGTGTGTATGTGTATGTGTGTGTACTGGTTCCATGTAGCTTGGGAAATATGTGTATATATGTGTGTGTGTACTGACTACTTGTGGTGGGATAGTGTGTATGTGCGTATGTGTGTGTATGCGTGTATAAGTACAAATAAGTTTACGAATTCCTCGTAGTAAGGAAATATACGCACGCATATATACACGCATGCTGACAGGAACACGCCAAAATAGAAACAGATCCAAGAGCACATAGAGGTCACTAAAACATTAAAAGATTAAATGCCGATAACTACTCGCTGGACAAACCTTTAATTGTTTTATGACCCTTCACGCAGAACTCTTCATTGACAATTCTAGAAAGAAAATTCGGATTGCCAAACACACAAACAGAATGTCTCATATCGAGAATATTCCACATTGAACATGAAGAAAAATTAATTATTTTTAATAATATGTAAAATCTCCACTTTCACCTGAAGACGGTTTGCGAGACCAGACCAGAAACACGTGTCGTGAAATTATGTAAAACAAAGTATAATATTTTTTTCTCAATAAATCCACATTACAACCAAAAACGTTTGCGGCACCCTCTTCTTTTTTAATATACATACTTTTCTCTCGTTGGAACCACTACAACATATTCCTTTTATATATATATATATATATAGTCTGTTTTCATGTTAGATGCAATTGTCAGGCCTGAAGATTGCATCTAGCATGAAACAGACTGTCGCCTCTAAGTGTTGACTTCTATGTTCACTTTTATATATATATATATATATATATATACACACACACACAAACACTCACACGTACACACACACACATATATATATATATATATATGTGTGTGTGTGGGTGTGGGTGGGTGTATGTTTGTGAGTGTGTGTGTTAAAATTTCAGATAGAGTATATCGTAAAAGGACAATATGAAAATAAGAAAAGGAAAACATATCTTAGCCGACTTATTTCGTCATCTGAGGGACTTACCAAGACAAAATAAAATAAAATCTTGATAAAGTCACTCAGAGGACGAAACAAATCGGCTGAGATAAATTTTCGCTTTGTCTTTTTCACACACACAAAGAAACACACACACACACACACACACATATATATATATATATATATATTAACTATACAAACGGCATATATATATACATACACACATATATTCTATACAAACTATAAACAATATATATATATATATATATATATATATATAGTAATTATTGTTCATTGGGAAGGGAGTTGGCTATTATCCATATCTCCTTTACAGCAAGTCTCACGAAGGCCACACCTGTGAACTATAACTGCCATGACACGTCTAAACAAGGAAATTCTGTTTCCT
The DNA here is from genome assembly GCA_903632075.3 of Acanthosepion pharaonis. Taxonomy (NCBI): domain Eukaryota; kingdom Metazoa; phylum Mollusca; class Cephalopoda; order Sepiida; family Sepiidae; genus Acanthosepion; species Acanthosepion pharaonis. Next base: position 924,096 of record CAHIKZ030000148.1, read on the forward strand.
GGCAAAGATATGACATCAGCACTTATCATCCAGCCTCTTGCCTTGGTCAACATTTTCTGCCAGAACTATTTTCAGCCATTACTAGAATGCTAAAGGCTAAAAAAAATAAAAATAAAATAAAAAAGTAAAATATTATTTTAGAAGGGAAAATACTTGAAATTTTTCAGTCTATTGTAGGAAGAGAATGTATATATATATATATATATATATATATATATATATATATATATATATATATATATATATATATAGAAAAAAGACATATATGCATAATAATGGTGGAATGGTGGAATACACACACACACACACACACACACACACACATATATATATATATATATATATATATTGGGACTCCACATTTCAAATTCAAATATGCATCTACCAATTACGTAGTCATGGTTACAACAGTTTCTCGTAGCTTGACAACGCTGGAAAATAAGTATATATATATAAATATATATAAATATATATATATATATATATATATATATATATATATATATATATATATATATATATGTATGTGTGTGTGTGTGTGTGTGTGTGTGTATGTAGTGTGGATTTAATAGGCCTGTTAATGAAATTTGAGTAATAAAAAGACAACAAAATGATATCAATATTGGCAATAAGATCTCTCTCTCTCTCTCTCTCTCTCTCTATATATATATATATATATATATATATATATATATATATATATATATATATATATATATATATATATAAAATGCCCGGCTACTACATGTTTCTGAGAACACATACTACTACAGGTCGCGCACACAAAATCTGCAGCAACCAGGGCCAGCGCGTCCTGGGTAAGACGATATACTACACGCGCGTCCTGGGTAAGACGATATACTACACGCGCGTCCTGGGTTTGACCATAAACTACATCCGATAGTAAAACCTCTGATCCGGGAGGTTTTGAGAAGTGTGGAACCACCTCTTAATTTCTGTTGTTCCCAGGTCCACCCGGTCAAAGTTTGAATGTACTTGTCTCATCAATGCCTGAGCGAATAAATCCACTCCTCGAAGAACGGATTATCCACAGTAGGATCTGCAATATACCGATCCTGACCAGGCTTCTTTCTTGCTCATGTGACGTGACTTCCATCTGTCTTTTCTACAAATATTTTCATGGCTACTATTCTAATGAGCCTTTTTTCCCTGCGGCCACAACTACATCAATTTAAGCCTGCTACTAGATTGGTAACTAGGCTTCATCTTTTTACTGTTGAAGTAGCTGGACGCAATCGCCACTACTACACTAACAGTTTCTTTTCTCATTTCTCACCAGTGGATGTCCATTCTGATTTTATGCTTCCCCTATGATTACAATCTTTAAAATTTTAAATGCAACTTCAAACGTCATCTGCCTTTATGAACCGTGTTTCTTTTTTAACCTTTCCTCAATCCTCCCTAATTCTCATTTTCCTCATTCTCTTTTCACTTTCACTCCCTGTAAACCCCCCACCCCCTAGTTCTAATGGCATTGTCGCCTTACTTGGGGTGAAATGATTAAAAATTATAAAACCAGGAGACTCGAGTCCCTTTAGCGTCTCTGCGTCAACAGCGTGTAAAACCATTTCCTGGTTAAATCTTGTTTTAGTGATGCCCTTGCTATGAAAAAATCTCATTAGACTTCACACTTCCATGATTGTCTACGACATTGTAATAGCAGCCATCTTTGTTGTAACGTGGAATACGCATGCGCCCAATATTAAAACGGTTCTGGCTTTTATAAGAAGTATAGCAAACCTATATTTGCTCTGCGTTTAAAACTTTCTCAGTATTTGATTTCTGTCTATATTTCTAAGATGAGGTATTGTAATTATTTACATTATTTACATTGTTCGGAATGTTTTCCTCATCTTCGTTGCCATATTCACGACGTTTCGACCGTTGTACGTCCCGACCTTCTTCAAGATCTGTCTATGTTTCTGAGATGAGGTATTGTAATTATTTACATTATTTACAATATTTTCGTGTCAAGGATACATTTCCCAGTGGATAAAAGCGTTGGTTGAATCCAGTGACTTGAGTTATGAGTTCAATACCTGCCCACGGCAGACGTGGACAAAAACTTGGAGAGTTGAGTTAAAGTGAAATAACTGATACTAAGACATTCGGAAGAGGCATGACACGTGGAACTAGAACAGTCTAGCCCTGTGGACGAAATATAGGGTTCAGTTCAAAATTCCAATCACCTGAAGAAGCCCGGGGCGTACAATGGTCGAAACGTGAATATGGTAACGTAGATGCGGACAACACTCCGAACATTATAAATATTTTTAATTACTGTCGGTTTATGTCTATGTTTACCTTAATATCCGAACATGCTTCGCATTGTTTTCTGATTCCAATGCGATCAATTCAAGCGTCCTTCAAAGCTCCATGTCGTCTTTCTGTTTTTTTTTTTATTAATTATCCACCAAAAATTGTCCTAGGATAAACAGAAAATATCTATGCAGATGTTACCACAATTAATGGTTTCTACCTAAAAAGAAGATCGGAGTCGGGCAACTGATCTCTCCTCTCATCGATCTCGAACAGTTCGACAGAAGGAAAAAAAAAACTACTACAGGCGCGTGAGCCTGGTGGCAAATCTTCTTCTTTATGAGCCGTGTCCTTTCAGGACGTAAACATTCATAGCTCTCCACAATTTTCTGTCCTTCATAGCTCTTAATAAATTTTGCCGCTTTTCTTATTTCTCTTAAACCTTGTTCCGCCATGAATTTACTCAAGCTCACTGAGTATGCTATACGTTGTTTTCCTCTGTTCCTCTTGCCTTCAATCTTTCCTATGGGTATCAGATTTTCCAAGCCATCCTTCCTCATTATGTGACCATGAAAAAGCTGAAACCGAATTCTTTTTGCACGGGACCAATGCTTGCTAACTAGAAATTATCAAGCACACATACTGAAACACTGTGTTAGCCCAAAATCCAGATTCTGTGATAAATATCCAGAAAGAAATTGACTATCAGGTTGCACAGTACTGGCACCAACTGAATATAAAACACGGCTTGACAGATTGGGCCAATATCTGCACTGGAAAATCTGTAACTTCTATGGAGAGGAATCTGAAATAAATTGGTATGAACACCACCCAGACTCGGTTACAGTGATAGAAGCTGTAACAATTTTATGGGACTACAAAATACACACAGACAGAACATTCAAAGCTAATCACCCAGACATTGATTAGAGACCGCATACAAAAATATTGCCTCCTTATTGATATGGCAGTCGATATATATTTGAAGATCTTCAAAAAGCTATCAAAATACAAGGACCTTGAAATCGAAATCTCAAAAATGTGGCACATGAGAACATCAAAAATTCCAGTTGTAGTTGGAGCCCTCGGATTGATTGGAAAAGATTCCAGTAGACATATTGAAGGGATTCTTGGCAGCAAATGCCTTAAAGAAATACAAAAAAATTGTTCTCACGAGTACAGACCACACTTTACGAAGGGCTTTATCTATGTAAAATATATGGGATTTTTTTTTAAATTGCTCAGTAGAAAATGCCATGATGCCATTTCTGACCTTAGGACCCGGAAAGAAATGTGTACACACCAGAAATCAAAGAAATAATAATATCAATAATAATAATAATAATAATAATAATAATAATAATAATGTAATTTAATTTTTTTTTTTTTTTGCCAGTGGAAAGTGTCATGACGCCATTTCTAACCTTAGGTCCCTGAGCGGGACCCGGAAAGAAATTTGTAAACGCCAGAAATCAAAGAAAATAAAAATAATAATAATAATGTGACACTTGAAAACTAAAACTGTTCTTGTTGTGGATTGAGCTTTGGGTCTGATAAAAAAAGAAACTCAATCAACAAATCAACAATCACGCGAAGAGCTTTACTCGTTTAATGTTTATGGTAATATCTGTCTTGTTTAATTAAGTGGAAGCAACAAAAAAAAAATCACATCCTTCGCTTTTTCTAGCTCATTTGTTATAACACGGGATATGAATATAAAACAAATAGATTTTATAATAATAATAATAATATAAATAATAATAATAATAATAATAATAATGGAAGAGAAGGGATGCAGGAGAGGTTCATATGGCTGCAAAGATCAACTACTGATAAACAAAATGATCCTGGAAAATTGCAGAAGACGTTGTAGAAATCTTAACGCAGTGGGGATTGATTATCGCGAAGCCTTTGACAGTGTGCCACGCTCTTGGATCCTTAAGGCTTTGGAATTGTACAAAGTCTCCCCTGTGGTAGTAAAGTAAAGTAAGTACAGCATGGGAATGTGGAACACCACACTATACCTAAATCACACCGGGGGCACTGTCATCTCCAACCGTCTGAATATCCGACGCGGAAATTTTTAAGGAGACTCCCTCTCACCTCTTCTGTTTTCTTTGTCCTTAATCCCCCTAAACAACAGTAACTATGGTTACAAACTAGACAAAAAATATTCAATCACCTACTCTACATGAACGATCTCAAACTCTTTCCCCAAAACGACAATGAATTGAAGGGCTTCCACAATATTGTTAAATTATTAGAGATCGCACACAAAAAAGGTGCCTCCTTATTGATATGTCAGCACCTGCAGACTGCAATGTATCTTTCAAGATCTTCAAAAAGCTATCAAAATACAAGGACCTTGAAATCGAAATCTTAAAAATGTGGCACATAGGAACAACAATCTCCGTTGGAGTTGAAGCCCTCGGATTGGTTGGAAAAGATTCCAGTAGACTAATTGAAGGGATTCCTGGAAGCCCATGCCTTAAAGAAATAAAAAAAATGTTCTCACGGGTACAAACCCAGACCTTACGAAGGGCTTTTCTATGTAAAAGTTTCTTTTTCCAGTGGAAATTGTCATGATGCCATTTCTAACCTTAGGTCCCTGGGCGTGACCCAGAAAGAAATGAGTACACATCAGAAATCAAAGGAAATAAAATAATAATAATGATAATAATAATAATAATGCCTTGGGACTACAACAGGCACTACATTTCTGTCTCCTGATCTGCATTAGTTGGAGGTGTTTATGTTTTGTCTTGGTGAATTAAGATGGGTTACAGTAAATATCCCATTCAGTACAGATTTGCCTGCCAAGTTCCTGACCCTAACCAGTTTGGAATGAGACACTGTGCCTATCTGCATGAGAGGAAGTAAAATGGAAGCAACATAACCGAGTTTCAAGAGGTCTATTATTTTAAGTTTATAGGAAGAGACGACCAAGGTGACCTGGAAGTGACATCTAGATATTTGAGAACACGCAATCTGAGTCAGTCAGAAAGGTGTATGAAACTGATGTAATCTCTTTCCAACTGACAAAGTCTCTTCGTTCACGCAAACTCAAAACCGAACTGTCTGTACTCTCTCGCGTCGTGTTTTTATGCCCAGCTGATCTCGCAAATAAATAAATAAATAAATAAAAAATGAATACGCTCAACCACTCTCGTGAATTCTCCTAGCTCAGAGACCGTGTCTTTCTTAAATTAAGGTATCAGGGCGGCCATATTTCTTTTTCCTTTCCTTTAATTGTTTTGCACGCCAAGCATATACGCTTTGCCACACGAAGTAAGTCGTCTACTCTTCTATAAGAGGTGTAGGGTACTTCACTGGAAAGTATTTCTTATTTCGCTCCAAGGTTTTGCGCTACTTAATCAAAACCTATCCCCATATCATGCACATTCGCTTCAGAGTCATGTACCTGGTAAACTCTTTTCAGATTGGGTGTCATGATGGATATACTGGGCTTCTTATATTTGTAACTCAGGGTCACATTGTTAACGTACTGTTTTCTCGCTCAATTATAATAATTATATGTTTTATTCCTTCATTTCCTCTTGTGATCATAGCTAACAATTTGGACAAAACGCAGTGAAAAAAAGAAAGGCTGTTTTCACGAACTAATGCATCAGCAAAACCTGTTGCGCCAAATGGTGAAATCTCGACTCTAATACAAAGGGATGCGGTCGCTAGGCGGTGTGTATATATCACGTGGGCATTTTAAACAGTGTACGCACCTTTTTAATCTTGCTACAGGCTGACAACGATGGTATGACAGGATGTGTTTGTAACAAGTAATACAATGGAAGAAAAGTTATATGGAGAGCACGCAAATTTCGATGTGGGATAATGAAAGGAGAACTGATTTTAATGAATTAACTTAGTTCAACCTAGCAAAATATACACATTTAAACATGTAAATATTATGCCCAACCACATCTATCTATCTATCTATCTATCTATCTACTGCGCTGCGAAAAAATAAGTGACCCCTGATATAATATTAAAAAAAAATGTTTCTTTTTTTCCAGATTATCAACAAATTTTAATTAAACTATATACTGGGTGTAAAAGCAAAATTGTCGAAATCGTGTAACAGCAAAATTGTCCAAATCGTGTAACAGCAAAATTTTCCATTTGTTACGTTAAGCTTTGAACCGCTGCATCTTAAAAATAGGTAAATAGCAGGACAGATTGCGTTCTATAGCCTTGTATGGTAACCTGTCTAGGAGAAGGACAACTCTGAATTCAAAATCTGAGGGGGGGGGCGTTTGGGGACCTTGTGGCACGTAGTGCATTGGGTGTCTGTATTCGGCTTTTAAAAAGTGTGGTTGCTTCTGCACAATGCCTTCACCACTATAATCAAATCTGTCGCTTTATAGGAACTGAGTTGCTTGACCCTCATAAGTCGAAAACGATGGGAGAGTATATATATATATATATATATATATATATATATATATATATATATATATATATATATATATATTCTGTTTATGCGTTATTTTCATAGGATTTATTTAAGTAAAAGCTTTTTTTTTTTTTTAAAGCAGTATTAATTGCATTTACCGGTCTGAATATTCGAGAAATTTCGTAGAGAATATGTTCTCTGACAGGAATAGAACCTGTATTCCTATACGGAAACCGTCATTTGATCTGACGTGCTATACCATTTAGCTACAGAGAAGCGCCTGGTTAGCAAAATCCAAATTACTGTTTATAAACACACAATCTTCGACCTTTTTTTCTCGATCGATCATATCTGCTCACGGAACATTTTAACGTAAACATAAACATCTTAACGTAAATAATGACAACACTTAATGAAATGGATTAAGTCCGACAATAATTGTCTGACTTTATCCATTTAATTATATATATATATATATATATATATATATATATATGAACACACACGCACAGACACACACATACATATATATATATATGTATATATGCATGTGTGTGCATATGTATGTATAATGTATAGTTGACACATATGATCAAACAGGCCACGTGCTCATGTTGAATGCATTGAGTTATAAAATAATTTGTGCGTACCTTCTCTACTATTGAAAATTTCATATATATATATATATATATATATATATATATATATATATATATGACTACATGGGGTACTGAGAAATTTAAGAAAAGTTCGAGAAAGAAGCCGTTTAAAAAAAATGACCGATATCTGTTAAGATTTTAAGTTGAGAATTAGGTTGGGCAGAGAATAATTCAACACCTCCCCTTCTTATCTATGTATCTATCTATCTCAGATCGTCAAATACCCCTCTCAGCCACACTCTCTATATACCTATTAATCTCACTCCGCAGAAAACTTCTCTTGATATAGCTTCCTATTATCTTTCTTCTGTCCGTTGTGGCTGCGTGGGCTGAAAACAATTGAGGCACTTTCCGTTTTTATGTAAATGTCAAATTTAAATGATCAGTTTTAAATGAGACTCTTTTATGTCTGTTTACACACACGCGCATGCGCTTTCTCTCTCTCTCTCTCTCTCACGCACATACACACTCTCTCTCTCTCTTTTTATCTTTCCTTTTCCTTCACTTTTTCTATATCTCCCTCTCTTTCTATTTTTTCCCCATCTCCCTCTCACATACACTCACACAAGAATTAATGCCATAATAAATTCTGATGTTTGGTCTGATTTTGGGAAGTGGGTCAGGACGAAAACATTTCATCGTCGATATATTTTATGTTATATTTCTCCAGTATACTAGTTGTACCTTGAATATACGTGTATATGAAATCCACACATGCACACACACACACACACACACACTCTCTCTCTCTCTCTCAAAAAAAATATATACAGTGTAACCCGGATATAAGAGAGTTGTCGGGACCGGAGAAGAAGTCTCTTATATCTGGGTTTGGTCTATTTTATATACATTAACACAGGCTCTAATTTGGGACCAGAGAAAATCTCTCTTATATCCGAGTTTCTCTTATATCCGGGTCTCTTATATCCGGGTTACACTGTATATATATGTGTGTGTAAAGGTAAAAGACAATAGGAAAACTGTATTATTAGCCGATGCGTTTCGTCCAATGTATGCTTTCTACTCTTTTAAAAAATGCAAATCTATTTGGGGATGTTTCGAAGCCTATATCAGCTAACTTTATTTTCGTGTCCATAATGTAAACGAAGTAGTTTTTAAATAATTAAATAATCATTTATTTATTTTGGGGCCTTGTGCAAATTTTAGCTGGATTAGCCTACAGCGCTCACCAAGAATTGGGGACCACTGAGTTTTAATTCTTCGAGATGAAAGATGGATTATACAGACAGCATTTTCTTGACATTTCCATTATCACCATCACTGCTATCAAAAAATTGCTGGCCTTGATTTGGTCTGTTTTGTTTAACGGTATATCAACCTCAATGGGTTATTTAATGTCGACAATATTTTTATTGCTGGTAATATTTTTTCCAAAAATGTATTGCTAGTAATATTTTTTCTTCAAAAATATATTGCTGGTAATAGTTATTTACTAAAATTTATTGCTGGTAATATATTTTCCTTCAAGAATGTATTGCTGGTAATAATTTTTCCTCAAAAAATCTATTGCTGGTATCAAAACTATTTTTATGCTTTCATCGTGTTTTGACTTCAGTTTAGGGGTTAACTATTTGCTGGGTGGACCTGGGAACACCAGCAATAAAGAGGTGGTTCCACCCTCCTCAAAACCTGATCAGAAGCCTTGCTGTTGGACGTAGTTTATCGTCTTACCCAGGACGCGCATGTAGTATATCGTCTTACCCAGGACGCTTGGCCCTGGTTGCTGCAGATTTTTGTGTGCTCGGCCTGTAGTAGGATGTATATCGCTAACAAAAATGCATAACCAATGATGGTGCCGATGTGAAAAAAATACGAGAGGCATTCCAAAAGTACGTGCAAAAATAGAATTAAAAGCAAATATTTTTAAGTATCAGTTTTATTTCTCCGTATAAGATCCATTAGCATTAAAAACATTTCTCTGGGCGATGGTACAAGGCCAGGAAGAATGAAGGCTCATAAGAAGTTGACCATATCAAAGCAGTTTTATTTTTTTTGCATCCCTAATGCTTGAAAAATTGGCGCCTTTAAGAAAAAAAAATATTTAGAAATAAAAACAGGCAGGACCGTAAAATGGGGTTTGTTATGACTTCTCCTCGGAATCATCGTAATCTTCCGCTTGTTTGATGAGGGGAATGAGCAGAGGTATTTTTCGATTGCCTCATAAAGCTTCCTACGGCAAGTTTTTGACTAAATTTTGTTTTGTTTTACGGCATATCAGCCACAATGGGTTATTTAATGTCGACAAGATTTTTATTGCTGGTAATATTTTTTCTTCAAAAATGTATTGGTGATAATATTTTTTTCATTTCAGGTTTGGTTTGGCTTGCTTTACGGCATATCAACACCTCAATGGGTTATTTAATGCCGACAAGATTTTTAATGGTAATATTTCTTCCCAAAAAGAATAGCTGGTAATAATGTATTGCTGATAATATTTTTTTCTTCAAAAATTCATTGCTGGTAATAATTTTTTACAAAAATGTATTGCTGGTAATAAAACCTATTTTTACACGTTTTAACGCCAATTTTGGGGTTAACTATTTGCCCATATCTGGGACCCTAACAGGAGCTACTACTTCGGGTCATGGTGGACCTGAGAACCCCATCAATTAAGAGGTGGTTCCACGCTCCTCAAAACCTCCTGATCAGAGGTCTTGTTGTTGGATGTAGTTCATCGGCTTACACAGGACGCTAATTTTTTAATTTTCTCAAAACATTTACTCAATAAAGCAAATGTTAAAGCAAAATCATTTTCCTCTCGTAAATTCAACTAACAAAATGCTCTCAACAAACAACCTAATCTTTATGTCCGATTTGAATTCTCTATGACTGGGCTTGTTCCACGTTTGGGTAACCAACTACTTTCACAGATCTTTGTATTCAAGATCGTAATGGTAAAAACCAGCGTTCATCTTCAGTTAAAACTTGTCTCAGAAAATTTTCAGAATTTTGATTCGATTTAGTTAACATTTCCTTTGAAAGATCTGCTTTTTGTCTGGTGCTGATCTCAGCCTCTATAAAGAATAAAATAATTTGCTCGAATTTAATTTCTCACTTAAAAATGGTACGGGCGGGCTGAAATAATTGAGATGATTATGGTGTTAGCCATTATTTCCATCGCTTCATCTCTATTAAATATCGAATAGAAGCGATTTATTTCTTACTAACTGATGCTGAATTTCTGACAATATGTTCCTCATTTTCAATTCCGTCTCGTTCTCTAAAATAAGTTCTCCATTTGCAAATTGCTGATTTTGTCGAGCAATTGTACCCAAAAACATTTCTCCCTACAGCAATAATGGCCTCAGTTTTAGAAGCAAGGTTTATCGTAAATTTGATGTTGATTTTTTGTTTTCAATTTTGACAAGTTACATGCTCCTCTAAGTGGAGTTATTTTTTATTTAGTTTTTTAAGCTGGCGAAACTTTCAATCAATTACTTCCGATGAATACCGGAGATAAAAGTTTAGTCCAAGTTTACTTTGCTGCAAACAAATATGAAAATATTTGTATAGTTTTCTTACAACATGATTTTATCCGCAAACTTTTTGAGCGCCTATCTTAGTGTTTTTGTGTTTCCGACAGTCAGCTACTTGCATCATTTGCCATTCCTGTGGAATGTCACGTATTACATTCGGAGGATATTTTGTATGCAAAAAGAGAAGAAAAGTATTTGTGTTTAGAGAAACAGGTATGTCTTCAGTTGAGATTTATGGCTCAATCAGAAGCAACCGCCATATATATATACAGATGCAGGCATCTAAATCTGGACATGTGCTTACTTTATACATATATACATGCACTGACACACGCACGCACGCGCGCACACAAAAACACACACACATACATATTTTACGTACGTACGTACATACATACATACATACATACATATATATATATATATATATATATATATATATATATATATATATATAAATACTTGGATATTTGTAAACACAGATGCAGACACGCGCAAACAGACGCAGATTAAGTTGCATAGTTATCTGTTTTATGTGCATGTAAATCTGGATATGTGTTTAATTTTAGACACATACGCACACAGGATATATCCATCCATAAATACACGCACACACACTCGTATATATATATATATATATATATATATATATATATATATATATATATATATATATATATATATATGGTTTTTCAGAATCCGGTTTATTCATCTTACTGACATATCATCAGTTAATAAGGCAAACGCAGTCAGACCAGATAAACCTGTTTAATGAGTGCAGATATTTTTCCCTCCCTGGACGCATTGCTGATCAGGTCAGATTTGTCTCTTGGCTAAAAAGATCCCTGCAACGATGTCAGCTCGTTTTTGAAGAAATTTTAATCTAATCCAATGTGATCAGGAGATATTATGGAATATTTTCTCTTCAATATCCACGGTCATAATGAATTAAAATAATTTAAGTACTCATAGAGAAAACTGTTTGTCACACACACACACATATATATATACAGGGTGTCCATAAAGTTCGTGTGCACTTTAAAAAATTTATAACTTTATTCGTATTTGCAGTAGAAATAATTTGTAAAAAGGATTAGAAAGAAGTAAATCTATATTTTTTAAGGTTTTATTGAAATTTTATTTAAGTTTCTACATGACATCCATCATTAGTAATACAAAGGGTAATACGATTTTGCAGTTCACGGAAAACATTTGCCAACTGATTTAGAGTAATGCCTGAAATCACATTAGCTATTTTAGCTATACTTAAAACTAGGTACATTAAACTTTGTAACATTTGTTACAGATTATTTCTATCGCAAATACAAATAAAGTTATAATTTTTTTAAAAGTGTGTGTGTCTGTGTGTGTTTGTAATATAAAAGTTTCAAACACTAATATTCCATGATTATAATTTATTACATTGGGATCGTAATCATGATCCAATTCATGAATTTGTAGGTCTGATGAATTGGATCATGATTACGATTCCAATGTAATAAATTATAACTATGGAATATTAGTGTTTGATCCTTTTAGATTATATTCTTGCCCTCTCTCCTGAACATTGAGCTCCACCTGGATTCTATCCTCTTGGAAATTTATATATATATATTTATTGACCACTAATATTATATATATATATATATATATATATATATATATATATATATATATATATATATATTAAAAAGAAGAGAGATATTGCAAACGTTTTTGGTTGTAATGTCGATTTTTTTTTTTACAAAATATTATGCTTTAGTTTCCGTAAATTTACTACACGTGTGTTTCTATCAGCATGCGTGTATATATGCGTATATTCCCTCACCTTCGCGCAGAACACTTCACTGCCAGTTCAAGAAGGAAATTCGGATTAATCACACATAAAAAGAGAATGTCTCATATCGAGAATATTTAACATCGGAAAACATAAAGGAGCAAAAAATGAATTATTTTAATAATATGTGGAAATCCCCACCCTTTACCTGATGACGGTCGCGAGACCAGGAACACGTGTAGTAAAATTATGGAAAATAAAGCATAATATTTTATTATAAAAAAAATAAAAAATCCACATTACAGCCAAAAACGGTATCTCTCTTCATTTTAATATACACACTTTTCTCTCGTTGCAACCACTATAACCTCTTCTTGATATATATATATATATATATATATATATATATATATATAGTGATAGCGAGGTGATTCTCTGGGAAGAAAGAAAACAAATATATATATATATATATATATATATATATATATATATATATATATATATATATATATATGTTGCCAGTAGAATAAGGGGTGAGAAAGAATATCCGGGTCACAGAATCATGCTTCCGTTATTGCATAGTTCCGGTCAGCTTTATTGAGCATTCCACGCCAATGTGCTTTGATAGCCTTCCGGTAATTTCAACAGCAATTAAGAATCGTAAATTCTTCCTATCGTTTTTGTACGGGCCAGGAAATCTACAGTATTTGTTTTGTAATAGTTTCTAGAGAATCACCTGACTATCACTGGCTTAGACACATGCCTTTTAATTGATAGAGAATCAATGTTTGTCCAGTGTTTGGTGTCTGCTTTAGTCTCTGGTTCAAAGTGATGAACCACATTTCATCTCGTGTAATTAGTCGAGCGAAAAGGTTGTTTTCCTGACATATAGCCAAATGTTCAAGGGAACACATTACAATGGTTTCCGTGTGAGCAAAAGAAAAACCTACACGGCTGTAATTTTTCACCCAATTATTTTAAAGTCAATTTTTTACCCAGTGAGTTCCCGAATGTTTATGTAGCGATCGCTTCAGATGACATTACACAATTGTTGGACGTTTTAACATCAATGACTCATTCAAAGAGGGTCCGTTTCCACTAAACTCGGTGATTGTAATTAACAATACGATAGGATGGCGCATCTGCTCCTTGCAACCCTGGCTTCTTCCAAAATGATTTGTGATGAATAGCCCTTCAAAACCAGGAGCTTAATCGCATCTCTACTGTGCGGGTCGTGTTACGAATATCAACCCAGAAAGTAGAATCCTTACCCGCAATAAGCAGCTGCAAAGGGCGTTTAAACGGCACATAAACATAAGTGTGGGTATATATATATATATATATATAATATATATATATATATATATATATATATAAAACAAAGGATGTCTGTGTGTTTGTCTATGTGATACCTTTTCACTTGAGATCCATCCAAATGACTTTGACCAAACTTGGCACATACATTGTACAATGTAAGAGACAAACTCTTAGCGTAAAAAAGGATAATATTTAAAAATCAATAATCGATAAAGCCGATCAAAAATCGATAAATTTTTACTTTTTTCTTCCGATTTCGTCCAAACTCAGTTTCAACAGAAATCGATTTCAACACAAATTTTAAACTAAAAGCTCCATCAGTTTTGAAGTAATCTAATACAAATTTCACTCAAGTGTAGCCAACAATAAGTTGATTGTTTAACAGTCATTTAACTTGATAATTGAGTCCACCCAGATAGTGTTAACCCGCGTAAATAGCAAAAAATGGCGATTTTTACTGGTTTCTTTCTTATTTTTCGTTGATCTTTCAATCAATTTTCATCAAAGTTAACAATTGCTTTATAAATGTAACCTCTTTTATATCCCTGGTATCACACTGACGAATTAAAATTCAAAACCTCCAAAATAATTGTGGTCTGAAGTGGGTCTTCATGTTGCCTCTTCATACCCTCGGCTAACTTCGACTGAATAAACACAGACTACATGTGTTATATCAGTAACTGCATTAATTCAAAATGGTTCTTTTTATGTATTTTCACGTAATTGAAGAAGATACACTCTGTTACATCTAAACATGATGCTGTTTTTGCTCCATTCTAATTAAACGCTTTTTCTGTGTGGCTGCAAGTATATATATATATATATATATATATATATATATATATATATATATATATATATATATATATATATATAGTTTATGAAAACTAGGTAATCCGTATGGGTAAACCTAAGGTGATAAAATCTGAGAGCAAATAATTTAAATAAAAACTGACCTTAAAGTGGTCTGCTTTTATTTAAAAATATATATATATATATATATATATATATATATATATATATATATATATATAAAGTATGAATACAAGTTTTTGTCCCTCCTTTTTTGGTTCATCTCCTGGAGCAATGTGTGGCTCCTTACTCTCGTCGGTTGTCGTAACTTCACGCCTCATAAGTCCAACCAAGTAAGGGCTGATACCAAATACACGTGCATATCAAATTCACTGTCCCCTGACTTGACAGTTGCAGCTGTCAGGGTCAAAAGTGAAGCCGCGCTCCTATTACCATTAAGCAGAGTTAATAAATAATTGTTGAATGTTCAAAGATAAAAATAGATAAAAAATAATAATAGAAGACAAAATTTGAAAGCTTATTCAAAAGAACCTTTTTGGAATATAAATAGTGAGTTTATATTTTCAAGAGAATGGATTTGAAAAATATGATTCTTTTTCAGAATGGCTGTAATTTTAAAGTGTTTTCACTCACACAAAGAAAATGCCACCACTAAAAGAAGATTGATTGTTTTTAATGGTTTATCAATCTTTTTAGGTTGTTTAAATCTGATTGGTTTGATTTGTTTTGTCTTACGGTATATCAACCTCAATGGGTTATTTAATGCCGACAATATCTTTATTGCTGGTAATACATTTTTCTTCAAAAATTAATTGCTAGTAATATATATATATATATATATATATATATATATATATATATATATAAAAGTGAACATAGAAATCAACACTTAGAGGCGACAATAAGATGCAATCGTCAAGCTACGGGCATGAAACAGACTGTCGCCTCTGTTGACTTCAATGTTCACTTTTATATTTACACACGCTCTATCTCTAATATTGAGCACTTTATCCCATAAATATAGCACATTTTAAGTCTCTCTCTCTCTATATATATATATTAAAGAAAAACAGAGCATTTTAAGGTACCATTATGATAATTTATTTCACCAGAGCCCTTTTAAAGGACGTCGGATCATCAGATAGCACTTCCAAAAATGAAATGAAACGAAACATGAAATTAAAACTATCCATCAATTTTAATTTCATTTTTCGTTTCATTTCATTTTTGGAAGTGCTATCTGATGATCCGACGTCCTTTAAAAAGGCTCTGGTGAAATAAGTTATCATAATGGTACCTTAAAGTGGTCTGTTTTTCTTTAAAATATTAGCTCTGGATTTACATTGAGCTCTCAGAATTTCATCCTCCTTGGGATTACCCATACGGATTACCAAGTTCTTCATAACTTAACTATATATATATATATATATATATATATATATATATATATATATATATATATATATATACATTCTTATTACTATAACCGTTTTATTTATTGAGTAGACATATAATTTTTAAACATTGAAATGGACGTTTCTTCGCATAGGCAATTGAAAGTCTAATTATAGAAATCGTACCTCTCAGCATAAATCGAACCTGTCTTCTGTGAATTCGAGCTTTATGCTACATGTGGTTTTAATCGTTCAGCCATGAGAAACCTTGTCGCAAATTGTCATATCAATTACTCTTTTAAAAAATGCAAATCTATTTGGGGACGTTTCGAATCCTATGTCAGCTAACTTTATTTTCGTGTCCATAATGTAAACGAAATAGTTTTTTTTTTTTTTTTAATAATTATCATTTATTTATTTATTTTAGGCTCCTGTGCAAATTTTGGCTGGGTTAACATATATGAATTGGTGACCACTGAGTTTTAATTCTTCGAACTGATGGAAGATGGAATATACATACAGCATTTTCCTGACATTTTCATTATCGCCATCGCTGCTATCAAAAAGTTGCTGGCCTTGGTTTGGTTTGTTTTGTTTTACGGTATATCAACCTCAATGGGTTATTTAATGCCGATAAGATTTTTTATAGCTGGTAATATTTTTTTTTCAAAAATGCATTGCTGGTAATAATTATTTGTTCAAAACTTTATTGCTGGTAATTTTTTTACAAAAACGTATTGCTGGTATAAAAACCTATTTTTACACTTTATTAGTGTTTGCGGGATAACAATTTGTCCATATCTTGGACCCTAACAGGTGCTACCACCTCAGGGTGGACCTGGGAACCACAGAAATTAAGAGGTGGTTCCACGCTCCTCAAAACATGATCAAATGCCTTGCTGTCGGATGTAGTTTATCGTCTTACCCAGGAAATATATCTTTTTCGATTGTAAGTATTATTATTCTTTTCTTCTTGAGAATGAATATTTTATTAAATGTTTGTTACAGATAATAATGTCTTTCATGTACTATTCTTACTATTTAACCCTTAGCTAGGGAGAAGAAGTGGATTCATACCTTTGCCAAATGTGTCAGCACTTAAATGAATATAAAGAACCCGACTGGAATTCAACCTTTAGAGTCCTATTTCTCATTCTGAGCCATTATTCATTACAACACTCGCACATCCAAGCTGGTATTCACAAGCGGTCACCCATTTAGTTACTGTCCAGGTACGACGTTGCTTAACTTCAGTGATCGAACGAGAACCGGTGTTTCAAGAGAAGAAGAAGAAGAAGAAGAAGAAGAAGAAGAAAAACGACAATAACAACAAAAACAACAACATATACCACAATTACATTATTACTATTATTTACAGCAATCATACCACCAGAAATCCCACCACTAAATGAAATAGCAACGTAGACTGGGTTTTTGTTGAGATGTTGGGAGTGTTTTCGCGTGCGTGTATTGAAATAAGGACAAACACATACGTAGGGAAAAATACTGGTATATTTGAAGAGGTATTTACAACAGAGAGATTAGTAGTAAAACGAACGCAAGTTAGTCAGTAACAATCAGAAAGAATCTAAAGTCCAACGGTATCTTCCGGTAAAGAGACGGAAGTGTGATGGTCACCTGATCTCTCCCAGAACTCTCTAGCACTGTCCTATATTGTAGAGAGATCAGTACATTCTCAAGAGAAGGTGGGTGACCCCAACAGTTTTCTAGCATAGATTGGTTGCCGGTCTAGGAAAAGGGCAATTCTTATTTCGAAACTATGGTGGACAGATTGTAATCTGACCCGATGACTGTATCTACTCCGATTGTTCTTCCATTCAAAATATATTTAATCAGAGAAATGGTTGAAATAGCAAAGTAGAAATAGAAATGGTTTGTTTCGACTTGGATGGCAGCCATTCTTGACGAAGGACACCTATGAAATACAAACTGTGAAATAGTTTTTGTAATCTGACACGACACACTATATATAAACTGCTTGTTTATGCATGTTTAACTTAAGCGAAATAGCTAAGCAGATAGAGCTCCTTAGCCTTGGTTGGCAGCCTGTCAAGAAGGATATCTCTGAATTCAAAAACGTGGAGAAAGCAACGGGAAAGTCATGACAATTGACTGATATTGAAGGATATATAACAAAATCATTATTGATAACATAATGAAATTATCTGTCTGAACTTGCCAAGAATCACAATGATTTACTAGGGAACGCCCTCCTGCTTAGAGAACTTTATAGAGGAGGATGTCCAATTGTACGTCGCTCTATCTATCTATCTATCTATCTATCTATCTATCTATCTATCTATCTATCTATGTGTAAATAACTGAATAATTATGTTCATTTATCAATCCTTCTTCTTCTCTCTCTCCCTCCCCATCTACCTATATCTCATTCTGTTCACATCTATCTATCTATCTATCTATCTATCTATCTATGTGTAAATAACTGAATAATTATGTTCATTTATCAATCCTTCTTCTTCTCTCTCTCCCTCCCCATCTACCTATATCTCATTCTGTTCACATCTATCTATCTATCTATCTATCTATCTATCTATCTATCTATCGCAGACTGTTCCTATTTATCCATCTATTTCTATTTACATATATATGTGTAAATAACTAAATCATTATGTTCAGTTATCTATCCATAGTCCTCTCTCTCTCTGTCTCTCATTCTGTTTATATCTATCTATCTATCTATCTATCTATCTATCTATCTATCTATCTATCTATCTATCTATCTCAGATTGTTCCTATCTATCTATCTATTTCTATTTACATATATATGTGTAAATAAGTAAATCATTATGTTCATTTATCTATCCATCTTCCTCTCTCTCTCTCTCTCATTTTGTTTATATTATCTATCTATCTATCTATCTATCTATCTATCTATCTATCTATCTATCTTTTTTACATATGTGTGTAAGTAACTAAATCATTATGTTCATCTATTTCTTTTTTACATGTCTGTAAATAACTAGAACATTACATCTATCTATCTATCTATCTATCTATCTATCTATCCTCGTCTGTTACTCTAAAATAAAGATTTAAACGTTATTACTAATGCATAATATTCTCAAATACATTCTTTTTCTAAATATAAAAATAAAAACGATGACAAAGTTTATAGAATACCAACCATAAAACATTTTCGACATAGAAACAAAATATCTCACAAATAGTGTTTAAATCTCAGTAAATGACTTTTAGGATGGTTTCATTCGTACATAAATATTTGCACGTACATCAGCAGAAAAGGCAGTGGACTTGTAAGGTATGTGTGAGAGTTTTCTTAGGGTGAAATATCTTTGCAGCCTGTTCACTATTTGCATGGCACTGTATATTCATAAAGTAGTTTCTGCGCCGACCAATGTTTACTGGAGTAGATACGCCGAAAGATGTAATTTCACGTTGGCCTGAGTGCTGATATCAGTTGAATTTATCTGTACCAAGTTGATTGGAAACATTAATTTCATTTTTACCGAGAAAATCGTAATTGGTTGAAATATATTAATATATATATATATATATATACAATTTTATATAAAAAAATAAAGAACAAATAGGAAACTTATCTCAATCTAACATGTTTCACTTTTATTAAAGCTTCGTCAGAGAGTGAGAGAAAACAAGCAAAAATAGAGAAACTCTCGTATTTTCAATTTTGTTTGGGTCAGTTCTCATTGGTCAGTCACATATCACGTGCATTAAAACCGTAGATAATTCTATATGTATGTAAGTTTGTGAAGATTCGTGTATGTCTAAGTGGGCATCGGATGGTAATGTATATTCGTAACTGCGCATGTTTGTCTGTCTAGTGGAAGTTCTAATGTTTTCACCTTTGTGCGGTCAGCTAGAGCAGCGGGGTACCACTTCGTTCTAATCTGTGGTTGATCTCTTTAATCGTGTGCCCTTTGTATTAGATATAATTTAGATTCTTTAAGAATAGATTAAAGATAGATGACGATATAATGTATTGCTTTAGGCGTGTTTTTATAGATGATAATAATGTTATTAAGTTTTCAATGTATTTTCTCCTTAAATAATTATGTTCTTTTTTTTTAATTAGGGCGGCATTAGTGAGATCAAAGTCAGGTCCAGCATAGTTTCATTGCAAAACGAGAGAGTTAGATCGTTTGTCTAAACGCAAGTCTCTCTTGTGTTCGTAGATGCGGGCTTTTAGATCGCGTGATATATACGTATATTTCAAACGACAGTTGTGCGCAGAGCCTCCTGCGCAGTAACGTGTTTTTGCTTATTCCGGTTTCAACGAGAGGAGGTTTTCTTATCTTCTTCTTAATATCTATGTGCGTATTCAGTCCTTGAAATTAAGATCGATATATTCGCATAGATAATTAGCGTAGAAACGATTATAAAGTTGTAACAGTAAGCTGTTTTCAACCATAGTATTAAGAAATACTAATAGCATCTGCGAAATTTTCACGGTTTTCCTATTTTCATTTTTTGACGAAAGATAATTCTTAGTTTATTGATTGAAAAATATTGAGGTCCACGACTATAAAATACCCGTGGAATTTCCCCTACTGCATTGTAGAATATTTTAGCCTAACAAGTTGAATAACATATTGCAATAAAAATGACAAGTATCAATGCACGGCATTATTTAAAGAAGTAAGGGGGTACAAATGAAAAGGTTCAAAATTGATAAGGTTTTTCTTTTTACTAAAGCCGGCGTTAAACGCGTTATCGCCTCCTCCCATTCTTTTTGAGCGTATTTTCATTTTTCTTTTTGTCTCACTGAAACTTAACGGCGTTTCCAATAACACTTCTTTTCTTCAGAATTTCCTCGAAATGAAAACAGAATGGTCCATTGGTTATATGAGGAAATGACACGTGCTAACTTTCTAATCTACTATCGAAGAAACAAACAGAAATTTCGATCTACAGAGAGAAATTTTTCTTGTTCCAATGTCCTTATCTAGTGATATCTCATTGAGTCTGTTGCTAATTTATCTCTCGTACTTTTTTTAGAAAACGAATATCATTTATGTATTCATATGACCCTTAAGGACCTACGTTATTGGGCATACCACCAAATGCCTATCAAGAAGATTCTCGTTACATGAGAATTAATTGTCTTTAACATGATTTTATCATATGTTGTAGTGTAGTCTTTATCGATGAAATAATAAAAAAATAATGCTTGGTAAAAAAATGCATCTGCTAATAAAACAAGGGATTCTAAAAGACTAAAGAAAAGTGTTATGGGATCTTACCCATAATAATAATAATGGACTATTCCATACTTAACAAATACTGCGCCTCAGGAGTAGGCAAGGAATCAGTCGTTCACTTTTGAACTGACTGTTCGGTTCAACTCTCTTCCTACGGGCGGGAGGAACCCGAAGGAGGCTACGCCGAAGGGCGGAGTCTCCTTCGGGGAGGTTAAACCGGCCCAGAACCCGTTTATACGGGTTCAAATGGGCTATTTTTGGCCGGGCCTAATGGCTCGGGAATGCCCACGTTAAAAAGGCCTTGTGCCACATGACACCCTCGTGGGGGGTGACTGAATATTATCAGTCGTTCACTTTTGAACAGACTGTTCGGTTTCACCTCTTCCTACGGGCGGGAGGAACCCGAAGGAGGCTACGCCGAAGGGCGGAGTCTCCTTCGGGGAGGTAAAACCGGCCCTGGACCCGTTCATACGGGTTCAAATGGGCTATTTTTTGGCCGAGCCTAATGGCTCGGGAATGCCCACGTTAAAAGGCCTTGTGCATGATGACACCCTCGTGGGGGGTGACTGAATATTATCAGTCGTTCACCTCTGAACTGACTGCACGGTTCAACTCTCTTCCTACGGGCGGGAGGAACCCGAAGGAGGCTACGCCGAAGGGCGGAGTCTCCTTCGGGATGTCGCTCTGGCCCAGAACCCGTTTATACGGGTTCAAATGGGCTTTTTTTTGACCGAGCCTAATGGCTCGGGAATGCCCACGTTAAAAAGGCCTTGTGCCACATGACACCCTCGTGGGGGTGACTGAATATTATCAGTCGTTCACCTCTGAACTGACTGTTCGGTTCAACTCTCTTCCTACGGGCGAGAGGAACCCGAAGGAGGCTACGCCGAAGGGCGGAGTCTCCTTCGGGGAGGTTAAATCGGCCCAGAACCCGTTTATGCGGGTTCAAATGGGCTTTTTGACCGAGCCTAATGGCTCGGGAATGCCCACGTTAAAAAGGCCTTGTGCCACATGACACCCTCGTGGGGGGTGACTGAATATTATCAGTCGTTCACCTCTGAACTGACTGTTCGGTTCAACTCTCTTCCTACGGGCGAGAGGAACCCGAAGGAGGCTACGCCGAAGGGCGGAGTCTCCTTCGGGGAGGTTAATGGCCCAGAACCCGTTTATGCGGGTTCAAATGGGCTATTTTGGCCGAGCCTAATGGCTCGGGAATTCCCACGTTAAAAAGGCCTTGTGCCACATGACACCCTCGTGGGGGTGACTGAATATTATCAGTCGTTCACCTCTGAACTGACTGTTCGGTTCAACTCTCTTCCTACGGGCGAGAGGAAACCGAAGGAGGCTACGCCGAAGGGCGGAGTCTCCTTCGGGGAGGTGGGGGGCTCGGCCCAGAACCCGTTTATGCGGGTTCAAATGGGCTATTTTTTGGCCGGGCCTAATGGCTCGGGGAATGCCCACGTTAAAAAGGCCTTGTGCCACATGACACCCTCGTGGGGGTGACTGAATATTATCAGTCGTTCACCTCTGAACTGACTGTTCGGTTCAACTCTCTTCCTACGGGCGAGGAACCCGAAGGAGGCTACGCCGAAGGGCGGAGTCTCCTTCGGGGAGGTTAAACCGGCCCTGGACCCGTTCATACGGGTTCAAATGGGCTATTTTTGGCCGAGCCTAATGGCTCGGGAATGCCCACGTTAAAAAGGCCTTGTGCCACATGACACCCTCGTGGGGGGTGACTGAATATTATCAGTCGTTCACCTCTGAACTGACTGTTCGGTTCAACTCTCTTCCTACGGGCGAGGGAACCCGAAGGAGGCTACGCCGAAGGGCGGAGTCTCCTTCGGGAGGTTAAGCTCGGCCCAGAACCCGTTTATGCGGGTTCAAATGGGCTATTTTGGCCGAGCCTAATGGCTCGGGAATGCCCACGTTAAAAAGGCCTTGTGCCACATGACACCCTCGTGGGGGATGACTGAATATTATCAGTCGTTCACCTCTGAACTGACTGTTCGGTTCAACTCTCTTCCTACGGGCGAGAGGAACCCGAAGGAGGCTACGCCGAAGGGCGGAGTCTCCCTTCGGGAGGATCGCTCGGCCCAGAACCCGTTTATGCGGGTTCAAATGGGATTTTTGGCCGAGCCTAATGGCTCGGGAATTCCCACGTTAAAAAGGCCTTGTGCCACATGACACCCTCGTGGGGGTGACTGAATATTATCAGTCGTTCACCTCTGAACTGACTGTTCGGTTCAACTCTCTTCCTACGGGAGAGAGGAACCCGAAGGAGGCTACGCCGAAGGGCGGAGTCTCCTTCGGGGAGGTAAACTCGGCCCAGAACCCGTTTATGCGGGTTCAAATGGGCTATTTTTGGCCGGGCCTAATGGCTCGGGAATGCCCACGTTAAAAGGCCTTGTGTCACATGACACCCTCGTGGGGGTGACTGAATATTATCAGTCGTTCACCTCTGAACTGACTGTCTGGTTCAACTCTCTTCCTACGGGCGAGAGGAACCCGAAGGAGGCTACGCCGAAGGGCGGAGTCTCCTTCGGGGAGGTTAAACTGGCCCTGGACCCGTTCATACGGGTTCAAATGGGCTATTTTTTGGCCGAGCCTAATGGCTCGGGAATGCCCACGTTAAAAGGCCTTGTGCCACATGACACCCTCGTGGGGGTGACTGAATATTATCAGTCGTTCACCTCTGAACTGACTGTTCGGTTCAACTCTCTTCTACGGGCGAGAGGAACCTGAAGGAGGCTACGGAACCTTCGGGGAGGTTAAACGCCCAGAACCCGGGCGGGTTCAAATATTTTCGGCCTCCTTCGGGAAAGCCCACGTTAAAAAAGGCCTTGTGCCATGACACCCGTGGGGGTGTTGAATATTGCAGTCGTTTCTGAAATGAGCCTGGTTCAACTCTTTTTACGGGCGAGAGGAACCCGAGGCTACGCCGAAGGGCGGAGTCTCCTTCGGGAGGTAAACCGGCCCACGGGTTTAAAAAGGCCTTGTGCCAACGGGAATGCCCACGTTAAAAAGGCCTTGTGCCACATGACACCCTCGTGGGGGTGATTGAATATATCAGTCGTTCACCTCTGAACTGACTGTTCGGTTCAACTCTCTTCCTACGGGCGAGGAACCCGAAGGAGGCTACGCCGAAGGGCGGAGTCACCTTCGGGAGGTTAAACCGGCCCTGAACCCGTTTATACGGGTTTAAATGGGCTATTTTTTGGCCGAGCCTAATGGCTCGGGAATTCCCACGTTAAAAAGGCCTTGTGCCACATGACACCCTCGTGGGGGGTGACTGAATATTATCAGTCGTTCACCTCTGAACTGACTGTTCGGTTCAACTCCTCTTCCTACGGGCGAGAGGAACCCGAAGGAGGCTACGCCGAAGGGCGGAGTCTCCTTCGGGAGGTTAAACCGGCCCAGAACCCGTTTATGCGGGTTCAAATGGGCTATTTTTGGCCGAGCCTAATGGCTTGGGAATTCCCACGTTAAAAGGCCTTGTGCCACATGACACCCTCGTGGGGGGTGACTGAATATTATCAGTCGTTCACCTCTGAACTGACTGTTCGGTTCAACTCTCTTCCTACGGGCGAGGAACCCGAAGGAGGCTACGCCGAAGGGCGGAGTCTCCTTCGGGGAGGTAAACTCGGCCCAGAACCCGTTTATGCGGGTTCAAATGGGCTATTTGTTGGCCGGGCCTAATGGCTCGGGGAATGCCCACGTTAAAAAGGCCTTGTGCCACATGACACCCTCGTGGGGGGTGACTGAATATTATCAGTCGTTCACCTCTGAACTGACTGTTCGGTTCAACTCTCTTCCTACGGGCGAGAGGAACCCGAAGGAGGCTACGCCGAAGGGCGGAGTCTCCTTCGGGGAGGTTAAACCGGCCCTGGACCCGTTCATACGGGTTCAAATGGGCTATTTTTTGGCCGAGCCTAATGGCTTGGGAATGCCCACGTTAAAAAGGCCTTGTGCCACATGACACCCTCGTGGGGGGGTGACTGAATATTATCAGTCGTTCACCTCTGAACTGACTGTTCGGTTCAACTCTTCCTACGGGGCGAGAGGAACCCGAAGGAGGCTACGCCGAAGGGCGGAGTCTCCTTCAGGGGAGGTTAAACTCGGCCCAGAACCCGTTTATGCGGGTTCAAATGGGCTATTTTTTGGCCGAGCCTAATGGCTCGGGAATGCCCACGTTAAAAAGGCCTTGTGCCCATGACACCCTCGTGGGGGTGACTGAATATTATCAGTCGTTCACCTCTGAACTGACTGTTCGGTTCAACTCTCTTCCTACGGGCGGGAGGAACCCGAAGGAGGCTACGTCGAAGGGTGGAGTCTCCTTCGGGGAGGTTAAACCGGCCCAGAACCCGTTTATACGGGTTCAAATGGGCTATTTTTGGCCGAGCCTAATGGCTCGGGAATGCCCACGTTAAAAAGGCCTTGTGCCACATGACACCCTCGTGGGGGTGACTGAATATCATCAGTCGTTCACCTCTGAACTGACTGTTCGGTTCAACTCTCTTCCTACGGGCGAGAGGAACCCGAAGGAGGCTACGCCGAAGGGCGGAGTCTCCTTCGGGGAGGTTAAACTGGCCCTGGACCCGTTCATACGGGTTCAAATGGGCTATTTTTGGCCGAGCCTAATGGCTCGGGAATGCCCACGTTAAAAGGCCTTGTGCCACATGACACCCTCGTGGGGGGGGTGACTGAATATTATCAGTCGTTCACCTCTGAACTGACTGTTCGGTTCAACTCTCTTCCTACGGGCGAGAGGAACCCGAAGGAGGCTACGCCGAAGGGCGGAGTCTCCTTCGGGAGGTAAACTCGGCCCAGAACCCGTTTATACGGGTTCAAATGGGCTATTTTTTGGCCGAGCCTAATGGCTCGGGAATGCCCACGTTAAAAAAAGGCCTTGTGCCCATGACACCCCTCGTGGGGGTGACTGAATATTATCAGTCGTTCACCTCTGAACTGACTGTTCGGTTCAACTCTCTTCCTACGGGCGAGAGGAACCCGAAGGAGGCTACGCCGAAGGGCGGAGTCACCTTCGGGGAGGTTAAACCGGCCCTGAAGCCGTTTATACGGGTTCAAATGGGCTATTTTTGGACGAGCCTAATGGCTCGGGAATTCCCATGTTAAAAAGGCCTTGTGCCATGACACCCTCGTGGGGGGTGACTGAATATTATCAGTCGTTCACCTCTGAACTGACTGTTCGGTTCAACTCTCTTCCTACGGGCGAGAGGAACCCGAAGGAGGCTACGCCGAAGGGCGGAGTCTCCTTCGGGGAGGTTAAACCGGCCCTGGACCCGTTCATACGGGTTCAAATGGGCTATTTTTTGGCCGAGCCTAATGGCTTGGGAATGCCCACGTTAAAAAGGCCTTGTGCCACATGACACCCTCGTGGGGGGGTGACTGAATATCATCAGTCGTTCACCTCTGAACTGACTGTTCGGTTCAACTCTCTTCCTACGGGCGAGAGGAGGAACCCGAAGGAGGCTACGCCGAAGGGCGGAGTCTCCTTCGGGAGGTTCGGCTGGCCCAGAACCCGTTTATACGGGTTCAAATGGGTTATTTTTTGGCCGAGCCTAATGGCTCGGAATGCCCACGTTAAAAGGCCTTGTGCCACATGACACCCTCGTGGGGGTGACTGAATATTATCAGTCGTTCACCTCTGAACTGACTGTTCGGTTCAACTCTCTTCCTATTGAAAGGGAGGAACCCGAAAGGAGGCTACGCCGAAGGGCGGAGTCTCCTTCGGGGAGGTTAACTGGCCCTGAACCCGTTTATACGGGTTCAAATGGGCTTTTTTTGGCCGAGCCTAATGGCTCGGAAATGCCCACGTTAAAAAGGCCTTGTGCCACATGACACCCTCGTGGGGGTGGTGACTGAATATCATCAGTCGTTCACCTCTGAACTGACTGTTCGGTTCAACTCTCTTCCTACGGGCGAGAGGAACCCGAAGGAGGCTACGCCGAAGGGCGGTGTCTCCTTCGGGGAGGTAAAACCGGCCCTGAACCCGTTTATACGGGTTCAATGGGCTATTTTTTGGCCGAGCCTAATGGCTCGGAAAGCCCACGTTAAAAAGACCTTGTGCCACATGACACCCTCGTGCGGGGGGGTGACTGAATATCGTCAGTAGTTCAAGTCGAGTCAAAAGTCGAGTCAGAGGCAGTCCGAAACAGAGTCGCGTTCAGACAATTACTGCAAGATATTGGAATTGTGATACTGGTCGAGACTACATTGTTCTCTCTACTAAACCTGATTGCTCATACTAACACTTCTATTTCTCTGTATATATTACTGTTTGTAATATATCTGTGTTATTCCATGTTCGAGTTCTTCTTTATTGGTTCTATCTTGGTTTATCACCGTGGTTCCTAAGGACCGGGACCATAACAAAAAGCAAGGAGGAATAGCTATAATTGTTTATGCCCTAAAGGGAAATGGTACTTACACAGAGAGAACAGCCAGAAAGAATATTAATCGTTATATATAACAATCACATGTAGATATTTCTATAGTTTCTATACCACCACTACGCTTTCACAGAGACTCACCTGACATCTATCGGATCATTATGCCAACAGACAATATATTAATAAGCAGAATGAACATGATAGTAACATTGAAGAGGAAATGACAAACAATAGTAAAATATTAGCAAAATCAAATCGTAAAAAAGGACATGATTCTAAAAGCGATATTCATACAAGAAAAAAAACATCAATAAAAATAGTTATGACTTAACAGCCCGTATTCATAATTCATAAATGTCGTCAGGAACGGAACTTATTGCTTAAATTTCGGGTGCTCATCGACATTGCTTTCTGTCTGAAAAATGAGACCTATGTTGGATCTGAAGAGACGTCCGCATGAATATATATATATATATATATATATATATATATATATATATATATATATATATAATAGAATAGAATTTGGGGATTTAGGAAATCATTATCGTAATTCATCAAGTCTAGAAGAATTCCCAACAGAATACAGAAAAGCACTGGACGGTCGTTTCATCCACTTTTGGGACTCGTCAGAAAATGCGCATCCACTAACGAGATTCGAACCCGGACAGTTTCGATACAACGCATGCAGGCCTTGGTGACGACGAAGAAACGGAATAGACTCGCTAGAGCGCCGCTACTCACAAATTCCGTGGTGATACTCATCCAAGTATTCATAACCCATATATATATATATATATATATATATATATATATATATATATATATATATATATATATATATGTGTGTGTGTGTGTGTGTGTGTGTGTATGTGTGTGTGTATTTAGGCAGCATATCTTTATTAAAACATGTTACATTGAATAATATTCTTATACTGATTTTTTCCAAATCTTAATCAGTTCCTTGATGTTAAAATGAAATTCATCAAGGAATGTGCCGTAGTTTCTTTTGTTTGTTTTTTTAACCCAAGTACTTTCGATCTCCTCCAAGATCATCATCAGCGGTGAATTACAAAGAAAACTTATTCTGTGATAAAATCTGTATTTCGTTGTGATGATAATTAAAAAACAAAAAATGCATGAACGCGCTCTGTTATAATTATTTTAGAATTAAAAATTATCCGTTGTAGTTATGGAATTTCTTTTGCAAAACAAGTGTCAAGGAGCTGACCTGAAATTGTTCTAATTGCAAAATTGCATTACATATGCACTTCCACACGTTGTTGCTACAAGCGCAATAAATTTTGTTGAGTGTTGCTGGGTGGCTTTGATATATATATATATATATATATATATATATATATATATATCAGAAGCCACCCAGCAAACACTGATGACAAATATATATATATATATATATATATATATATATATATATATATATATATATATTGTCATCAAGAGACAGACTGTTTCTTGCTGTATCACGGCTCATCAGTGTGACTAGATATACGATTGCCTCAAGCCGAGAGCGAAATCCAACTGATTTGGCATCAGCTGGAGATTTTACTCTTGAGCTATCAGCGCTCGGTAGAGAAGGAAGGCGAATTTTTGCTTATATATATATATATATATATATATATATATATATATATATATATATATATATATATATATATATATATATATATCCATTGTTAGGACAACCCATTGATTTTACGACTTCAGATTAAAAAACTGCCTTGTACGCGTTTTTTATCACATGACCTCTAGCGTTTAAACACTATCACCTTTTTTTTCAGTTTTTAAATATCCCGTGACACCATTTCTATAATTCTATTAAAGTTAAAGATTTATCGCAACCTATCCTGGTAATGATTTTAGAAAGTCGAAAGCTTCGACCCTATTATTTTTACCTTTTCTTTCGAAATTAACTCTGAACAATTTTTTTATGGATATTTCCTCCTTGTTTGAGAAGGATCATTCTTAATTTGAAAAACACTATCATTAAAATTAACCCTCAGAAAGTATGTGTTGTTTTCAATAGAGTTTGCCTTAAAAAACAGTTGCTGCCTAAATGTACAGAATTTCTATACTTATATATTTTAGTGTAGATATATACATTGACAGCAATTAAATATATAGATACTTATATGCCAACCCCTACCCTCCAAAAAACTCAGAGTTGATATGCATAAATATGTTCGTTATAGGCTATCAAGATCTGCTTAGAGACTGTAACTGTCTTTTATGTTTCTATCAAATGGGTACAAATGTTATTATCATTGATTACGTCCGCTGAACAGTCATTCTTTTATTAAAGACCAATAATGATCACAATTTGACACCAAAATTATTCCTAGCTGCTAGGTTCATAAGCGTCTAATATGGACAGCGGTGCAGCTAAAAATATGGCAGAGAAGTGAATACTCATTTTTTTTACTGTAGGTCGCAACGGTCTACGGAGTTTATTAGACGCACGCCATTGTTATTTAAAGAAAGTAAATCAACGAACAGACAATTCGTCTCCGTCAAACACAAACTGAATAATAATAATAATAATAATAATAATAAAATTATAATAAGCGGCTATTTAAGATATTATTTTCATGAATAATTTTAATATTGATTGTATGAATAACAAGCAGGCGTTCTTGCCTGAAGCGGAGTTCTGAAGGGATTATGTGGAGGCGAGAAGTTCACTTCTTCCCAACTGATCTTGAACTTTAAACATCAGCTGAAAGTCAAGACTAGGACGGAAAGGCGCCGGCTCACTTCATCAGAATTCGGCAAAAGATGGGTAATTCTTGCGCGTTTGTGTCGTGTGAAAGGGGCTGACCTGGAGTGGCATTTTGGTGCCGGTTAGGCATCAGGATATTGCTCTTCCTCGGTTGAACTTGTGCAACCCATCACCCGAAATTACGCTAGGTTAAGTTCAGTTTCTTTTTCTTTCAGTTAACTTAGCTAGGGTATGTCTGCTTATTGGTCCCCTTTTATTTCTGTCCCTATTTTTCTTTAAGTTTAATTCCCCATCCCCTCCCTTGTTAGGTGGTCAGTGATGTCAGTTCGCTGGTGGATGCGGGGCGCCTTTCGTTTCCCGTGAGTGTTTTTCGTATTTGTTGTTGTGTCTGAATGAATGCATGTCAGTGTGAGTGATTGGGATGAATGCATGTTTTATATTTGATTTCGGCCAGTTAACTGATGTTTCTGCCACATTTATTTATTGTGGTGTTTTTATTACTAATATTATTTTCTTTAGTTTCTTGTAAATAGGTTTGCTTTCATATTGTAAATACTCATTGGGGTTAGTTTAAAGAATTGTTGTTTTATTCCCCACCCCTAGACAATGAATTGTAAATATGGGGACTAGTTAGTATTTTCATAGAGACAATGAGGTATTATGGTGGATGTAGTAAGAAAGGTACGTAAGAATATGTTGTTTTGGTGTATGGAATATTGTTTGTATGATTGGGTCAGTGTTTGTGACTAGCTAAGTTATCGTTAAGAGAGAAGAAGACCGTCCTTTCTCCAATCCCCACTTCGGCCTTATGCCACATTTCTGCGTATTAAACAGAATAAATACTGCTCTTGCTTGAAGCGGCACACGCATGTACAGACGACTGCGGATGCGTACGTTCGAAGCTACAAAAACAGAACGCTCTGAAGTTCATAAATATGCAAACACATCACGGACAACGATATTGGCAAATTAGCTCCATTCATAGCGGCAAATCACCGAATAAATGTCGTTCGTAAGACGTAGTGAATACGTGTGTATCTGAACAGGTAGAAAACGAATCAAAACTGTGGAAGTCAGTAAAGGGACTAGGGTTCACGTCATAAACAAAAAACATCGATGAAAGTGAAATGGTTGCCATTTACGAAAAACAGGCAATAACTACAACAACAAAAAACGAATGATTTACGCGACTTTTATTCCATTTGAATGGTCAAAGAATGATGGAAAACATCGTGATATAAAACAAGTAAATGAACGAGGTACCTACAATAAGTGATAATAAAATAGGCGACTGTTCCATGCTCAGTATCGCCAATGGCCACCGACACTCGACCACACTAATTGACATGTCAGTCTTCACAATAGTCTGTGCTAATTCGAACTGTTCCCAAGTGACCGGCTAAGCCAACGTAAGCGGTGTCCCATAAAACAAGTTCCCATGAAACATCTTTCCGCTTCTGAAAAGAGACTTTGTTTTAATGGGAATTATTCTGCCCCTTCACTCAACTTTCTTTTTCTTTAGTCTTTCAGACTTGCTGGTGGTTTGACTATTTTCCCTGAACGTGTTTTCCTCACTAAATCGCTCTGATAGAGTATCTTTGGGGTACTCACATTTTCTGGGTTTATAGCCAGCGGAGGAGTCGAATTTGCTGCTTTGGACCGATTTTTTAAAGTAGTGCCAGGGTGATCGCCTTGGACTGGGTATAACTGAATCCCAACGAATGGACTGAGGGTACCTCTGCTGTTTTCCCCCCAATCAATCCCGTTTCGTCGGCGCAGCTCCCCATCGATATGTGATATGACTTTGTATCTTAGTTGCTCGGTCACACTTCCTTTTTCCCATTCCTTCTTATATGCGCTTTCATTCGCACAACCGCCCCATTTTTGCGCAAAGTGGTTCACGCCTCGGCATTCCAAACACGTTTTTCCATATGCTAGACATTGTTGCTTACCTGGTCCATGGCAAAAAGTACAAAACAAGCATTATTTTCTGAGGTTTTATTTTTTACACAGATTCTTCTGCGTCCTCGTAGCGACCTTGTGTATTTGTTCCGGTCTTAAAACTCGAGACTTTTGAGCAGTGTTCTCTATTAGATTGCAGATGCCAATGCACCTCTACAGTTCTAACTCTCTCACTTTTAGTAGTTCTATACGTGCTTGGGAGTTCCGTATACTTAAAACAATTTGGTCGCGTATTCAATTGTCGCAAAGTAACATTTTTTTTATTAGCGTCCACAATGCAGTTAAAAAAAAGCTCCTACGCTCTTGGATTCTTCTTATTTCCTCGTGTGAAACATTAAAAAGAAAACGTGAGATTAGTTTCATCAACTGTATACATGTCGGACGCTTCGAGAATTTCCTCGGGTGTCCGTTGTTCATCGAGTGTGAGAAAATGAAAACAGTTACACACCTTTAACGCGCCATCATCCAACGTGTAAAGAAATAACGCTGTTTGGTACTATCATTGTTGACCGTGCAAATACCTGATAATGTCGTAGTTTTGCCACTTCTACTTGAACAGTTTCAAATTTTCAACTAAACTGCCATTCAAACACAGGAACTGGGATTATCTTTGCCTGCTACTGACCGCTGAACATGTAGTTCGTTTCCAGCCGCACCAATGCATCACGGGAAAAAATTGTAAAAAAGTTTTTGTTAATTTACTTTTTTTTTCTATTACTACCATGAGGATGGATATTATTTACGTTTAATTTTAATTCCAGGCAAAATATACTGCTTGGTATTTGCGCCGGAAATCCCAATACGAAGATTTCAGAGTATTTGGGTTTCAATCTGAGGACAGTGCAGAGGATTTGGAAAGAGTTAGATGATATATCCAGTCAACAACATGGTATTTGGAGACATTATTAGTGAGCGCGAGGTTATGTCTCCATCCACCTTCCCACAGAATCAACACAGAGGCCTACATCAAGCGCTTTGAGGTAGTGCTTCCCTTTCTCAAGAGGGTAGCTGCTGGAAGACTCTATGTCTGGTCACAGGGTTATACGCCATGACACACAAGCTGGATAATCCCTGACAATTTCTGCGACTACATCACCCATTACATTTGGCCACCTAACTTCTCATACTCACGTAATTATTATGTGGTGAACAAAAAAAAAACTCCTAGTAACATCAAAGATGAACTGAAGGCAAGGATTATGGCAGCATTCACCAAGGAGACCGTCCAAATGATTTGCAGGAGATTCCGAAGTCGTCTAGGGGTCATGGTTAAAGCCAACGGCGATTTTAATGAATAAATGTAGATGGCGTTATATTTGTCATTCGTGTTCATTTTTGGCTAGTTTAATGTTTAACGTGTGTAGCAGTTAATTGAGAAGGGTTTCGTTTAACAATGGCAGTATATTCATATCGTGAGCAGGCAAATATGATTTTTAAATATGGCCGTGTGAATGGCAATGAACGCGAGGCTGCATCAGATTTTGCGTTTCCAAACCGAAAGAAGCCGATTCATCCAACGTCTGCTGCAGTTTATCATCGCGTTACTGGGACATTCTACGGGCTGCCAGAGACAATACAGGTGTCAGCACACGTCAAGTGGCGCCAGCATGACGTATAGTAACGCATGGAAGGTACTTCAAGAGTAGCTCCTGTATTCGTATCCTTTGTCACGTGTGCGGGGTCTTTCGCCCTCTGATTATTCACCACGACAGAACTTGATGATTTATTACACAAACTACCGATCGGTTTACGGATGAAGCATTCGCTGCCATATACGAGAATTGATATTACATAATAATACTGCTCTCTTTGTTTCTAACGAAAATGTCCTGTTTCGCCATACTTTGCTTAGATTTTTGAAGGCATCTTTTTCATTGCCATGTCTACCGTTCGATCGAAGCACTTACGATTCCGGAAAAAGCTGTTCTATAGATATATGCAAGTTTACAGGATTTACGATCACGGGACACGAAAAGGTTTTAAAACTAAAAGTAACATCCTAATCATATTGTCTACTAATTCTATTATATTGTATACATTTCTCTTTCACAGTCACAATTACCACGAAAGGTTTTTTTATTATTGAAATAGCACAGGGAAACTACGTTACGGTGGTGGGAATATGACAGAATCCGAGATGCCAGGTCAGGACCAATAACATTACAGATTCATCTTTGGATTTTATCAAAAATCTCTAAATATATAGCAGGCGAACCGGAACATATGTGGCAGCAATATTCAAAGCATGAACGAATAGTAGACTTATAAATATGTAAGATAGATTCTGGAGATAAACATTGCAGATTCCTCTTTGGATTTTATCAAGAATCTCTAAATATATAGCAGGAGCACCGGATCATCTCTCTCTCTCTCTCTCTCTCTCTATATATATATATATATATATATATATATATATATATATATATATGATATGCTGCCTAAATATACACAATAAAGTTTAAGTAAACCGGCTCCACTAGATGAAACTGGGATTTACGGACAACAGCTGATATTTTTTTAATGCCGTGTCTCTTCAGGTGGTTGGTGATCATGGCTCTCCTCACATTCGCTTTTATTCTGATCTGTGAATTGTTATGGCTTCCAGGGAAATATAGTGGAATTGTTTCCTGTTGCCTTTTCTACGTTTTAGAATTGAGAATTTCCTTTCTCATACGCTGGTTACAACTCAAGTTTCAAGGGCCCAGTCTATCCTGCTATTTAATCCATAGCTCTGGGGATGGAGAGAAGTGATGGACGCTTTCGTTTCCCAATGATATTAGTACTCGACTCTACTATTTCACTGTCCACCCTGATAATTGTAACACTAGTCGGCACATCACAGGACGCGTAGTCTGTCCCAGAATGGCAAATTAGATGGCGTTAGAATTCTGCCAGTGATGGATCGCATTTGTTTAAGATTTTGAGAAAAGGAGCGCAGATACGAAGACGGTTACAAGAATTTGATGGGTCAACACGCTTCACGCCCCTCCAGATTACGTGGTGAGGCAAGGCAGCACGTGTTGGGGAAATTCATTGCATCCTCTTGATCATCTCTGCCCGATTTTTTTCCTCCTAGAAACGATGCTACAACTACTCTCCCTCATATAATAAAGCGTGAAAAGCGAATAAAATTGTCCGTCATTGATGCAGTCGATGGTATTAGCGTTGTCGGTCAGAGTAAATGAAGAGAAAGACGACAATAAAAAAAGAGATAAAATCATGGCAAAATGTATTTACATAGGGGTTATGAAAATCAATCCACAACGATCATAGCTCTCCACAACTATCCATTGTGACCCTTAGCAGTTTTTTTCTCCTATTGCTAAAGTTCCCGCCTCCATTCTGTTATCTACTCATACAAGGTAGATGGTTCGATGCCTTTCACTATCACTTGCCTTCAGTGTGCCCCGTGAGGGTTAAGTTTTCCAAGCCTTCCTTCCTCATTATGTCGTCAAGAAATTACGGCAGTGTTTTTCTCATTTTGAACATAAGTGTTCTTTTTGTTGCCATTTTCTTTAAGACGTCCTCGTTGCTTACTCGCTCCGTCCATAGAATTCTCAGTATCCTTTTGTGAAACGAAATTTCTGTTGCTTCCAGTTTTCTCTTCATCTGTGGAGAGATTGTCAGGCATTCATTACCATATAAAAGGATAAATATCAAATAGCAATCCAGAACTCTTTTCTCGTTCTCAGTACTTTGATTAACTTTGGAATGCCTTTCTCGCTAGTCCAATGCCTGTTCGGATTATAGTGTCGTATTTTCCATCCTATGTTATCACAAAAAGAAAAAAAAATACCAAGATTTATTCTCTATTATAAGAAAATGGAAGAATTACCTCTAAAAGAAAAGAACTTATATTTTGCGCATTTGTGAAGGTCGTCTTGAATTTTAAATAAAATTGAAAGAGACATCGCTCCAGGAGAATTTTTCTCTAGTGAAACATTCGTGTGCACTGAATTGACCCCGAAAATGATATTTTGAACAATTATCTCGCATTACTAGGAATTTGCTTTCACTTAGTACGGAATTCAAACCTGAAATTAACGCTTACTAGCCAATCAAATTAACACCACTAAAATCAACGGTTGCTTTGTCTGTAACCGCCAGTAAAAACCAAACGATAAAAGAAACCCAACCAAATATGGTCGCCACTCGCTCCCGAAGAGCTAGCCTGGGTGGTGATTTTATATAAGTAACTGTTGTGTAATATCGGCCATCCTATATAGCAGTGAATACTGAAAAACGCCGCACAGAGGAAGAAGAGATGTGTTTCTACATGAGGACGCTGAGAATACCATGGGCTGAACGTGCGAGTAACGAGAAAGTTTTAAGTATGATGGGAACAAAAATGACGCTTATACGTCGAATCATAAAGCGGCAGTTGAAATTTCTACAACATATAAAGAGAAACGAGGGCTTGGAGAATTAGGTACCCATGTGGCGTATAGAAGGCAAGAGAAACAGAAGGAAACAGCGAGTAGCAAGTTTATGTAAGCGGTAGACATAAGACAAGACTGGAAGGAATGGCGAAAAGACAAACCTTACTAAGAGCTGAAAAGGATAGGAAGTAGTGGTGAGACATGATCATCCACGTCCTGAAGGGTCACGACGCGTAGAAAAAGAAGGTAAACATATCCTAAGTTGAAACTGAGTTAAATGTAGTCCTGTAAGCACTAGTTTTAAACATAATTGTCTAGATCATAATATCGAACTATTCAGCGATCATCGCTTGTCATAGGGTTAATGCGGTATCGTTAAGAAATCAGTGTCTATTGTACCCAAAATGGGGCAGTGAGCATTAAAGGAGTAAGCCTATAACAATTCAGATATTTTGAAAAATGTAGTTACTTTTTATTTCAATCCTGGGTATGACGATAGACTACATCCGGCAGCAAGACCTCTTATCGTGAGATTGGGGGTTTTGAGGAGAATGGAACCATCTCTTAATTTCTGTTATTCCTAGATACATCCTCAAACGGGGTGGTAGCACCAGATAGGGTCCCCGACATGGACAAATAGCACCCCCCACAAAAAAAACAAAACACTATGAAAGTATAAAAATACATTTTCATAGAAGAGATACCAGAAATACATTATTATATAGTAAAAATACCAGCAATACATACATATATATATATATATATATATATATATATATATATATATAGTAAAAAATACCAACACTACATATTTATATAGTAAAATTACTAAATATACATATAAAAAAAGATCAGTAATATATTGTAGCTATAATTGAAGGCACACAATTGCGTTCAAAATATATTTAGTTGAAGCCATCAAATTTTGTTCAAAATATTTAGATTTCGGCATTAAATAACCCATAGACGTGTTGATATACCATTAAAGAAAATCAAACAACCATAATTAATGCCAGATTTTACGTTGGCATTAGGGAGTTAAAACATAATTTCAGGCTTTTCCCTTACCATCAGAAAATTTCTTTGCTTCTTTAAAATAGGCAAATGATGAGAATTATTACAGTAACTCAATTTAAACCGTCGTTAACTTTTGATTTATATGTATGATAAGATAGAGAACAAATAGGAAGCAGTTATTCATCTGACATGTTTCACTTTTATTAAAGCTTCATTACAGAATGGGATATGGAAAAAAAGAAAAAAATCTGGTATTTTTACTTTTGTGTTGTTTGATTTTCATTGTTTCATATGTAACCGACTCTTTAGAACAACGTTAGTATAATTTGTTGCAACCTGAATTCAAGGATATATATATATATATATATATATATATATATATATATATATATATATATATATATATTCTTTTTCTGATGTATATAAGTTTGCTTTATTTTAAATGCTTAAATACCTTTTTAATACAGATAAAAATAATAGGAAGCAAATAGTAGAAAACCAGGATGACAGAATATCCTGAAAAAGTATATATATATATATATATGATGGACTCTTCCGTCGGTTTCGACGTATGAGGTTCCAACAACTTTGTTTATTTACCCCTGTGTGTGAGTCGCAAGTGACATTTCAGTCCTGCTAGTGATTTGCAAAGTCCACAGACTGTGCAAGAGTGTGGATTGTATATGGCTGGAACAGCAGCAAATATTTTATTCCTTTCCCTAGTTTGACGAAGCTTGACAATGTTTGATGCTGCCTTGTTCTTGATGCCATTGTAGCATGTAGTCTTCCATTCATTACGATCAATTACGATGTTCTCAAAGGTAATGTGATTTATATTCGCAGCAAAGAGGTTACTTTTCAGCCTGTCCTTGTACCTAAGTAAAGGCCGACCCACGTTTCGATGACCATTGTCAAGTTGACCATACATGAGCATTTTTGGAATTCTGTTGTCTTGCGTACGTAAAACATGACCTGTCCAGCGTAATTGCGATTTCATGAGAAAGGACTCAATACCATCAATATCACACATGGTGAAAAGGTTTGCATTTGCCATTCTATCGCTTAGGTTTACCCCACAGATTTCCAGAAGACAGCCTTTGTGAAAAATATCTAATTGCTGAATTTGCCTCCTGTATAGTGTCCAGGACTCTGAGCCATACAAAAGGGTTGTGAGAACTACAGCCTTGTACACCTGTATTTTGGTTCCAAGCCTAATACCACGATCTTTCCAAAGATATATATATATATATATATATATATATATATATATATATATGTTCTTCAAACTTGTTTGTTTGTAAATTCAATTACATAAAGTTCTTGTTTGTTGATATGTTGATATTCATCAAGTTTAAATATGACACAATAGAGAACTTGGTTCCAAAAATAGGAATATATATATATATATATATATATATATATATATATATATATATATATATATATATATATTTCGGAGGCGACTATTCATTCAAACAAGTTTGATTAACAAGAAACGCCAACGTCTGTCTGTTTAATTTTGTTTTTGTTTAAATATATTTTTACAAATTTCGGATAAAGCTTTGAGTATTGTGCTCGAAGTTTGTGGATAACAAAATATGAACCTCGAACAGTTTATCCACAACTTCAAGAACAATACTCAATTAATTAAACACATCTTGCCAGTTCTTTTTAATCAATCTTGTTTGGATGAATATTTGCTGCCAAAACATACTATATATATATATATATATATATATATAGAGAGAGAGAGAGAGAGAGCTGTAAAATGATCTAAATAATGAGATATGATCAACAATATATGTGAACGATTATGTACGCATATAGGTAAGCAAATAATTATTTATTTAATGAATGGTGTAGACAAAATCAGTGCTCAATGTAGTAAAACAGAGCTATAAAGTATATATTAATAATTATGTATATACCTAAATTTACATCACGACTCAGAGTTTCATGGCTTAATTGAGTCAACGGATAAGATTATTGCAATAATCTTATCCGTTGGCTTAATACACGTTAACAGATCAATATCCCTTGATAGTTCATTTTTCGATACCCCAATACTATATTATGTTTATAATAATCTTGAACTTTGAATCTACACACTTTTCAAATTCTGGAAGACATTTATATAAGAGAACTGCGTCCAAAAATAGTCAACTACCAGTATAGCAACAAAGTTCTTAAATGTTTGTAACAGCAAAATTTTATATAAAAATACTAAATTAAAATGTTACAATTGCAGAATCTTCAAAAAATCTTTAAAAACTTTAAAAAATCACTTAATTTACCTTCCTTGCATAAAGGTAAAAATATTTTCAATTTACATGGTTAACGCATAACACATGCATAGATATGCAACCCTTGAGGAATGTCTCAGATGGTATTGAGGATGCTTGGGATCTTATTTTTATTGTGCACTAAAATGACAAAAAATAAAATATATTCGAATTAATAAATAAAAAAATTCTTCATTTCTAGCTTGTTGGAAATCTTTCTATGTGGCTCCTGTCTTTAAGAAGTCTGCTGAACATTCTGACCCCTCGAAATATTGCCCTGCTAGTCTTTTATCCCTTTTTGGCAAATTACTAAACATTCTAATCAACGCTGAATTGGTTAAGCATCTAACTTCCCACGGCTTTCTTTCGGATAAACAGTATGGGTTTCGTTTCTCCAAGTCTGTCGCCGAAGTGTTGATGGTTATCACTGACTTTGTCTATCAAGATTTCGAAAAGAACTGTGAGGCTCGGGTTGTGGCTTTAGATATCACGAAGTCTTTCTTTTTGGCGTGCTGACCTTCTTCACAAACCGATCGGCTGTGTTGTCTCTGGATCTCAATATTTGGCTTCATCCAATCGTTCTTGACAAATCGTGTATAGAGGTTGTGTTGAATGGATTCGCTTCTAGATCATTTCACATTAACGCGGGGGTCCTTGAACCTACGTCGTTTCGGATCTTCATCAACGACTTTCCTAATGTCATCAGTTCCTAACTAGGTACTGATGCTGGTGACAACTCCTGCCGTAGGGGCAAGTCCAATAGGCCCGAAAAAGTAAAATGACCTCTAATGTGTGGTTAACTGGAGCAAGCAATAGCATGTAAATTTGAAACAAAACCGATATCAT
Source organism: Acanthosepion pharaonis (assembly GCA_903632075.3). Taxonomy (NCBI): domain Eukaryota; kingdom Metazoa; phylum Mollusca; class Cephalopoda; order Sepiida; family Sepiidae; genus Acanthosepion; species Acanthosepion pharaonis. The sequence continues at coordinate 965,102 of CAHIKZ030000148.1, forward strand.
TTAATTAATATAGAGAAGTTTTTTTCTGCTTTCCATCAGCATAGCTGATGCTAACATTCAGAAATGCATGCCTTTGCGTCTTACTCGGCTTACGTTTTTCCACTGACATGATGTGGAGTCATATTGAATCTGTTGCTATATCTGTTGCTAGGAAACTTGGTTTACGTTGTCATACCAGAATGATTTTCTCTTCAGAACCAATCTTGCCGATTTATAAATCTACCATTAATCTATCCATTGAATACTGTTGCCATATCTAGCCTGGTGCTGCTGGCATATATCTTTAGCTTCTTGACAAAGTTTAAAGAAGGGTGTGTAATGTAATCAATTCTGACCTGGTATCTTGACTCCAGTCACTTTCTCACCAACATGACATGGCATCCCTCTATCTTTTCTACAAATATTTCCATGGCAACTGTTCTGATCAGCTTTTTTCTTTAGTGACTTGACTACATGAATTTAAACATGCTACTAGATTAGCAACTAAGTCTCACTATTTTGTTATGCCACTTCAACTCTAAATGTTTCTTTTCATGCACTTATCTGTGAAACTTCCAATTTCTTGCTTCCCTGCCACCTACTATTTTCAAAAACTTAAATGCAACATCAATCACCATCTTCTGTCTTCCTGAACCTTGTTCCTTTATTGTCCTTTCCTCAATCCTCTTCACTAAAGTTTTCTCGTTCTTTTTCATTTCCTCTAACCCATTGCGTCCACGTGGCATTAAATATGAAGTGTCATATAACTTAAGTGTTCTGGATTTAAATTCACAGCAAGAGTGAGACAAGAATGCATGGCTTTTGACAGATCTCTGAGGGCAAAAATATATTTACGTCAAAGTTAGCTCTCGTTGGTTACTGAATATTTTCATAAGAAAAATAAAAAAAAATGATTATTCTTACTAATTTCTGTGTAAATCAACCAAAACTGGGAAAATCATATTTTCTTTTTGCACGAATATCTCTATTTTTGTTTTAACTCTTCACCTACCAAATAAATAAATTGTGATGTCCTCCCTCCAAAGAGTCTATGTTGGACTCTACCACCTACTATAAGATTAGTAGGAGAGAAGGCCTTGGGGAAACATTCAAATAGATAGAATGCTGGGTCAACTGACACACTCTTACTTACTGTTTGATATACGATATATCTGCAACACTTGTTTTGTTATTTCTTTAACCATTTACTTGGTCACAACAGATATAAAACTGATAAACAATGTAAATAAAAGCAATTTTTCACCTTACCACCACCATGTTATAGAATTAGATTCCAATTAGAGTAAATCATTTTAAAAAATGTTTTTAAACTCAGAGCTATGTTGTTTCACTGTGTCGTGCCAGACAATCTTTCTCCTCAGAATCTATCTTGCCCATTTATAAATCTACCATTTGTCTGTGCATTCAATACTGCTGCTATATCTGATTTGGAACACCTGTTATATATCTTTAGATACTTGATAAAGTTCAAAGAAAGGTTTGTAGTGTAATCAATCCTGACCTGGCATCTTGACTCCAGTCACTTTCTCACCGACATGACGTGTCTTCTCTGGGTCTTTTCTACAAATATTTTCTTAGAAATTGTTCTGGTGAGCTGTCTTTCTTGGCGCCTAAATTTAATCGCACACCATTTTATTGTTGAACTAGCTAGATGTAACCGTATGTTCTATTCTAATAGTCTCTTTTCTCGTTTGTGGAACTCTGTTAGCTTTTCTTTCTTCCCTGCCACCTAAAATCTTGAAAAGTTTAAATGCAACACCAATCCCTATCATCTGAATTCCTGGATATTCTTCTTTTATTGTCCTTTCTCTTCACTAAAGCATTCTCAAAGTCTTTTACTCCTAGTAACTCCTTGAGGTTTAGTGGACTTATTGCCTTGCTTGGGGTGAAAAATAATTACAAATCTCTTTCCAGGAGGCCTATCGGAAGAATTAAACCAGAGGTCCTTCGATACAAGTCATATGTGATTCAGAGAAAAAGAAGATAACAGCCTGGTTCGGGCAAAGCATCTGTTGAGCAAGTTCTATCATCAAGAACCTGAATTGCTTTGGTTTTTCTTGAACGTGGAAGTCTTCGAACAGGACCAAAAGAGACGTTGGAGAGGATCTTGAAACCTTGGACAGAGATCCTGGGCTCAAATTTAGTAACTGTTATAGCGCTTTCCAGTATCGAGGAGGACGGGGGACTTCCTTACTAACTTTTTGCTTCGGGTAGTGTGGAACGTCAACATCTTGTTTATGTCATTATTTTCTCTCCGAGTTACATGTGCTATCCATTTTAGTTGTTGCTGCTGCGGAAATTCTTCAATAGGTTAGGCATCTGTCAGCTGGAATAGTTCTTTTTTGCTGGTTCTGTTGCGCCAGTCTACAATGTTCGGAAAGGGAAAGTTCTCGCTAGGCTTCATTCGTTAGATTGTTAGCTCTAGCTAGACTTCATTCCTCGCTTCAACTGGTATTATAAGATTGAGAAAGAAAAGATCATATTCAGTAATACATGAAGCCTTTCGCTATTATTATTTTAATAATAGGTTTAAACCATCTCCTTATTGTTGCTTTTTGGATGAAACTTCTTAACTCATTTTATTACTAGTTTTGTTTCATTTTATTATAGTTACTTTTCAGAGTAATGATTTTTACCATCTTATTATGACTTCTATTAGGAGTAATGGATAGCGGCTCGGATTGAGGAATCGGAGAGCCGAGTTCGAATTCCAGTCGTATCCATTGCATTCACTTACGTCCTAATACCCTTGGGAAAGGGATGAATCCTCTTATTCTCCCGCCAGCTATGGGTAAATAGCAGGACAGACTGGGTTTTATAGCCTTGGATGGCAACCGGTCTAGGAGAAGTAAAAACTCTAAATTCAAAACCAGCCTAAAGAGGGTTGGGTTCCGTCAGGTTATCTACTGTGGCTGCCGTATCACGGATCACGGGATTAAAAAAAGGATTTCTACTTTTTAGAGAAAGTATTTTCACTGTTGTCATTTTATTCGTTTTACTTCATCTTAATATTGTTGCTTTTTAGAGAAAGGATTTTCACTATTTTCATTTTATTTCCAGTTTTTTCTCCATCTTATTATTGTTGCTTTTAGGACGACGCATTTTTACTATCATTATTTTATGACTGGTTTAATCTCCATCTTATTACTACGACGTTTTAGAGAAAGTATTTTCACTATTATTATTTTATTATTAGTTTTACTTCATATTATTGTCTTTGCTTTTTAGATGAAACCTCTTCGCCATTATTATTTATTACTGATCTTTTTCTATAAAATAGTTTCACTTGGACAATCTCACATGATACATGAAACAACAGAAATGTGTTTCTACAGAAGGATGCTGAGAATACTATGGACCAAACACGTGAGCAACGACAAAGTTTTAGAGAAAATAGAAAACATCATATTTATACCGAACATCAGGAAGAGTTTATATTTAATAAGGAAGAAAGACTGTTTGGAAAATATGATACTCACAGGACAGGATTGAAGGCAAATGGAGCAGAGGAAAACAACGCATAACCTACCTAGAGAGCTTGAAAAATGGGTGACAGAACAGGTTTTAGGAAAGATAACAAACAATTTATTAAAATCTACAAAGGACAGGATATTGTGGAGTGTCATGACCGCCATACTTCTGAAGTAAAATTATTATTCTCCTGCCATTTTTACCCGATCTTTTGATGTTGAATTTTAGATCATGCATATTCATTATTCTTATTTTATACTTCTTCTTATAAATGCTCTCTGGACGTAAGCGATCATGGCTCTCCACAATTTCATGCGACATTTAATTTATTATTTCATTTTACCACATCACTAAGGATCCATTCGATTTTGAAGGAAAACAGCTCGTAAATGAAAGAAAAAAAATCTTTAAAAAAAATCAAATTAACGCATATCCTCCCCCCCATATGTACCTGTTTGTCATAGATCCCGCCATAACCAATTCGACTACGAAAGCTTAAACAGATCACAATTCTGTATTCCTTTTCTCAACTCCTTGCTCTCCATTTCTCCACAAATTTTTTCTTTTACTGACAATTGAGAATAAGTTTCACTTCTTTTTTTATGCTGCATTAATAATGCCACTTGGATGCAAGATGTAACTCTGAAAGAGAATGAGAAAACTTTAGTGAGGAGAAGTGAGGAAGAAGGAAAATAAATGAAAAGGAATCAGGAATACAAAATGGCGGTTGGTGTTGTTTAATGAAACAACTAGATAACTTAATGTTTGAATTACATTTCAGATTGACCAAAACGAACGTTCAGAGCACGTATATCAGTCGAACATACGCGCATGCGTACAAAACAAAGTAACACACAATTGATTTGAAAACCGACGCATCGCTTCATCTAACTATACAAAAAAACGTGATAAAGTTCGACACTCTAATTTTTTTTACCCTCCCCACTAAACGAAAATGACGAATAAAATTATACTTTGAAAAGTAAAAACACTCTGAGCAAAGAATGAAAAAGAAAAAAGTCTTGAAATCATGAAGGTAATAAAAAGTACCATTCCATTTGGCTTGAGTCATCATCATTCCTGGCAGAGTCAGCGGCAAAATTCTCAGGTGGGAACCTCGTGAAGAATTTCATCTTTTGTTATGAAGAAAGGTGCAGAGGTGGGGCGAAATGTTAGAAATGAAGCAAAATGTGTAAACAAGGAAAATTATGATGTAAAATTTCAAAAAAAGATAGATGGAATGGACGAAATAAACTGGTATAGATAGATAGATAGATAGATAGATAGATAGATAGATAGATAGATAGATAGATAGATAGATAGATAGATATGAACAAACTGAGATAGATAGATAGATAGATAGATAGATAGATAGATAGATATGAACAAACTGAGATAGATAGATAGATAGATAGATAGATAGATAGATAGATAGATAGATAGATAGATATGAACAAACTGAGATAGATAGATAGATAGATAGATAGATAGATAGATAGATAGATAGATAGATATGAACAAACTGAGATAGATAGATAGATAGATAGATAGATAGATAGATAGATAGATAGATAGATAGATATGAACAAACTGAGATAGGTAGATAGATAGATAGATAGATAGATAGATAGATAGATATGAACAAACTGAGATAGATAGATAGATAGATAGATAGATAGATAGATAGATAGATAGATAGATAGATAGATATGAACAAACTGAGATAGATGATAGATAGATAGATAGATAGATAGATAGATATGGACAAACTGAGATAGATAGATAGACAAAATGCGATAGATAGATGTGAACAGACCGAGATAGATAGATAGATAGATAGATAGATAGATAGATAGATAGATAGATAGATAGATAGATAGATATGAACAAACTGAGATAGATAGATAGATAGATAGATAGATAATGAACAGACCGAGATAGATAGATAGATAGATAGATAGATAGATAGATAGATAGATAGATAGATAGATAGATAATGAACAGACCGAGATAGATAGATAGATAGATAGATAGATAGATAGATAGATAGATAGATAGATAGATAGATAATGGACAAACTGAGATAGATGAATATGAACAAAATGCGATAGATAGATATGAACAGACCGAGATAGATAGATAGATAGATAGATAGATAGATAGATAGATAGATAGATAGATAGATAGATAGATATGAACAAACTGAGATAGATGGATATGAACAAACTGAGATAGATAGATAGATAGATAGATAGATGTGGACAAACTGAGATAGATGAATATGAACAAAATGAGATAGATAGAAAGAAACAGGAAACAGTTTTTTTGCTTTTGATAAATTCATCGATCACTTTGCTATAAGATGTATCAGAATGAAGACCAAATTACCCAATCTGCCGTCACTCTGAGAAAGCTTCGTAATTATTTACTCGCTTTAATGAAGAAAAGCTTCTCTTTCAGGAAGCAGATGTGGCAGACATGGTCAGAATCAGACATACTAATTTTGTTACTACTTCCGAAGCTTGGTTTAGTTCAAGGTCCCTTATCATGTCTACAACATCTGGGGTGCTTGATGCTTGCTTTGCCAAATCTACAGCATACACATATTCCTGCTCGCATTTCAAACCATCCAAATCCAATATGTTTTTATAAACATCCAAAGATGAAAACGCTTCTATCGTGAAAATCTTCGGCTTCAACAAATCTGAACTCTCCCATTGTTTTTAATCTTTACACAACTTGAACAATAACTTCTTCCAAAAGATGTTAAACAAAGTTTAACTCTTCTTTGTTTTCACTTCCAAGAATGATACCATTCTTCTCTTTGAAGCCCTTTGTTGAAAATGTCGGTAACACAGAGAGGAAACTTGGCTAATTGACATTTTGCCATCCTGTGGGTGAATGAAAAAATGTTACTAGGTTATAGTATTCATAAATAATTCGAAGCTTAAAAAAACTGTGTTAGTTTACATTTTGAAAAAAAAATTCTAAATATTTAAAATTAAATTTTAAATCATTAAAATGGATAAATCAATAAAAACTTTAATTTTTTATTCACAACAAATAAAATTTGCCGGTTGCTTCATTTTCGCTTCAAGTGTGAACTAGTCAAGTTGAAATTTTTCAGCCGTTGGTCATATGACTAGATCCGGTACTTTTTGAAGAGTTCAAGAATATTCTCGACAGATTAAATCTTTTTACAAATCAGTTAAATAGTAATATTTACCGTGGTATTAGGGTCGCCAGACGTTCCGTATATTCTCTTCAGTATCAAATAATCCTACAAAATAAACCAGAATCAGCAATATCGGCCTATATTTTTGAGATGAGGTATTATGTACATTATTTACATTATTCGGACTATTATCCACATCTTTCTCGCCATATTTATCACAATGTTTCGGCCGTTGTACACTCCAGTCTTCTTCAGGTGGTTGGAATGTTGAACTGAACCCTTTATTTCGCTCACTGGGGTAAACTGTTCTAGTTCCACGTGTCATGTTTAATGGATATCAGTTATCAGTTATCTCCTGCTAATTTCCCTCTGAAAGTTCTCCGCTGCCTTAACCGGGTATTGAACTCACACTCTTTGGGTCCTGTCACTGGATCTAACTAACGCCTTTATCCACTGTGTCATCTGTCCTTGAGAACACATAGCACAGTGAATAAAACACGAATATTATTGTAATTTTTCGGTTATAGAAGTGCCAAATGAACTCTGGTAAAAACATGAAATCGTAACAGCAATAATTGCAGTATGAGCACTGGTAAAAAATAGTTGCTGAAGACATTAAGCTTATAATACCCAGAAATTCGTACATTCCAACCATCTGAAGATGGCCGGGGCGTACAACGGCTGAAACGTTGTGATAAATATGGCGACAAACATGAGGACAATAGTCCGAATAATGTAAATAATTTACAGAATCAGCAATATAACAAACTTGCAAATTGACTAAATATCATTTCTCGTCTAAATCCGCCCGACTCTGAGGAAATTTTTAAGTCCTTTGAATAGGCAAGTCTTTGATCTTAACTACTCAGTGCATTAAAAACAGAAACGCTTCCGGAGAAAATATTATTGAGAACCTTCCATTCTTTTGTTTTTCTTTCATGCTCACTGCTCAAAGGGAATAGAACGAGAAAGCAATTAATTCACTATTTTATCTTCTTTTCTCGCTAAGCAAACACAAGCTTTCCTTACACTTCTGAAATAATTAAACAAAACCGCTTGTTTACAATTTATCCTAAAAAATGAACAAATGGGAAATACAAAAATTTATTGTATATGACACAAAAATTAATTATCCTGGAAAAATGTATTCATAGACCCTTCGCCTCTTATATATATATATATATATATATATATATATATATATATAAGAAATATGTTGTAGTGGTTCCAACGAGAGAAAAGTATGTATATTAAAAAGAAGAGAAGAGAGGTGCCGCTAACGTTTTTGGTTGTAATGTGGATTTATTTAGAAAAAATATTATGCTTTGTTTTACATAATTTCACGACACGTGTTTCTGGTCTCGCGACCGTCTTCAGGTAAAAGTGGAGATTTCTACATATTATTAAAAATAATTAATTTTTCTTCATGTTCAATGTGAAATATTCTCGATATGAGACATTCTCTGTTTGTGTGTTGGTAATCCGTATTTCTTTCTAGAATTATATATATATATATATATATATATATATATATATAGGAGGTGTGTGTGTATGTGTGTAATAACACACAAGGAGTGTTGTTGGCAATAAAACAGTGATCGATGTATAATAACTGAGCATTAATACAGGTGTGATGGATAAATTGTCGTCTAAACTACGCAAAAATGAAAATAACATTGATATCTCATTTTAACAGATATATTTACCAAAAATGACACAAAAATATCTTGAAATACTAAAGTGTAAATTAATTTAATAAAATCACCATTGGCTTAAATCACGGTCTCCATACGACTCCGGAATATCATTCTGGCTGGGCCCCTTGTTTAAGTTGGGGAATGCTGCCATAATCCTTGTATTCAGTTCATGTTTGGTGGTACAAGGATTTTCGTTGGCCTCTCGCTCAACTGCGACCCACACATAATAATCAAAAGGGGTTTCAGTTTTGAAAGTTATTTGGCCAGATGTAAAGGGTGATGTGGTCGCAGAAATTGTTTGACAGCCATGACTGAGTTCTGTTGCGTGTGTAGCAATGTGCAGAGTCCTGTTACCTGACATAGAGTGACCCAGGGCAGCACTACCTCCTCATGACAATTGATGAAAGCCTCTGTATTGAACCTGAGGCACTCACCAACAAATTCGAGAGTTCTTTTCTTATCAGAACAATTAGAATGAGTTTACCGAGCTGCCGTACCTTCGTTATCACAATTAGAGTCATCCATCTTTTTCCGAATTCTCTCCAGTGCCCTGAGATGGACACTAGGGTTATCACCGAATGGCGACAGATTGTTTCATGCTTGAACGTAATCTTCAGACTGCCGTCGCTCGGTGTTCACCTCTGTTTTCACATTTATATTTACATACGCTCTGTCCCTGTAATTGAGCACTTTTAGAAATAGACCATACCTTAAAGATATCTCTCTCTCTCTCTCTATATATATATATATATAAACTGACTACTTATTTAAGTACACATAATTACTGCACTTTTATGCAAATTTCTAATTAGCCCGTGACGTGGCAACGGATATAGTCATTTAAACATGGTCATCGCAACCAGCTGAATTTCATTTCATGCATTATTATGGGAAAGAATTAAATGACGCGCCATGCTATGCTTATGCGTCTCCGATTTTCATTATCTTCTATCACTTTCTAATATAGCATTCCGAGTCTGAGCATTATTTGGTAAACCATGCGATGATAAGTTTGAATGTGGTGAAAGTTTTCAGTGCAAGGTGTCATGTCACCGAGGTTCATATGTGTTACTTTTTGTTCAGTCCGAATCATTATGGTGTGCACGGATAATGAATCTTATAGAGGGCTGGATGGTCATTTCGCCGAAGAATTATTGCGTAAGTTGTAGATCGGTATTTTCGGGGTGGGGGGGGTTGTTACTTTTTCTTTTCTTTTCTTTTTTTTCTCTTCTCACCACTAACCCAATGGTCAACACAAGAATGAAAACTTTTTCTGATCTTAACCCCAGAACACTAACGATCAATTAAAGTTACACCACTGTTAACCATGGGTATATCATACCCGATTTTGAAAATATCAAAAAATATATTACATATAAATCTTTATTTGAAATATTTTACATGCAGGCACTTCAAACTTTGTACTTTGAGTTAACATTAATAGGAACTGAAAAACATTATTTAGGTAAGAAAATCAGGTACTGAAAATTGTAATTAAAAATAGGAAAATTTGCGCTGGGTACTATGGGTACCCATGGTTAGTGTTCTAGGGTTAAAATTTCTCTTCACATCCAATAAAAAAAAGATTTAGACCATTGTATTGCTTTGTTGAAGGGTACTCTAACTGATAAATTTACTTCAGTGGTAGACAGTTATTATTTCCAGCGGCAAAATAATTCAATAACATACAAATCCTTTTCGGTAATGTCAGTAGAGATGCGTAGTGACCACATATGTCTGGCTTTAAAAAGTTAAGTTGCATTTCGTACAGGCTTAATGTAATGCATACTTATAAATTCCTCTTTATTGTTAAAAAGTTCAACAAAATGGTAAACGGCAAAATAAAAGGTATGCATAGCAAAATATATATATATATATACAAAACACATATATATATATATATATATATATATATATATATATATATACGTGTGTGTGTGTGTGTTGTATGCATTTTTCAGCCTTTTATCTATTCACATCACTTTTTTTTCTATTTATAAATATGGCCGACGACATCCTTTCAGCTATAACAGGAAGTAACACCGGAAGTAGTATTATTTAAATATCTTTTTCAGCATTTGAGCACGTTGTCAGCATACCTCTGCATGTAACACTTTCGCAGGCAAGCAAGTACAATTCTAAGCATGTGCCTCTTCACTTCACTCCTTTACAATTAGTAAGTCTGTTGAGCTTGTTAAATCGTTACTGTGTAAACCCGGAGATTTCTTCCTTTTCGTTGGCGTATAAAGGTGAACTATCAGCAGTTAACCACCGGGTATGACTCGTTTGCTCCTCAGTCGAAATTTCTTGCCACGCCGACATATATCCTATGCTAAGATAGACCATCTTAGGAAATGTCTCTCTAACTAGAGCCACTCGATTTTTAATCTCTACTCAGTAATTTTTGCTGTCAATTCAGGCCGTAGAAAGTATATAAATACGAGATCTGCTCAATAATTTTGGAGTTTTTGTTATCGTAACAGAGTTAAAGTACGTAGAGCCAAACTGGTTGTCATAAATTATCCTTGAAATCTGTCGCGCATACACACTAAGTTATACCGTTCTTGCACACTTCAGTTGTTTATAGCAGTGCTTGGAAGGAAAGTGTGTAGAGTGTGGTCGTCTTACCACACCAAAAAGCTTCCATCAGTGATCATGATTTGAGCAGCAATTTTTTGGTCAAGCACGACATTCCCCAGGTTCGACAACCACTATATTTCCCAGATCCCGCCTCTAACGACATTTTCTTTTTTTTTTTTAAAATAAAATCACACTTTAAAGGAACAAGATTTCAAGACATTGAGGCAATCCAATATAATGCGAAGAGGCTCGATATCTCGAATGGAGGTTCCAGGAATGCTTCCGTCGATGGAAACGATGCTGTGTGGCATCAGAAGTGGACTACGACTTCTAAGGAGATTTAATGCCAAACTGATGTTTTGTTGTTTTCATTTTACATCACTTGTTCAGATATATTTTTTTTCATCAGACCTCGTAAAGAGTCTAAAATATTATATCAATTATTATTTCTTATCCGTAAGAATGGCTGTCTGTTCATCTTCCCACCGAGGATAAACTCGGCATAGGGCCAAAACTCCGTCCTACACGTCTGCATCGGAAAATGTAAAAATTGCCCAATTTTCATTTGTAGCCATCAGAGTGTACTAGTTGGCTCTAAAAAAATTTTTTAGCGAAATGAAAAGATGTTTTCTGTGAGGCAGATCCCAAGAGATTAGTCAGTATTATTGGCATCTGCTTCTGAATGCTTTCAAAACACTAGCAGTGCTTCCCATCTCCAAGGAAAAAAAAAAGACATGCCTCTCTTTCTTTATTTTCTGTCGGATAAACCGTATACCCTGTCGACACATAAAACGATTCCAAGTTCCATATTGTGGAACAAAACCCCTCGTAGGAACTCCCCTGAACACTAAAATCTTAAATTCTTCCTTTCAGCGTTATCTGTCCTTCCCATACTCATAAGATTAACTTCTTACTATACCCTCATTCATTTAATATGAAACTTCTCATTCATCATAACCAATTTAACCGCAACCCTCTACCTTGAGTAGCTTTCGAGTCGTGTCTTGCATAAATTCATGTATTAAAAAAAATCCCAGAGTAATTCGTTTACCTCGCCTTTTGCTGCAGATATCAGTGAATTTCTGTCAATTTTAATAGGAGAGGGTTCTGTCTAAGCGATGGATCCCCGGTGACTAAAATCTCTGAACAACCTGAAAGCAAAACGTAACAGATTTAAAGGAAGAAATAACGTACAGCATTTCCATCTGCAATTCTCTGCTCAAACGCAACAAGCACAAACTATTTTTTTTTTAAAAATGAACGTAGACGATGAAACGCAGATTGTTTACAAAAATGTGAATCGGAAAAGGTCATGGGAAAAACGAAATGAGATACTGGTAACCGTACCAAAAGCATGTCTGCATCCCAAAATCGGTGATGCTAAATATTTGGTAGGACTGGAAAGGCAAATGTGTAAAATGAGTTCCTTTCACAAAATCGTGCTTTGGACCGATTAAAGGATGCAATCAGTGAAAAGTGTTTGGAATTGGTTAATCTGATGTGTGTCGACTTCCATCAGGATAGCAATAAATACCACGTTTCTTTACACAACCAACAGAAATTAGTTCATCTTGACTGGGATGCCCTACTACAACCGCCGAACTCACTTAATTTTGCAGCTTTGGATTACCGCTGATTTCGATTCCAACAAAATTCTTTAAATAGGGAGATTTTCATTTCTATGCAAGCATGTAAAAATCACTTAGACCAGTTCATATTTCAGAAAGACGCCAAGTTCTGGGAGGATGGAATCATGAAACTTCAAAGATGGCGAAAGTTAGTGGAACTAAAAAGCACACACACACATATAACTATGTGATGAATATAACTATGTGCAAATATCTAAATATTGCATGCCCACGTGATACGAAGAGCAAAGCCGTCTGGAGTTACAACTCCCGTAGGGCCACCTCATGGTGGTAATATCGAGGAGGAGGGACCAGATGGAAGACGATCAACACCCAATGGCGGAATAACCAAAGATCTACATGATCTCAACGGCCAAACCAATGGAAGAGGGAGGTACTAAAGAGTTGGCGTAAACCGTGACGGTCTAGGCATCCAACAGCATGTGTAACCAGTTTTGCCAGATCACGACTGTCTCAATCTCCTTTGAGGCGCGACGGAGGCGCGAGGGAGACGCGAGAAGAGCGCTTCTGGCCAGGTGTGTGGACTACTCATAGCGCAGAGTTGGTCACCAAAATCAAATTCACTCGAATGGCCTCGTCAAAATCTATTCGACTACTCTTCAGCAGGAGTAGGCTGAGCCTACACAGTCATCTCCGCCAACACCACCAGTGGGGGTAGGGAATGGAATAGGGAGAAAGGATGACGATCACGATGTTCGGATGCGAGCAGGTGCCAACATCTTTATCAGGAAGGACCAGACTGAACGCGACCTACCACCGGATACCACCAACGGCGGAATAGACAAACATGTACACGATCTCAACAGCCAAAACAGCGGAAGAGGTCAACGCCAGTCGGGCTGGCGTAACCCAAACTGACCTTGACAGAAAAAAAAAAAACATCCGACGACTGTCTCAATATCTTTTGAGCCGCGAGGGAAGCGCTTCTGGTCAGATATGTGGGCTTCTCCGTCGCGAAGAGTTGTCCAACAAAATGAAAGTCACGCGAATGGCCTCGTCAAATTCACTTTGACTTCGCCCAGCCGCGTCCACCACCCGCGTTTTTCTGTGACTCCTGCACACGACTCTTCAGGAGTAGGCTGGGCCTTCACAGCTATCTTCGCCATATTTAAACTAAATGACGCTTGTACAATTTTTACGATATATTTATATTCTTTTCGCTATTGTTCTTCCAATGCAAGTTGCAAGACGAACTCCTTAGACCAGAGTTTTCAACCTATTTATCTCACGGCACACTTTAAACTGTAGTTAAAATAAGAAAAAGAGTATACTTTCTATGTTTTGTTTATTAACACAAACAATCCATTATGATTTGTAATAAAAATATAATAATTAAAATTCTTAAAAACCTTATAGTGGTTTCTGCAGAAACACCTCCCACATAATGGTAAGACATTGGCTAGATGGAGACACCATTGTCACCCGCCCTGGGGATTCAGAATACGCCGATTGCACCTCTGCAGAGGGATAAGACTCCCTCACCAAATAAGGCGTCCTGGGTATGACGATAAACTACATCCAATAGCAAGGCTTCTGATCAGGAGGTTTTGAGGAGCGTGGAACCACCTCTTTATTGCTGGTGTTCCCAGGTCCACACCTGTTAGGTTCCCAGATATGGGAAAATAGTTGACCCTCAAACTGGGGTCAAAACAATATGAAAGGGTAGAAACAGATTTTAATACCATCAATACATTTTTGTAAAAAAATATTACCAGAAATGAATTTTTGAAGAAAAAACATTATCAGCAATACATTTTTCAGGAAAGAAAAAAATATTAGCAGCAATAATATCATGTCGGCATTAAATAACCGATTGAGGTGTTGATATGCCGTAAAACAAACCGAACCAAACCATTGCCACTAATGTCTTACCATTATTTAAGAAGTATTTCTCTGAGGAATATGTTGGAATTATTTCTGTCACACCTTGTATTTATTTATTTTTCTGTTTAGTATAATTTAGCATTTAATGAGATATCTGAACTTGAATTTTAGGATATCTTGTTGTTATGATGTTAATTTGGGGTTAATAAAGACAAACGCCAAATAACATGTAACAATAAAATGGGGTTTATTCGGTTGGTAAGTTGGTACAGATATGGCCTGAGTATTCTATAACTAACTCAGAACTTCTTCGACACTGTCTTTTGACATGCCACTATTTAACGTCCTTGTTTTTAGACGAGTTCATCTTCAAGAGGGGTGGTAGGTTCCTACACAACACCTCCCCCTTGAGATTAATTCCGGAGGAATTAATATATTTTCCTTTTGGGATATGGACTTAAACGTTCCACCCTCGTTCTTTTTCTTGTCCTTCTTTGAACAACTGTTTCAGGCAATGGTGGAGTCGGTATATCAAATAAATCATATACCTCCATTGGTTCTTCCTTTTCTTCACTTATTTCTTCGATGATTCTTTTCCTTAATTGGTTCAAATGTCTTTTGTGCGTCCATTTTTGACTTGGAGATAGGCATCCGATAAATCCAAGTTAGCGAATATTTTTCCTCCACTTAAACTTGCAAAAATGTCTTCTGGTGAAAGGCAAAGGATATGTGTGGTCTTTTAAGCAATCATTTAGACCCGTAGAAAAATCGGCACACATCCGAATTTTATTTTTTTCTTAACGTATACAACAGGGCAGGCCCACTCTGAAAATTCAATGCGTGAAATAACTCCTAAATTTTCAAGCAGTTCCAATTACTTGTCAGTCTGTTCCAAAACACTAAATGGCACATTTCTTTTTCGCTTGAAAATAGGTTTTACATTTTCCTTCACTTCAAATTTTGCCTTCGCCTTTTTGCAACATCCAAGACCTTCTGAAAATACTTGTGGAAATTTTATTTTCAGATCTTTCACAAAATTTTCTGTGGGTTGATTTTTACACCGAGAAGAAACATTAACTATTACGAAAAGAATTTATAGGAGTTCCCATAAATTAAACAGTATAATCCAATCTGTTCCAAACAAATTTGAAGCATTTTGTAGCACAGACTTTAGTGTCTTACCAACAAATGAAATATTACAAGAAAATTTACCTTGAAAATGCAATTTTCTTCCAGAAATCCCGCGAGCCACTTTTTCAGTCTTTTTAAGCAAAGGTCTGCCTATTTTAATCCATGTTGCTGAAATATCACTTCCAGTATCTAGCTGTAGTCTAACATTTTTTCCATTAATTTTTACTTGTACGAATTTTCTTTTCTGCCCCTCCTCAATCTCCTGACGTGACAACACAATATTCACAATATCTTTTTTCGACTTAATTTTTTTTCTTTTACTTTTACAATGAGTACTTATATGGCCTTTATTGCCACACGTATAGCAATTTTTGTCGCTAAAAAAACATTCACTTTTAAAATGACCACCACCGCACGTTGGTTTTTTAACGTTTTTATTAACTATTCCCTTTTTTGGTCGAATAGCATGGACACGGGATACGTCTTTTTCTTCAATTTGCGTATTGTCATGTTTTAAATTTTCAATTCTTTGACACTCTTCTGTAACCTTCTGCAAAGTAATCTCGGAATTTTGTTCGAGTTTTGCCAATATTCGGGACCTTATGTCCTTATCTTTGCTAGAAGTCAAGCCTTGAACGAATATCAAACATTTAAATCGATCAATTGAAAGATCATGTAGCATAAAACGTTCACACATTCTGTTAACATTTCCAGCATACGTAACAACATCCTCATCGTCACGCTTTACCATATTCAAACACGAGAAACGAGTATGAAACAAACTAACTCGCTCGCCAAAAATACTAGATAAAGTATTAACAGTTTCTCCGAAAGAAATGTCACTAGTTTTTCTTGGAAGGACAAAATTCGTATACTTATTATTTTCATCTGTACCCAACTTTTGTAAAAGTAAACTCACTTTTTGTTCATCAGTCTAACCTTCACATTTTTTTTTCAAATATTGTTTCAAATCTTCTGAAATACGCAGGAAATGTTATACACTCCTCTGGGTTAAATTTGAACTCGGTAATAGAATTAGCAATACCTTCGGCCGTGAATGACGAATTTACTGGATTCTTTAGTAAAATTGCTTCAAATAAAGCCTTTGTCTCATTTCGCTGCTGAACTTGTAAATCCAATAGTTGTTCCCGAAACAATCTTTGTTGCTCTTGTTGCTGAATTTGATTTTGCACTAGAGTTTTCGTTAATGCAATCAAATCTTCCATTATGCGTAATAGATTACACAAAACACTTTTCGAAAACAGTCAAAAAAAAAGGGAAAAACACGTATATATCCAACAATAAGCACAAGTCTTACTTCTTTTTGGCACGTTGAAATCCTATTTCTTCTTGAAGAACAAAGTTCGACGTATTGTTTTTTTTTTTTTCTTTCAGTGCGAGAAAAAAAAATTATATAGTCCACCTAGAGTTGAAAAATTCTCCACTCAGCGTGATGAATGAATCTCTCGTCGCCACTGTTATGATGTTAATTTGGGGTTAATAAAGACAAACGCCAAATAACATGTAACAATAAAATGGGGTTTATTCGGTTGGTAAGTTGGTACAGATATCGCCTGAGTAGTCTATAACTAACTCAGCTCAGAACTTCTTCGACACTCTGTCTTTTGACATGCCACTATTTAACGTCCTAGTTTTTAGACGAGTTCATCTTCAAGAGGGGTGGTAGGTTCCTACACAACACTTGTATACATTCGGATATAGACAAAGTTCCATCCATTTAAATTCTTATTCAGGATTCCCAAGACAACTTCTTGCAACTGAAGTAATTATCGACCAAATCAAATCGAAAATATCTTGGGCCTTTTGTTGTTGTTTGGCATGGTCGACAAATTAAAAACAGTTCTATGATTTCTTCTTTCCAAACAAATCTACTGAATGTTAAAAGTTTGGGTTTACCAATGCTGTCAGTAGATTAATCTAACTGAATTGCAAACATTTTCGCTTCCCTTGAGGTGAAATATTACTTGGAATTCTATATTTTCAGATAAATCCTTAATATGCCGAGTAATTGTCTTATCTGAAAGCGGAATTTTTATATTTCCTTTTTGCATTCTTCTCCAAACATTATTTTTAGATTTGCATATCAGGCCGGTAAAATAACGGATTATACAATTGTATGGACATTTGTTTTTCAACTCTACTATTTTCTACAACTCGCTTTTTCCGCTTAATCTGATATCGTTGAATAGTTTGTGCATATCTTTGCTTTTTTACTATTACTGAATGCAAATCGTTTGAAATATTCCACTGTCTTTTCGGACAAGTGAGAATGTCTGGATTGTAAATGTCTCTTTAATTAGATTGTAGTAAAAACAAAACCAGTGAATAAACTTATGCCAAAGCTTTATTGCACTTTACTCTGGCTAGTCGTCTACTGACGGACGTAACAGGGTGCATTTTATACCTCCTAGACATTAAGGGGAGGTAACTGATGATTTATCAGCACATAGATATGAACCAGAGCTCCATTTGCTAACCTTTTCGCCACAAATTACATATGTGGCACGTGATGGATTTCCTTCACTACACATAAAGCTGAATGATAAATAATTTTCGTTATATTGACGAATAACTGTTTTTAATTTGGTGACAGAAGCAGTATTCGATGAACGAACGCTGTCTTCTAATTTGTGTTTATTAATTTTGTTTATTAATACATTTTAATTTTAATTGAATAGTTTATATAATAAAAAAAAAAAAACCAAAAAAAAAAACCAACCCGAATCAGTACAAGCTGCACGCGCTCACTACATCTCTGGGCACAATTCAGTAGGTTTACAATGAGGGATTGCTGAGTCATTCTCGAAATCAACTTTCGATGATTTTCGACATTTGTCGGTGTTCATCGGTTTTCATCGGCAAGTCTTTGCCAAATCGTGCCATCTACGGACGTGTCGCGCGACTTCATTTCGCACCCGCCACTTTATATATTATGCATTAATCAAGTATGTGCCATGCGTGATACACGCTTAGGCGATCAGATATTTTTTCGATACATGACAGACAAGGCAGATTTTTTCCTCGCAGTAGGTTGTCATTTCTTTCTGTGGTAGACCAGTTGTCATCCAAGGCTATAGAACCCGGTCTGTCCTGTTATTTACCCATAGATGGGGTGGGAGAGAAGAAGAGGATTCATACCTTTCCCAAGGATATTAGCACGTAAGTGAATGTAATGGATCTGACTGGAATTCGTACTCGGCAACAATGATATACACATATAGGGTCTCCTCAGGCGACACAGACTCAAACTCGCCAACACCCGACGTTAATATTTTTTTACTCGTAATATATTTTAGCAACATTTCCATACCTTGAAGTAAACTTATTGCAAATTCTTTAAATAAACTAGAATAGCTATCTTTTTGTTTGTCAATTAAAATATTCTCGAAGAGATAGCACTATTTTCCTAACTACTGAAAAACAAATTAGCGCACGTTTCAACACAGCCATAGTTAAAAAAAACAAAAAAAAACAGATTTTTATAACCAGCATAATATCAATAAAACAATCAAAATATTGATATCATTGTAAATACAAACGTACGAAGGTGTAGGCTTTAAAAAAAGCTTTATTCAACTGAGAATACAAGGTTCACGTATAGTGTTCTTTTATAGTCAGTAAACAGACATAGCTTTTTCAAAGAGGAGATTACAAAACAAGGGGAGAGCACTCTTGATTACTCATAACAATCATTTCCTTTTATGTAAATATTTAGAAATTATCACATTAAAAAATTAAAATCTCCCTCTGTCTTTTTTACAAATACTTTCATGGTAACTACTCAAAGAGCTGCTTTCGCTGGTTCCCAAACTTCATGAATTTAAGCCTTCTACTAGGCTGGCACCTTGATCACACCCTTTCACTGTCGAAACTGTTAAATGTAGCCGTCTCTTCTACTCCAATAGTTTCATGTCTCGCACTTCTCGCCTGTGGAACTCCCTCCCCTCTTCCTGTTTCCCTGATAGCTATAATCTCCAACTATTCAAATGTAATGTCAATCGACGTCTCCAGATGCCCTGATCCTTCTCTTCATCCTTTCTTCTATCACTCCTCTTTGCTCTCGCTCCTACTCTCTGTAACCCCTTGCGTACTAGTGGACCCCCGCCTTGCTTGGGGTGAAACGCTTATAAAAAAATTTAAAAAGAACATTGCTTTATAAACATTTCTAAGATTTCAAGTTTCTGAACGAAATTCAATCCTGTTATCTACTTGAAACACAATGACACAAACTAAAAATTCTTTTCGTTGCTTTGCTTTCAGCAAAGTCCAAATAAATATCAGTTTGACATATTGATATCATTTCAGTTTATAGAAGTTATACCATCTAGAAAATTAAAATCATTGCTTTATAAAAGCTTGATCGGCCCTAGGCCTATACTAAATTAAAGGTTAATCCAGCCATGCGGATATAGGGTGCATCAAAAATACTTTTACAAACTTTAGAGGCTGGTTCCTCACCTCAAAACAAGGACAAAGTCCATAAAAATATATATCCAAAAGGCCATCGTAGTACCTCAACTCAACAACTCATAACAAATGTTCAAAATATCCTTCGCTTGCTTCTACACACACATGCACCCGTCAGATCATTGACTGGCGGACCATTCCAAATACTCCCACACGGCGTCGAATGGTTTCACAGGCCTCATAATACGTTGATGAAGCGCCTCTGAATTATTAATGTCTGCTACAAAGACCAATTGTTTTAGGAGGCCCCACAGATAAAAATTAAAAGGATTGAGGTCAGGTGAATGTGTAAACCATGGAACCAGTTCTTCTCTACTTATCCATCTTTCATGACAGATGTCAGCCAGTGCATCGCGAATAGTATGACTAAAATGTGCTGGATCCCTATCATACATAAACCACATGCATCTTCGTATTAGCAGGGGTACATCGTCTAGCAAGTCTGGAAGTGTGTTCGAAATAAAGTCCCTGTAGACATCTTCTGTAAGACGTGATGGGAGAATATGTGGATCTACCAGACAGCCACCTACCATTCCAGCCGACGCATTAATCGTAAAATGATGCTGGTGTCTAGCCTGTATTGTACCACGGGGATTCCAATCCGCCAACAAATGTTGATTGTGTAAATTTGTAATTCTATCTCTTCAAAATGTTGCCGTAAACACGACTGAAGAGACAAACAATGGATCGGCAGTTTGTGCAATAAAACATCCGCAAAATTTCTGCCGTGGTGAATGATAAGAGGGCGAAAGACCCTGCACACATTGCAAATGACTACGGGTACAGGAGCTGCAACTGAAGTACCCTGCATACGGTACCCATGAGATGTACGATATGCTAGGGTCACTTGACGTGTGCTGATACCTGAATCGACTCTGACAGCCTGTAGAATGTGTTCTTCTGCATCATGCTTACGAACGGATTTGAGTCTTCCTTGATCCAGAGTTTGCGGTGTCACGAATCATGTCTTAGCAACGCAACGATAAGCAGAAGCAAAGATTAGATGAGTCGGTCTGGAAACGCGTCTACCGTAAACTTTAAATTTAATTACTCAAAAAACGAAGGAATTGCGGATATATGTTTGAAAAAGTATTTTTGATACACCCTATACATACATACATACATACATACATACATACATACATATATATATATGAGATAATGATATATAATTTTTTATATATCAAGAACAGTATTGGTGGAAAATGTATGACAAAGTGAAACGCGTTTCGTACTTTAGGAGTTCATTGGACTAAATTTGTTACGTTGGTGCGACTACACATGCGCACGAACAAGGGGTGCTGGGAAAAAAAATTAAATTTAAAACGCGTCACACAACAAACTTTTATATATATATATATATATATATATATATATATATATATATATATATATATATATATATTATGAAATGGACAAAAGTCCCACAATTATTTTAAGTATTAAACATTTACCAGCCTGAATATCCGAGAAATTTAAGGCACGTCAAGCGAAATGACGGTTTCGTATAGGATACAGATTCGAATCCTGTCGGAGGACAAATATTTTCTGTGAAAATTTCTCGGACATTTAGGGCGGTAAATGTTTTTAATATTGTTTATTATAAGCAAAGCATTTACTTAAATATTTGTATCAATAAAAAGAATGTATAAACATAAAAATGTCTTTATATATATATATATATATATATATATATATATATGTGTGTGTGTGTGTGTGTGTGTCTATGTAAGTGTAAGCGAGCGTCTCTATTACCTAATCTTCCAAAACTCGACCTATGAGAGTGGGAATGCTCTGCCGTACTATTTTACTCACGGATGGAGAAAAAAGAAATGCGTTCATATCTTTATCAAGGGTAATAGTGCAAGGTGAACATAACAGCCTCGGTCAGCATTTGAACTTGGACCGCCGATTTCATTTGCCGGGCGAGAAACGTTATGCCTTCCACATATATTCAGGTGATTCGTCAAGAGTTTCTAGCGTTATTCTGGCATAGAATACAAAGGTAGAGGTCGAAAAAATGGTTGTTTTTTTTTAATTTCTAAATTTAAGAGATGGTAAGTTATCACGTTTTTTTTTTTATTTAAAATAGTTTGTTTTGAACTGTATACAGGTTTTCTTTTCTCAAACTATTCTTATTTCAGGCTATCTGACCTACCACTCAAAATATAGACGCAGAAACTCTCGCCATAACATTTCACCATTATTCATGTCTCTAGATGTTTATATTATCATTTTAAGTTGCTTCGCGTAATCCCGGAGACACCATACATATTTGTATCTAAATTTCTATTTGTGGAAGTTTAGGAAAATGCCTATGGTCTCTGCTTTTCTCAGTTTTAACGTGTATAAGAAAACAAACTGAAGTTAAAATTTTATTGATTCAAATAAAATGTTAGTGACGTTTGCTGAATTAATTTTGTCACCAACTGACTGACTTTGATCACATCATTGACGTAGCATAACCTTAGTCCGTTCTATACCTTCATTTAACCACAACCAGAATTATACTTTGCACACGCCATCCTTCATTTTTATCTCTATCTTACTATGTTGAGCAGGTTATAGAACTAATTGATTTATGTGGCTAACTCGTATAAGATAGTGGCAGCGATTGTTAAATATTCCGGGTGCTGTCCGGAATAAAGCAACCTCATCCCAACGTATAGCACAATGATTAAACAAGACAG
Source organism: Acanthosepion pharaonis (assembly GCA_903632075.3). NCBI lineage: Eukaryota > Metazoa > Mollusca > Cephalopoda > Sepiida > Sepiidae > Acanthosepion > Acanthosepion pharaonis. The sequence goes on from CAHIKZ030000148.1 coordinate 987,807, forward strand.
TGAAACAAGCGAATTTAAAACGAACAAGAAGATAAAGATTTGTTTATCAACAAATGACAACTTATTGGATATTTGATACATCGTATGATGGATATAATAAAATCATTGAAATGAAAGGTAAGTTCACATATACGCATTTAAAAGGGAAAAGATAGCATACACACATTTAGGTATGTTTTATAAAAATCCCTTGAATGGGGAAAGTTGTGTACATACATTTAAATATGTTTAAATAAACCGCTGAAAATGGAAAGGTACAAAACACACGTTGAGGTGTGTTCATTAAATCCATGAAAATGGAAAAGTTTCAAGACAAGACACACATTGAGGTATATTTAATAAAGCCCCTTCAAAGGGGGAAAGTTCATAGACAAGACACACATCAAAATGTCTTTAATAAACCCCCTTGAAAGGGGAATGTTCATAGACAAGACCCACATCGAAACGTGTTTAATAAAACCTCTTGAAAGAAGAAAAGTTCATACTTTAGATTCATTTTTTAATCTAAATCAGAGAAACGGGAAATGTTTCAGTGGATCAGTAAATAGGTTGAGTTGATAACGCGTAATCCATTCGCCTGCATTTATAGCTTCACTTAAGCAGGTGCTGGCTTACAAAAAAGTCCCTCCAAATTGCGAGGGAAACGCTATCAGTGATCGATTAATAATTTTGAATGTTTTCAACGCTACCGGAAGCGCGACTCGGAGCCCATGAGTAAATAGGAGATTTTGCTCATTCGACTCTTGACTCGACAAGTAGAAAAATACATGTGTATCCAAAGCTCAGAAAAAATAGCAATGTAAAACATTTATTGGATAAAAGTAGTGTGTGTGCGTGAGTATGCGTGCATTGTGCATGTGTTTGCATGCGTGTGTGTGTGTGTGTGTGTGTTACGTAGTTTGGTGGAAGTTGGCTTGCCCAGTCTTAATCAAGACTGGACAACGTTTGAAAAACTATTAGGCTGTGAAAAAATAATATCCGATTTTAAAATCAATTTTATTCCTTTAAACAGTGTTTAAATCAGTCAAAAATAAGAATCCTTGGAATTTATTCATTTCTGCCATCGAATTATTTATGCCTTTACGATAAATCTTTGAATGCAGTTTCACATCTTCTTTCCCATGGAATTTTTTTTTTTTTGGCTTATACAATTGACAAGATGCTTGAAAAAAAATGATAGTCAGTGGGCGAGAGATCAGGAGGAATATGGTGAATGTGTCAAAGTCCCATCTCTAAGTCGGTGAACTTCTGCAGTATCATTCGAGCAACATCTGGGCGAACATTGTCATGAAGCAGAAATGGACCACGTCGCTTAATGAGTACCAGTTGTGTTAGGCTCTAAGCCACTTTTACCCTTATTAAACTGTGAGACGAGATTTCAGCTAATCCTCTAGTTTTTTGGAGGTACCTTAGAATCACCAACATGTATATTTACTAATAATCTGAGAATGTTCTTTGGTAGATCGTTAATGTAAAGCAAAAAAGGGTAGGACCGTGGAGAGAGTGTTAGAGGACGCTTGCATTAATTTAATGGGCTTCGGAAAGAAAATCTTTAAACGCACCTATTACAATTCTTAGCGCCGTCTGCTACAGGTTACTTCAGCTTCAGACCCTCTGTGAATGGGAAATGGTGATAGAAAGACCTTATGACGCCAAACATATATGCAAAGAGGGCACACTGACCTTAAAAATCATCATTAGAAATCATAGATTTTATCTTAGCTTGAACACCAGCCACTAACGTCAATGGGAAATACGAAACAACCTCACCTACCAATCAGGATCAGGCTGACACCCTTGAAACAGTGATTAACAACTTTGCTTACCTAAATTTCCACCGACCAGTCAATGATTACCCCACGTTGTGTTTTTATTCTCGTTCTCCTTGATGTGCACCTCAAACTGGGAAGTAATCACTGCAAGCTCACAAGCGAAACGAAAGATGAAAATAAACGACACAACGAGAAATGAGAACTTGAACCAAGTTTCTGACATACTTAAGCGTTTTATTCAGGACTTTGCTTGCTCGGTCTTGGCGGGTAGGTAGGTAGGTAGGTAGCACTTGGAACAACTTCTGCCGTGTCGGACAAACAGCTCTTCTCTTCGACCTTGCCTCCTAAAAACTTTCTGCACATATCAACATCACAACGCCTGGCTAGTAACACGAACAAGCAGCATGGGAACTACTCGAAGGACATCAAAGGCGGACCAGAAATAACAATTTAGATTGTCACTGTTTGTTAATATAAACCAGCAACCGGTAATCATCAATGTCCGATTTGTTGTCGCTTGATCCCAAAAGCCCTCATCCACTAAGTTATTCTTCCGTTCCCTTTCAGTTAAGTGGATAACCGCTTTGAAGACACTTTATCAGAAGCTTTATTGCTGGTCATAAAACACGAGAGATCCCGATAAAACCATACATCCTCCTTTTCAATGTGGATGTCGCAATCATAGTGTCACATCACTCCTGTTGTGAATTCGATTCTTATTCGATTATCTAGACTTGTAACTTTTTTGTTGTTATAGGGTAATCGAGGGATTCCCCTGGAAGCTGATATCAATAAATTCTAGTCTTAAGAGCTGTCCCACAATTATAGACTTGCCCTGTAGTATGCTTAGCTAAGACAGAATAAAAATCGAGATAGTGAAGGTATTTGTTTAAAATAGTTGCCATAACCGAGTGCACTTCGTGACCTTCTTTGCATACCACCAATAATATGAGAGGTTTGAAAAGTCACACTAGCAGGCAACAGACGCTACTTATTAAAAATGATTGCTATTTTTTAATTCAATTTTCATATCGCTTTTATTTATTTTTTATAATAAAAAAGACAACCCGACAATAAATATAGCGTTGAAAAAACCGAAAAAAGAAAAGAAAAGAAAGACAGTGGAATATTTCCCCGTCTGTTTGCCCGCAGTTCTCAGAGATGACAGCCTCGATTTGAAGTTGTCTTTCTTCAGCGAGTTGACTTCCTGTTGATGACTTTAATCTTTTTGTGTAGAGTGTGAAAGAGTAAGGATCCAATGTATAATCGTAATAATTAACTTGATTTAAAAAATATCTTATTTTAAATACATAATTCTATTTTTAAAAAATATGTATGTAAACGAAGAGTTTTTTAGGAAATAATCCAACATTTTATTGTATGAAAATTTATTTTTCAATTTATATCCGCTGGACCGAGAGAATAGTGTCAGAGCATCACATCTATTAACGCTTTTGTCTCTAAGGGAAAAACTTAGACTCTTTTGCGAGAATATTTCATTAATGCTCTAAAGATGTTCAACGAATTTGACCTCGAATTTGACGAGTGTACACGACGGAGGATTTTCCTAGCTGCTGAAATACAGGGTTATTAAAAAAGAATGAACCGATTTCATGACGCATTGCTTTAGTTCTCAAGCATCGTCATGGAATGAGTCAGTAACCATTTCAAAGAGGAGTTTTCTAAATTTTGATTGGCTGCCACAGGGGCGCTGTTGATGCGTCGTCTCTCTGGCAACGTTCAGTTGTTGGTTTACCCCCGGAATAGCGAGTCCTCAGCAAAAGATTTTCTGCGTTCTTGAGTTCGCGAAAACAAATACTGTTGTCACGGTGCAGCGTGCTTTTCGAACGGAATTCGACATTAACCTGCCCTCTCCTATGAAAATTCGACGGTGGTTTAAACAGTTTCACGAGAGTAGGTGTCTGTATAAAGGAAAAAGTCCAAGATGACCACGAGTTTCGGAGGAACAAATGGCGAGAATCCGTGCTGCATTTGAGCGGAGTTCACAGAAGTCCACAAATCGAGCCAGTCGTGCGCTTGTGATCTCTCGATTCCCTATCTGGCGTGTGCTAAGAAGATGTCTATATATTAAACCTTAGAGACTACGCCTTGTTCAGGCACTTAACCAAGACCTTGCTCTTTGTGCTTGGCCTGCGAGATCCCCAGACCCTACCGTGTGTGTAATTTTTCTTGTTGGGATACGTAAAAGATCGCGTTTATGTTTCACCGCTACCCACTAACCTCGATGACCCTAAACATCGAATAACAACAGTGATCAATTCAGTAGACAGTGATATGCTGATACGCCTCGGGGAGGAATTCTCTTATCGCATTGATGTTGCCTGTACTACAAGCTGATTGTGAGTAGAATACTTGTGACTTGGCTGGAGTTTTCAATTGCGTTTCATTATTAACATACTGCGCAATGAAATCCGTTCATTCTTTTTTATTAAGCCTGTAGACTGACTGTCAGCAAAAAAAAAAAGTTACTCAAAACGGATTTGAAATTCTAGAAGAACAGGCTTTAGCTTAGAAAGCTGTTCAAGTCATCCGCGACATTTTGCAGACCGGAATTCACCTGGACGCTGTTAGAGAATAGGTCGAGTGAATTGAGAAACCTCGAAAGAAAAGTACAAGGCACGATTTAGCATTAAATTCATTGAACATATAATGATACTGGCAATATTAGCCGTTTCCCTATAAGGAAATATTTGGCATTCATTGACCGAGCAGCCAGTACTGCTTTCGTTTGAGATTTATAAAATCATTCTTTTAAAACAATTTCTTACGAAAACAAGGTTTTCAAGTCCCGTTGCTGTTATCGCTTTTTCCACTATTGAAGCTTTTTCCTTCCTAAGCTTTTATTTGAAGTACTGTCAAACGTCAACATCTTGATTATGTTATTATTTTCTCTTCCAATAATATGGACTATTCATTTCAGTTGTTGCAGCTGTTAGTAGTCCTCAGGTGGTGTGGTTTCTTTTATTTGGAACAGTTCTTCTTGATTCTGTAGTGCCTGTTCACAATGTTCAAGGAAGAATGACATTTACCAAGAAATTCAGCTTCCACTCGCTCAAAGCCTTTTTAACCATTATTCATAGGAAGCGGTTGTATAGATCTGAGAGTTTAGATATCTCGGAATAGGTTTGGAGTCATATATGGCATCCGTGACAGCCGATATTTAAAAAATGGGAACATCAACCGGGACGTTTTTTCTCAATTCACCTCAATCAAGGCTATAATGCCACTAAGACGCAAGGGGGCGACTGAGAGTGAAAGAGAAAGAAAGGACTTTAGAAAGAACCGAAAACCCATTTCTAAAAATGTAATAAGAAAAAAACTTCTACTCCTGTCCAAAAGATCGGAGAAGAGTGTGAACCGGACATATCTACTCCTATTATTATTATTATTATTATTTTATTATTATTATTATTATTATTATTATTATTATTATTATTATTATTATCGCCGGACACAACCTTAACAACATACGATGCACGATTGTCACTTTTTTAATGGCACACTGAGAAAGGAAACTGAACGAATTAATGTGTCGGGCCATAGTTTCGATTTTAAAAAATGCTGCTTTAATTGAATGAGGAAGCAGTTTACTAAGGTAAAAATATATAGAAAGTGCACTGATGTCTAAATCACCCGCGGTAAATTTCCGTTCTAGTTCTTACAAAATTTCATCTTTCTTGGCATATCTTCTTTTGTGACTATGTGAGATATTTATAAACAAAAACAGACAACAACGATAAAAAATATAATTCCTGGGAAACTTAGTGCGATCGGCTGAGCTGCTCGTCTAGATATGTCATAGGCTGAAAATTTTAAATTTAGAGCTCCCACATCTTCAGCGTTTCCCCTTGGTGCATATTTATAATCGACTTTTATATACACCCTCTCCGTATATATATATATATATATATATATATATATATATATATATATATATATATATATTATAATAGATACACCTGCCTAAGTTTCATTTAAACGGATCGTCAAGGAAAGCTTGGCTTTCCTGACGATCCGTTTCCCTTGGTGTATCTAGGTCTGCTCTACGATTGTATTGAGCTCTTTTGTTAGTTATTTGTTACTCGTATCGGGGTTTTTTCTTTGGTCTTCAGACCTGCATCTGTGCGATTTTTTGTCGACAGAAGTTCATGTTTGTAGCTCTTTCTTTTTTTAAAATCTTTTTTTCCCACGAAATTGATTTGATTAACAAATCAAAAATTCGAGGGTTTTTCGAAACGAGTCTAGTTATCTATATTTATATATATATATATTATAATATATTGTAATTTATAATATTAATGCTCTGTAAATTTACATTGAGCACTATTTTGTAAAAATAAAAATATCTATAAGAACAATGGATTTTATATATTACTGTTCTTTCTTTTTATTTATATACATATATATATATATATATATATATATAGAGAGAGAGAGAGAGATAGATAGATAGATAGATTATATATATATGTAATTCCATCAATAAGAACATTACTTTAGTCTGATAAAGTCCTTTTAGAGGACGAAACGCCTTGCACGGAATTTTTTCTACTTTATTATTCAATTACATAGTAGGATAATAAAGGAAAGCAAGAAGAAAGGACTAACTATTGAGACTAAGAAGACAAAATACATGGTTTTCAACAAAAGATTCTACCGAGAGTGTGAACTACATTCTAGAGACATTAGCGTCAAGCTGGTACAGATATTTAACTACACGGATAGTGTCGTAATAAACGATGGAAAATGTGAGAGAGAAATTCCAAGACCTACAAGAATAGCAAAAGATGACTTTCAGAAATTAAGCAAAGTATTAAGAGATCAGAAAATATTGTTAGAAACAAAGACGCGTTGGAAAACTAAAATCGAATACGGCAGTTAATGCTGTACAATCTCTTCACAGACGATTAAGCGGCTTCCATGGCAGAGATGTGGTTCTACTGACGAATATCCTTCCGAACAAAGAGATAAAAAAATCGGCTGAAATGCTATATAATATATATAATCTTCTACATAACATTGTATAATCGTCTATTCACAGACGAATAAGAAACTTCGATTGTCGGAGAAGCGGTTCTACTGACAAATGCTAGGAATACCATGGAAAGAAAATAGGAACAACGTGAATGCTTTAATGAAAATAGTAAATGTAAGAAAATTTGCAAACGTAAAAGAGTTAAATAAAATTTCGGGAACACATAATGGGAATACTTACCGTCTTTGAGTGAATTGCTGGCAGAACAAGGACAAAAGACTGGAATAAATAATAAGATTATAAGTAATTCCCTCAGAAATCAAAGCGTTAATAGATGTGATGTTTATGAACAAAAACAGACAACAAGGATATATAAACTGAAGCAATTATAGGAAGTTATGGAACGCCATAATCGACCTCATCTACAAGAAGACAATTACAGAATTTAGTAAATATTAGAAACAGAGAAGGTTGCTTTGTGGTTGAGGTTGTTACATATTTAGTATCCAGGCTGGTAAGTATTGAATTTCAAAGCGAGCAGACGTTATCCTGTCTGAATAGGTCGATATAACACAATCTTCTTATTCCTGTTTTTCCTCATTTTGTTTTATTGAAACAATGAAATAGTCGTTTAAAGAAACATTAGTTAGGATAAAATCTTTGAATACACATAGAAAGCTTCCGATTTTTTAAAGATCCACCTAAAGCAATATTTCAATCTCCATTTTAAATTGTGCAATGGGGAAATACGATTAATAAATATCTTGAACACGGTGAGATAGATAGATAGATAGATAGATAGATACATAGATAGATAGATAGATAGATAGATACCGTAATAGATAGATAGATAGATAGATAGATAGAAAAGGGTGTGATAGATAGACAGATAGATAGACAGATAAAATATAGATAAGAACAAATTGTGATAGATAGATAGATAGATAGATAGGAAAGGGTGTGATAGATAGATAGATAGATAGATAGATAGATAAGAACAAATTGTGATAGATAGATAGATAGATAGATAGATAGAATATGGATAAGAACAAATTGTGATATATAGATAAAGCAGATTGTGATATATATATATATATATTTTGAGAGAGAGAGTGAGAGTGAGAGCGAGAGAGAATTAGAGAGAAATTTTAACAAACTGAAATATATAAAAATATAGTTTATTGCCGATGTCGATAGATAAATGCAAACTGCTATGTGCAGCATAGGTAGATACAAAAAAAAAGAAAGGAATCAAGTCAAATAACGACGAATAGATAGAGAGATACATATGAACAACCTATCTATCTCTCTCTCTCTCTCTCTCTCTCTCTCATATATATATATATATATATATATATATATATATATATATATATATATATATATATATATTGGTAGATAGATAGATAGATAGATAGATAGATAGATGTCAGGATATTACACCGAAAACATGTCAAAATCGCTACACAATTGCAGTCGTGTTTCGATGCGTAACAATGCATCTTATCAGACGATTGTAATTTACAATGAAGAGATGCATTGATGCGCACTGAAACATGACTGCAATTATGTAGCGATTTTGGCATGTTTTCAGTGTAATACCTAAAATAATATTGATCTAATTTGTATTGAGCACTCTTTTAAATTAAATGTTACGAACGTTGCAAACCTACTCTATTTGTTCTCATTTTACCTGGAAATATATATATATATATATATATATATTAGTGGTATATATATATATATATATATATATATATATATATATATATATATATATATATATATATATATATATATATATAGAATTCTAAAAGAAAATTCGGATTGCCAACACACAAACAGAGAATGTCTCATATCGAGAACATTTCACATTGAACATGAAGAAAATTAATATTTTTAATAATATGTAGAAATCTCCACTTTTACCTGAAGACGGTCAAAGGAGACCAGAAACACGTGTCGTAGTAAAATTATGTAAAACAAAGCATAATATTTTTCTAAATAAATCCACATTACAACCAAAAACGTTTGCGGCACCTCTCTTTTTTTAATATACATACTTTTCTCTCGTTGGAACCACTACAACATATATTTATTTATATATATATATATATATATATATATATATATATATATTTCAAGAGGATAGAATCCAGGTAAAACTCAATGATCGTGATTACGATTCCAATGTAATAAATTATAACAATGGAATATTAGTGTTTGAACATTTATATATATATATATATATATATATATATATATATATATATATATATAATCAGACAGAGAGAAAAGGAGAGAGAGCGTGAGAGAATTAAATAGAGGTTTGAACAGACTGAAACATATGAAAAGAAAATTTGGTGCGTGGGTAGATAGATAAATGCTCAACTGTCATGTCCACCATAGATAGATATAAAAATAGAGCGACAAATCTTCAAATACTAGCTCGCTTTTCTATTATCTATCAATCTATCTAGCTATCTACCTAGCCAGCTAGCTAGGCTAGATAGATAATTGAAAAGCCTTACTGAAACACTTAAGTTTCTGAGGAAAGAAGGCTGACTCAGTGAAAACTTTCTGCAGGAGTTTGTCCCAGTAAATTTGTTACTCCAGAACAAACGCTGTGGGTTGAATTTTAATAAAGAATAAAAAAAGAAGGAAGCGAACCACAAGGGCCCCGCCGATGGAGGTGGCCGTGCCTAATTCGAGTCGTAAAACTTCTTGCTTGTATTGTTTTCACATGCCAAATTTAGTAGCGCCACGTCTGTATTGGTGAACAAATATATATATATATATATATATATATATATATATATATATATATATATTTATGTGTGTGTGTGTGTCTTTGTGTGTGTGAACAGAACAAAAATAGATAGATAGATAGGTAGATAGATAGATAGATATGAACAGACTGAGATTGATAGATAAGAACAGATTGTAATAGATACGAACAGAATGTAATATATATATATATATATATATATATATATATATATATATATAGATATTGATATAGATATAGAGATAGATAGATAGATAGATAGATAGATAGATAGATAGATAGATAGATCGATCGATCGATAGATAGATAGATACCGTATATCCTCGCGTATCATGCGACTTTGGAAAATTTACTTTTGAAGCTAATTTTAAGGAGGTAGCATCATACACGAAGTATAAAATTAGCGTGTATACTGCTAACCCTGGCTAAGCCGTTGACCAAACTATATATCCACTTACTGTAGTTTATTGTAGCTAATTTAGCTTCAAAATTAGGTCTTCAAAGGTCGCATGATAAGCCAGTAGTACGGTATATATGTATGCGTGATATGATATGTGTGTGTGTCTGTCTGTAATTGTGTATTTCGGCAGCAAACTCTCTTTTATACAGGTTTCAATGAAGATGACTTATAAGGCGCTGCAATTAATCTTCTTTTATACATTTTTCTTGCATGCCTACATGCATTCGGTTAATCTATTAGCCATTGTTAAGGACGTTTTTGTTTGTCTTAAGATGTAGTAGATTGTGATGGTATTTTAAAAGGAAAATAGAAATCTTTCAATTCTTGAAGAGGGTCAGACCGTTGTGGCCGTGTTCATAATTAATATTGTATTTGTATGCCCGATGTAATTACTACTTATGAATTTGGTTTCCCGTGGAATGCAGTTCCTTAAGGAGCAGGTAAATTCAAAAATAATGTTGGCCCTGTACAGTTTGGATTTTGCTGGTAAGGTTTTATTTTTGGTGACAAGGTTGTCCATTTTAAAAAGTTATGATAGACAATCGACCAAATCTATTTATTCTGGTCTACTTGAATTTTATATTTCTTGATAATGTTTCTAAGGACAAATTCGTCCTGCTTATAATTAACTTTGACCCAACTCACAGCCAGGACCCCCGCTTTCGTGTTTAAGATGGCAAATCATCCCCGTTCTGTTAGAGTTCCATTCATACAGCGTCTTCCCTAAAACTGTTACTTTATCGAACAAACCTCCAAAAGAATGCTTACCTGGCAACTACAAATATATATATATTTAGCTTATGAAAAACTAGGTAATCCGTATGGGTAAACCTAAGGAGGATAAAATCCAGAGAGCTCAATGTAAATCCAGAGCAAATAATTTAAATAAAATCAGACCACTTTAAGGTTCCATGTAATAAATTATTTCACCACAGCCCTTTGAAAAGGACTGCGGATCATCAGACTTTACTTCCAAACAAAAAAATGAAAAGAAAATTTACACATTTTTGACGGGCCGTATTAAACATATGTAAATTAACGAAGTGAGGAAGTGAGGGGGGGAGAGAGAAGACATGAGTGAGTTAGCAGATATTGACACATTTAAACGGTTAACTTAACGGAAGTTATATATTGAAATCGAAGGGGTAGAGAAGAAAAAAACCATAGAGAGAAAAAAAAACATCCTAGAGAGAAAAAGAGAGAAGGAAGTTAAGAGAGAAGAGATGAGAAAGTGTCACTAATTTTCTTTATGAAAAAAGCTAGAAACAGACGTTGTTATTTGGTTTTACTTTGAAAGTGTTATTTTGGGGGTTCATAAAGATTCTAATGTTTGATATAAATTTGAATGTCTCTAGACTGTCTACAAATAATTTAATTTGATATTTGTTAGTGATTTAAATTTTTTTAAATTTTGGGGAGTTTCTATGAAATAGTCGATTAGAAGAATATTCATAGAAAGTACAAAATTTTATTTTAAAATATAAGTTTACTTCTAGTAATCTTTTTTTTTTTTTAAATCTCTTTAAAAAATTTTATTATTGATTATTAAGTTGGCATCTCTGTCCGTTTGAATTTTGTTCATGAATTTAACTCGTGACTGTTTCTAGATAAGTAATCTCTTTTACTTAAATTTTAGTTAAGTTAGTATGGGGTAATATGCTACAGCGTGTTTGGCAGGAGTTGGACTACCGGCTTGACGTGTGTCGTGTCACAGGTGGTGCGCCTAATGAACATTTATGAAGCTTTGTTTAATTCGGTTATAAAATCTACATCCTTTGAATATCATGTTCTAATTTTGCTAAATAAATCTTTCATCATTCAAAGTAAAGCCTATATAATTTCGTTTGCCTGGGACATTTAGTTACTAAGATATTCAAAATTTAAATTATATCAATTTTTGGGACACCCTGTATATATATATACATATTATATAATATACATAGAAACACATACACACACACATGCACACACCACACCCCATATATATTAGGTTGGTGCAAAAATAATGACGTACTAATGTCGTTTTTGACGTTTTTAAGTCAAAAACGACATTATTACGTCATCTTTTTTGCACCAACTCTAATATATATATATATATATATATATATATATATATATATATAATAGATAGATAGATAGATAGATAGAGAGAGAGAGAGACGGTATATAAAAGATACAACAAAAAGGGTCAACCAGAGAAATTCTGCAAGATAACGCTTTTAAGTCGATCAATATTTGTAAAGTGCTCAATATATAACATTAATAAACAGATTAACATGACGACAGCCATAACGTGGCAGACATGAACTCATTTCATTCCACGCCGAGGTTGAAAAGACAGACGACAACTTTCGCCGTCTGCCGAAATAGCCTATTTCCCATATGCGGTAAAAGGATTTAATTGTTTTTATTATATATATATATATATATATATATATATATATAGGCATGAAAATGACTGCTGCTGCTGGGTGTTGACCTCAGTGTGTACGTTTATATTTACATGCGCTCTATCCCTGATAGTGTGCACTTTAACCCATAAACATAGTATACATTAAAACTATATGTTATCATATATATATATATATATATATATATGATGATAACATATATTTATATATATATATATATATGTGTGTGTGTGTGTGTGTATGTAATAATAAAAAGAAGAAAGAATAAGAAAAATGGATATATAATAACACTTAAAAAATAAAGCATCGATAATTTTTTTTAAAAACTTATTTTGCTTTAAGTCTGAACATTTTATTTGTTTATATATATATATATATATATGTGTGTGTGTGAGAGAGAGAGAGAGAGAAAGAGAGAGAGGTTTGTGGGGGTGTAAAGTGAGAGAGAGTAAGTAAGATACTATTTGACGGATATATATATATTTAGATACTATTTGACGATATATATATTTATATCATGCTCACTAGAACCACATGGAACCATTATTATTATAAATATACATATATGATGCCATTTGTATAGCATACACACACGCGCACACACACACACACAGACACGTAGCTGTGTGTGTGTGTGTGTATGTATTTGTGTGTTTGTGTTCCTGTAGTCTGAAACTGACCCATCTGTTTAATGTTAAGGGAAAAAAATTAGGTACGAAGGCATAAGCGCCTTGGGACCTCACATACTTTTCCCAAAATCTCCCCCCCCCACTACATTCCAACATAGACTGCAACATCCTTCTTCGGGATCATCATGAAATGCCTCATCGCGTTCTTCTCAATCTCGTTCATGCTCTAACATCTCCTTTCGTTCATGACGGTTTTTACTTTTACGCAATACCAAACTTTGCGGGGAGCTTAATTCTGACTGTATGCCAAACGATTGAAGATGCGATGGTCTGAAAAAAAAAAATTAAAATAAAATAAAAAAATAAATTGCAAAATAAAAATAAAAGGAACAATCAAGAACTTCAAAACGACTGTTCAGTTTCCGGCCAATCCATGGAAACCCCAGATTTGCTTAGAATTCTTACACTTGCTATTGTTTACCTTAGTTGAAAATATAAATAAAAACCATCCTTAGACATACAGAAGATTCGAACAATTTGTGCATAGTTTATGTCCAAAAATGAAAACAAAATGATACGAAGACAGAAAAAAATTAAAAACTTAATTGCGGTACCTTGTCAGTCGTCTTTAAGGAACTTCCTAGAATAATGAAACTGCCCAAATACTGAATTGTATATATGTATGTCAGTTATCACTTATCTCCTGTTAATTTCCTTGCAAACCGAACGCTCTTTTGTGGCCTAATCGGTAAAGGCACGTCAAGCTAAATGACGGTTCCGTATAGGATACAGGTTCGAATTCTGTCGGAGGACGAATATTTTCTGTGAAAATTTCTCGGACATTCAGGCCGGTAAATGTTATTTAATACTGTTTATTATAAACAGAGCATTTACTTAAATATTTTTATTTATAAAAAGAATGTATAAACATGAAAATGTCTTTTATATATATATATATATATATATATATATATATATATATATATATATATATATATATATATATATATATATATATATATATATATATATATTATGTACACTATTTACATTATTAAGACTATTGTCTTCATCTTTGTCGCCATATTTATCACAACGTTTCGGCCGTTGTACGCTCCGACCTTCTTCGGGTGGTTGGAATGTCGAACTGAACCCTTTATTTCGCTCACTGGGGTAGACTGTTCTAATTCCAATTGCCATGTTTAACCATTAATAAGGAGTGCAAGAGAAAAGCAATAATAACAACAAAAGTTGCAATATGAGCTCTGGTAAAAACATGAACCGATAACAGCAAAAAATTGCAATATGAGCACTGGTAAAAACATGAACGATAACAGCAAAAATTGCAATATAAGCAATGGTGAAAATGGTTGCTGAGATATTAGGTTTATAATACCCAGAAATTCATACACAGATGTCCACATGGCACAGTGGATAAAGACCCAGTGACAGGACCCAAAGAGTGTGATTTCAATACCCGGTTAAGGCAGTGGAGAACTTTCAGAAGGAAATTAACAGGAAATAACTGACATCCATTAAACATGGCAAGTGGAACTAGAACAGTCTAACCCAGTGAGCAACATTCCAACCACCTGAAGATGGCCGGAGTGTTCAATGGCCGAAGCGTTGTGATAAATATAGTGACAATGATGGCGACAATAGTCCAAATAATATATATATATATATATATATATATATATATATATGTATGTAACTGTGTCACACTTTTTCATCTTTACTCCTATAAATGAAATTTTGGATTTCCAAGATTTCTTACTGCGATTGTTTTAGGATTCCGCCATATTGGCTTCTACTGATAAAGACATTTAAACAAACTCTCTAAATTTCAAAGGAAAAAATTACTGTTCTCAAATAACAGTGTTTCAGATTAAAATTATCCGTATTTTCAACTTTACTCCTAGAAGCCATATCCCAACATATCATACCATTTTGGAAATGAGCAAAATTAAAAACATTCCGGGCTGAATCCGGATCCACAATCCTGGAAGTTTGAATTCCCAAATTTTCATTACTGCGATTGTTTTCGGCGATTTTTTTACGTGATTTTTTGTGACCAATTTTTTCTACGATAACAATTTTTATAGTTTGGAAATAAATTTGGGATTAATGGAAATAAACTGCGAAATCCTTGAAAATTGTTTGTACGAAGTTTGTAGGTAAGAACCTACGTACATCTAATTGTCTTTAAATTTAGTGGCAGCAAAACAATTATCGTTGAACTTTTAAAAGGCAAGCTTAAATATTAATGCAATACTTAAATGCAGCGATCAATTTTGAGTTCTGTAGTTTATTGTTGCCTATCGCATCTATTCCTCCATAACTATTGTGATGAAAACCCAATCAAAGGTCCTCTGCTCAGGCGGCTTTTTAAACTAGAATATATATATATATATATATATATATATATATATATATATATATATATATATATATAGATAGATAGATAGATAGATAGATATATATATATATATATATATATATATATATATATATGGACAGAGAGAGAGAGAGAGAGTAAAAAGTAATAAAATCGTTGGTATATAATTCAAGTGGATCTTAGTAATATAACATATTAAAACTGAACCACAAAAAGAGCTTAATATATTTATTATTACAGAGCAAATAATAAGTACAATAAAATCCCAAATTATCTCATATGGGATATAGGCTTATTTCAACCCCGGGATAGACTGAGTTTGTGTCGGAATACCGGGGGTTAAATAAGATTGACGAATTTTACATCGGTTGAAATAGGCCTATCCTCCATATGAGGTAATTTTGGATTTTATTGTTACTATATATATATATATATATATATATATATATATATATATATATATATATATATATAGATACATAAAATCAAATAACGACTAATAGATAGATAGATATGAACAAACCTGATATATATATATATATGTATAATGAGTACATATATTTACTTCAAATGTGACATTTTTATTGTTTCAAATATTATTTAAGTGGATACCCGTGTTTGAAATAGACGAACCGTTTTTTCTTATTTTAAATTGTGTATATCAAGCAAAATACCGGAGAGCTTTTTCTTTTGTTGTGTACTCTGTCCTTTCAGAGCATTAGCTGTCATGGTTTTTTTCCGGAATTTTCTGTCCTCTGAAGCTCTTAATAAATCTTGTATCTTAAACCTTTCTCCGCCAATCATTTACTCAAGCTTGCTGCATTAGGTATGTGGGAATTTTGATAAACTTTTATTAAATATTCCAATGACAAAAACTTCATTGATTTTTTTTTTAACATCGCTTATTTCTTGAACACAGAAATCTATGAAATGGTACTGGAAAGCTTCTTATATTGTACTCGATATGAATGTACCGATAAACAGAAAGATTCATGCAATTAATATTCATTTGTACGAAGCCTCCCGAGTCAGTTTGCCAATAGGCTTAGTGTTATGTTAAGGTTCCGTTATTGTACGAGATTCTGTAAGCTTATGTTGGGACGGATCTTTATGACGGTAGCAGATTTGTACAATATGGCTGAATCAAATAAACATGGCCGTATGACTGTCGGTAAAACTGCAACTGTGTTCTTAAAAATGCCTCTTTAGGCTTTGGTGGATATTCTCTAGAAGTAGGGGGAGCACGAGGCACGTACAAAAAAATAAAAATAAAAATAAAATTGGAAAACCAAAGCAAAAATTGTAAACTCTTCTATAAGAACCAGAATCGAAAAAAATCTGTTTATTGGCTTAACTGTGCCTTTCATTTAAAGCCTCTGTTAGGATGTTTCCAGATTTTCATGTCTGATTTGATTCTATCTTTCTATCTAACACACAGACACGTTCACACACGCGTGCCTGGACACACACACAAACACACACATGGTGATTATGGTTTTCCAGAAAGTCCTGGATATGCCGATAAACTAAATCCGACAGCAAGGTCTCTGATCGGTAGATTGGAGGTTTTGAGGAGTGTGGAACCACCTCTTAATTGCTATTATTCCCAGGTCCACTCCGACCCGGGGTGGTAACACCTGTTAGGGTCCCAGCTATGGGCAAATCGTCAATCTCCAAACAAAAAGAAAACACTATGAAAGTATAAAAATACATTTTTATAGTAAAAATACCAGTAATTCATTTTAATATAAAAAATAACCCAAAAATACGTATTTATAATAAACCAAATTATTATAATCATCAAGAATACCTGTTATGTTTTTATTACTTCAAAGTCCCCCCCCCAAAAAAAAATTAAATTTCGGCATTAAATGACCCATAAAGTGTTGATATGCTGTTAAACAAAAAAATCAAATTTCAGTAAAGCTTTCAGTTAAATAAAGCATTATTTCAATATCGTCCCTTTTAACAAAAAGTTTTTAATTGAAGCCTTCTCTTGACAAATTAAAGTACATTTTAGGGTGTCAGTTATTTTCAATAATGTTTGCTTGTATTTTTTCATGACACCTGTTCAGGTGTTTTTAAAATTCTTATCTTTTTAAAACTTTCTTTTTTGTGTTTCAGGCGACCATTATAACGTGCGGTCCTTTAACTGCAGAATTGGTCACTCAGTCACATGGCCGATGGTTTCCTGTTTTTATCATTGCAGCCGGAGTGAACTTTGTTGGTGCCATTATATATTTAAGTCAAAGTGCGGCTAGTCAAGTCCTTTGAAGTGGGGGGGGAATAAAAAAAAGGTATGAAAAACCAAACCAAACCAATAATTCTAAAAGGGATGGTAAATTTTCTTTCTTTCAATCAGCAAACACATCTTTATTTTCCTAATTTTATTCCTGAATGAGGGGAAAATACTTCTGAAATTGTTAATTGGCCAAAATTGATATCACATGCGAAATCTAAATCAAAGAACAAAAAATAGTTGCATAACAGAAGCAAGCCACATCTGTGCTTGTTTACCATTATTCTGACATTTTTAAAATCATTTTTTTCAGTTTTTTGTGCAGAAGTTACTTTATATAAAACATACCAAAAATACGTATTTATAACAAATTTACCGACAATATCTATTATCATATTTTTATTTCTTCAAAGTTTCTGAGAAAAGTAAATTTCGGCATTAAATGACCCACAAAGTGTTGATATGCCGTTAAACAAACAAATCAAATTTCAGTGAAGCTTTCAGTTAAATAAAGCATTATTTCAATATCGTTCCTTTTAACAAAAAGTTTCTAATTGAAGCTTTCTCTTGACAAATTGTATATTTTAGGATGCCAGTTTTTTTTTTGTGTAACGTTTGATTGAATTTTTTCATGGTATCCCTCATTGTTCAGTGATACATTTTTATATCAAAAACTTACCAACAATCCATAATTATAGTAAAATTATTAAATTACTTCAAAGGTCTCAAGAAAAGTAAATTTCGGCATCAAATGACCCACAAAGAGTTGACATACCGGTAAACAATCAAATCTAACATTTTATGGAATTTCTTTTCCTTTGTAGCTCTTAATAAATATTATCTTTTCATCCTTAACTCGTGTTGTAACCAATAACAGGTTACTGAATGAGGAATAACCAAAATGGACGTTGGGAATGAAATAGTAATCTTTATAACGACCACAAAATACAATACTTACCAGCGGCTTGAAATAGGTAAACCACTGCTAATGGTGGACTACTTAGATAGCATAATACAACATTTATTTCTGTAAAATTACAGAAAATGTGACACAAGGCCTTAAAAGGGAGATGTGGAAAAGGACGGTCTTCATCTGTCTTAATTTAAACTTAGCTAGCCACAAGCACTGACCCAAGCATACAGACAATTAGATAGTATAATACCCCCACTTACAATAGTGTCCAACATATTTATGAGGATTGAGAAATAACCATAAGTGTTCATAGGTACATAGGTATATAACAGCTTGCTAGGTAGGTTAAAGCGTTGTTTACCTCTGTCTTCTTATCTTTTCTGGTAATACCAAAATTTACAGAGCCGTTTTCCTTATTATGTGCCCTAGAAATATCATTATCCAGTTTTCCCGAATGCGCAGCCCGATAGACGTAATACCTGTTTAAAAATAGATAAAGAAGTACTTGTTTAAGAAGTAATAAATACACACATATTTTTTATCACATATATCAAACCATATAATAAGTATTAATAAGTATGTGTTTGTATATTTCTGATGTATTTATTCATATATTTCCTGTCCCATCTGTAGTAGAAAGTGTGGTAAATCAACTTTTGTTAGAAAAATTATGAACGGTTTTAATAATCTATACAAATAAAAAGATTTATCTGCATTTAGACAAAAATAGTTGCCGAGCAAAATGAATCTTCTAATTAATCACTTTCATCATTCCTACATTTCTTCGTATTTGTTCAAACCTTTTATGAGAGACATTCAGAGAACTTTGTCTATTATGTAAACGTCTTCATTCAATTTGCCGTCTCCGTCTTTGTTATTCTGTGGCTAATCTTTTTCTTCCGAGAGATATTTTCATTTCACTATCATAAAATATTTAACATGAAAAGATATTGAGCAAAAAGTGATGAATGATAGATACAACTGAACGTGTAAAAATATAGATATATAAACGGCACGGATTAATTAAACGGTTCATCAGTCTCTGTTTTGATTGTTAATTTTTTTATTTCCGCTTTATTGGATTTCAATACATTCTTTTAATATATATATATATATATATATATATGAAGAAATATAGTTTTAAAGTGTGCTATATTTAAGGGGTAAAGTTCTCAATATCAGAGATAGAGCGTATGTAAATATAAATATAAAAGTGAAGCGGCCTGACGATTGCGCCTAGCATGAAACAGCCTGTCACCTCTGAGTGTTGACTTCAATGTTCACTTATATATATATATATATATATATAGTCCAGCCATATATACATTTTTATATATTGAACAATTTGGGGGATGACGTATGACAAAGGGAAAATGTTTTCATGTGACACGATTTATCCTTTAGGTCTTCATCGGACTAAGTTTGTTTACGTTGATGTAACTAATCATGCGCATGTTCGAAAGACGCGGGAAATTTTAAGTTTAAATTTTATTTTTATATTAGTTTTGAATATCTAATCTATCCGATATCATTTTGATTATTTTTTTTTGTTCCCACCACCTTTCTTTTTTAATATCCCACATTATGATAATAGAAAATCTGCCAAGAATAGCGAAACGGTTTAAGAACCTAAGCGCAAATTTACTGTGGATAATCTAGCGATTAAAGCACTTTCTATACATTTTCGTCTCAGTGACATCTTTCCTGATTTGATTATGGTAGCATTTTTCATTTCAAAATTTTGGACCATATCATTACGATGAGCAACTAGTGCGTTTAATAAGTTGTTTTGTAAAGTATCCCTTTTGTGTTCATATAATTTTTTATTTAAATTTCTTTGTGGCCATCGTTACAGGTGATAGAGTAATTTCCTCTCTCAAATTTAGCTTATTGTTTTGTTTTGTATTGACTAAGTCTTTTATTGCTTTAGATGTAGGAGTTTAGATAAATTCCGTCAAATGTAGTTGTAATAGAGTTAATGCGTAGAACAATATATTTTTGGATTCCTTGGGTTTGTCAGGAGAGGCTACTTTCCTATTTTTGAATATTTTAGTGGCCTTTTGTTTCACATTAAATATGAAATAGTTAGGGTATTGGAGATGCTTGAAAATCTTTTCAGTGTATTTCTCCTCCTTGTGTATACACCGAGGGCTGCAAATTCTGAATGCTCTTAAAGAGAATCTAATGATTATTCCCGATTTTATTTTGTTGTTATGATGGGAATAGAAATTTATGAGATCATTTTTACTAGTTTATTTTTAAGTGATTGTTAACGTGGTGCAGCATGATATCTAGGAAAGGTAAAGTAGGGTTTTCTTGCATTTCGTATGTAAACTCTATTGCATGTTCGACTTTGTTCAGTTAATTCTACAAAATCAGGTAAATCATTATCACGAGGCTGTATTAATAGGGCTTCATCAGAATATCGGTTGATTGTTTAGGTAAAATATTTTGGAAGGACAAAATTGGAGAAATTCTAAGAAAATAATACCATCATGGCATCACTCCACTAAGAGTCGATCTAACATTTTGTTCATAAAGATTATTATTAAACTAGACTACCCGTGACCCGTTGGGTCACTAACAGTTCAATTTATAAAACATTGAAGTTTGATTTCAACATTAAAATATTGCCAGTTTGAAGAAAGTTGAAATAAAAAAAAGTACTTACTGTATAAAGAACTCGTATTTTTACATCTTATTCACTTAAAATATTTTATAAATTACATTAACTTAAGAATACATTTTTAATATACCAAAAGATATTTTCAAAACATACTGACTTGAAAATATTTTTTAAATATAGCAATAAGTATGTTTTAAATATGGCAAAAAATATGTTTTAAATATGGCAAAAAATATTTTTTAAATATGGCAAAAATATTTCTTAAATATGGCGAAAAATATTTTTTAAATATGGCAAAAATATTTTTTAAATATTTAAAATATTGTTTAAAGAAAGCGTAAATATAAATAAGCACGCACGAAATTTCAGAGATGTAAAGAGAGAAGTGAAAAGAGAGAGAGAGGTGGAAATAGAGAGAGGTGAAAAGAGAAAGAATTGGAAAGAGAGAGAGAGCTGCAAAGAGAGACATGGAAAGAGAGAGATAGAAAGAAGCTTAAATCATTATACGCAACATTGCTTTTTCTCCCCCTCTCCCTACACGATAATAAATTTACATCTTTCTTTCCCCAACTCTCACTATATGACTTCGTTTGCACGCAAGCAAGCAAACAAAGTTCACAGAGTTTTAGTATTATAAAGATGTGAAATAGCATTGATTGGTGATGAGACGGCAGATTTGGTATTATTTTAGCTATTTATAAGGAGAGGTTTAACTTTGATTGTGTTAAATGCTTTTTGTTTTTTTTAAAGAGATTTAAGCATCTTTTTAGCCGTTAAAGATTTTTTTTGCATCTTTTTGGCGTAAAGAGATTTTATATCTAGACTGGTCATGCGTTTGCCAGACATATTTTTTCACTTTAGTTGAATACCGGAATATTTTGATATGTAATGAGCTGATTGTTCCAAGAGGTGGGGTTAAAATTTTTGTTATGGATTTCGCCAGTTTGTGAGGAGCGCTGTCTATTCCTGAAACTATGGGGTGTATTGGGATGTCTGTTTTGTGGGTTTTAGTGACACCGTAAAGTTTCGGTATATTAGTGTGATATTCTATTAGTCGATACCATAATTTGTTATCGTTTTAATTATTTTTCTAATCGCCTTGTTAAATGTCATGGTATCCAAACTCGAACGTTGTGATAAACGGTATCAATAACTTAAAAAAAAATCACATAGATGCAGACATATAGATATAAAGATAGCGATAAATGAAATGAATAGATTGAGATAGATAGATAGATAGATAGATAGATAGATAGATAGATAGATAGACGGATGGAAAGGAATTCAAGGTATTCCTGCGTTCGTATTTTTTTAGTTTGCATCTTCAATAGATTGCCTCTCTGAGAAGGCAGATGAAAGTCATCAGTTGGGATAATCATGTTTTTATTTTATTTTATTTTATTTTATTTTATTTTATTTAAATTAAATCCTCACCACCTTTCCCGTTTTGACACAGACGCACTGGAAAATGTCCTTGAAGACGGAAATTAATTCCAGATTAAAAAGAGATAGAAAGAGATAGGAATGAGAGAATTGAATGAATATATATATATATATATATATATATATATATATATATATATATATATATATATATATATAGAGAGAGAGAGAGAGAGAGAGAGAGAGAGAGACGTAGATAAATAAATAAGAATAGCTCGAGATAGAGAGCGAGAGAAAGAGTGTGACGTAAACAGACAAACAGACAGACAGAAATGAGAAAGCTTAATATAGCAGACAAATGAACAGATAGAGAGATAAAAATATATATGGACTTAGAAAAGAACAGACAGACAAACATATATATATATATATATATATATATATATATATATATATATAAGCGCAGTACTAGATTGGCTGCTAAATCTAATCAAATCACAGTTGAATTAGCTAGATGTAACCGTAAGTTCTATGTCAACTGTTTTTTTTTTTCGCACTTCTCACTCGTGGGACTCTCTTCCGGATTCTCAAGGACACATGGCACAGTGGATAAAGGCATTGGTTAGATCCTTACCTTGAGAAAGAAAGAAAGAAAAAAGACAGAGATGCTAAAAGAAAGAAAGAATGTTAAAACAGAGAGAAATCACTAGAACGAACGAAAGAAAGAAAAAAAAGAAAGACTGACAGATTGATGCCACAAAAAGGAAGAAAGAATATATATATATATATACAAAGAGAAACCATTAGAAAGAAAGAAAAGAAAGACAGAGAGACAATAAATGAAAGAAAGAATTTAAAGACGGAGAGATACCAAAAGAAAGTCAGAGAAAGAAAGTCAGACAGAGAGAAAAAAAGAAAGAAAGAAAGAAACTACTAGATATAAATAAAGAACAATGGAGTAAAAAATGTTGAGATCCTGAAGACATTAATTATTTCATTTAGCTTTAAAATTTCATGAGTGATTCGTAGGGAAATGATTTAGTCTTGATTTGCATGTGTTTTCTTAACTTTATGCACAAACGAACGATATTTGCTTGAAAAAATTAATTTGGAATTTCAGCCTTGTTGGTCTGAAGAGGAAATGGCTGGGGGAGGATCATTCAATAAAAACATATGATTGAGTCAGGGTCATAAGCCGTTTGTGCATCTGTCCTTCAACCTATCCTATAGGCCGCTTCATACTGTCTTCCAATATGTCGCTAGTGCGTTCTACATACCCTGATACACACAGACGCAAACTTTAATATGCCAGAAAAGTGTTCTGTGTAGCAATGTTTTCAGGGTAAAAAATAACGAAAAATCAAATACATACCTTGTAAATTTATACCACTGAAATTTGACTATGTATTTTCTCTCCGTTCTCAACTATCGAACGATATTTGCTTGAAAAAGTTGAAGAATACAAAAAGCTGGTTGCTTCTCGCTAAACAGAAACACATGGGTAACCAATATATTTTGCAAGATTTTCTCATCTATAAACCACTTTCAAAATGGCTTCATTTTTAGATGCACGTAGAAAGTACAGAACTGTCATAGAATTTCTGTTTTGAGATGTATACATTGCTGCAAACATCGATAGGAAATTAGTAAATATTTATGGATACTTGATACAAGAACAGTAAGTAAATGGGTCAGTAGAGTTAATTGCATTCCGAGATAAATTGACCTTAATGACGAGCAGCACAGTGACAGGCCTACTGCTACACTGTGAGTAGGAATAAAGCCAAACAGGCTGATGTTCTCATTACAGATGGCAGACGATTTACTTTTGCAGAACTTTGTGAAAGCCTTCAAGTGAGCAATCATAGTGTCTACCGTTTGTTATAGTCTGATAGTTGCACAAACCTTCCCAGAATGCCGACAGAACGGATCAATTAGCAGGAGTTACACAAGAAGTATAATTGCAGAGGTCAGTGGTTTCTAAGGATGAGGTAAAAGGGTCTATTTAAACAGCCCAGGAGCATCTACGAGGCAATTACTCAAACGTGGAATAATACGGAAAGGAAAGAAATGTTGTTAACTAGATTTGGAAGCCTGAAATTTCTGCGAGCAATTTGGCATGATTTGTCTGCTACTACTACCAATGTTTTTGCAATTAACAAGGAACAAGCATTGGCTTTAACAGAGCGACGCCACATAATTGCGCCTAAGTGAATGTAACTAACACAATTGGATCTCGGGAGCGCCAATTTCTAATTTCGAGCTATTATCATTTATAATACGGTCATACTTACAGTACCTGGTATTCCGAAGTGGTCACCCATCTACGTACTGACCAGGCTCAACGTTGCTTAACTTTGATGATCGTATGAGAATCGATGTTTCAACGGGATATGGCCGTAAGCCGTCACTGTTGAAAACGAGTATTGTAATATTTTCAGTATTTTTAGATACTATTATTATTAAGAAAGCAAAAATTTTCTCCAACTTTCCCTGGCCTCGCGTGTAAGAAAGGAAAAGAAAGGAAAACAGACAGACAAACAGAGGGATACCAAACGAAACTATATATATATATATATATATATATATATATATATATATATATATATATATATATATATAGAGAGAGAGAGAGAGAGAGAGAGAGAGAGAGAGAGAGAAACCACTAGAAAAAAGACTAGTAAAAGAGAAAGATACCAATCGAAAGAAAGTAAAGACAGAGGTACGAAAAGAAATAGAAAGAAAGAAAGACCTATAAATTATGCATAACATTTAGTAAGTGGACAGGTTTTCGGTATTTTTGACAATAGTGGACGCTGAAAAATCAACAGCTTCCTTCACTGTTGGATTTATTCATTGAATTTGTTATGGCTTATCAACCTTTTGCAGGTTATTTAAAGAAAATATTTTTAAATTGTACGAATTTTTGGGGTGATAATAATGATTTACTGATACAAGTCTTACTAATTAACCCATAGCTGGGGGAGAAGAGATAAATTCAAACCTTTCCCAAGTGTATTTGCGCGTAAGTGAATATAACGAACCCGACTGGAATTGGAACTCGGCTCTCCGTTTTCCAAATTCGAGCCGTGGCATCCAAGTTTACAGCACCTGATATTCCCAAGCGGCCACTCATCTAGTACTAGCCAGACTCGACGTTGCTTAACCTCGAAGATCGTACGAGGACTAATGTTTCAACGTGATGTTTGTTCATTGTGATACTGATTTTGCGAAGTGGTATGGCTGAGATTTTTTCAGCATCACGATGTATACTTTCATGGCATCACCAAATTTTACAACTTTTCAGCTAAATTGTACATTCTGTTATAAAGAGCGATACCGGTTCGGGCCTCATGACTCTTTTGAAGTCTTTTCTGATGTTTTATATCTACAACTTCCTGGAACTATTCGACCTCTGTATGCTGCAAACCCGGAAATAATTGAACCTAGCAGATCTGAATTTTAGACAGAATTTTTTGTATGGCTTATTTTTCAGCATCACGATATATTCAGTCATGGAACCAAATGTTCACGATTAAATTATTTTCCCAGACTTTCAATGACGTGGTACCACTTTGCAGCTAAACTGTGCATTCCATTATAAAGAGCGATACCGGTTTAAGTCTCATGAATCTTTCGAAGTTTTTTGTTTGTTATATTTTCAATACATTTTCAACTTTACATTTACAGGTTATTGAAATCTAGAATATATTTTTAGATTGTACAAATTATTTCTCTATAATAACGATCTTCTGATACAAATCCTACTAATTAGCTCGTATAATAATTAATAATTGATCCTACTAATTAACCGATAGCTATGAGAAGAGGTATATTCGTACATTCTCAATGGTATTTGCTCATATGAATATAACAGACACTCCTCGAATTGGAACTCGGCTGTCAGATCTCTAATTTCGTGCATTATACCAAATGCAGATCTAAGCTTCCCAAGATTCCTAAGCGGACACCCATCTATGTACAGACCAAGCTCGATGCTGCTTCTTCGGTGAACGTACGAGAACCGGTGTTTCAACGTGATACGGCCGTAAGATTTTGTGGCTCTTGTTACCGGTATCCAGTTAAGAGGGAAAATAGGACGGGCATTTAAGTAGCGCAAGGAAAATAGTTCCAGACACAAACTTAGGCAATTTAGAAGTTTGCGCTCGTACTAAGTTAGTTCCGTCAAGTTTAACCCTCAAGGATATCAAACCCACCAGGCCACGCACACTGTGACGAACCATCCTTCGCATTGGAACAGCTTCTTCCACATTCATTTGTGGAATCGACCCTCAAGAGGATGCTTTGATGACCACTACAATCTATGTTGTTCATGATGACGGTCATCTTCGAGTATAGAATCCAGAGGTTAGCAGTGAATATTTCGAAGAAAGCGTTGTTCAGGTTAGCAGTGGATATTTTGGTAAAAGTAGCAGAGCGTAGTTCGTCTTTCTGTTATCTCTTCGCCTGACAAACTGGACTGGACATTCGGGTAGAGTAGACAAAATGGCCGCCTTTATACACGACGGATTGAATGTTCTACGTCTTCTGATTGGTTAACCTTCTGTTGGTGGACTATAAAGTGAGTCGTCATTTGGGCTAACTCACTAATTATATATAAAAAAACTGCAACAATCTTAACCTCTTTAAGTCTAGGATTAACTGTTCTCTTACCAACATACCCTCATGAACTTATTCTTACAGATCACACAACAAATTCCTTCGATAAAATTTGGGTCTTGTATGAGGTGAATATTGGTTAAAAAAAACAATTGACACAGAACAGATCAAAGCGAAGGCAGTTACATTCATTTTTACTGATTCCAAAATCTCAACTATATTAGCCACCGAATCTTGCTGGTCACGTTGGCCTTGCTACATACCATAAGTTCCTGCGGTATGAGTTGCAGATTCAAATCTCGTTCGAATTTCCACAATTTAATCTGCAAACCGAAGAATACGTGGCTCGAAAATGTTATAAGAAGCGACAGAAAAAAAAAAGAAATTAATTGTAAAACGCTGTTTTGAAAGAAGTATAAAGTTACTCGCCCAAAAAAGAAAAAGTGAAATAAAATGAAATGACAGCTGTAACTAAAAAAAAAAAAGAATATTTAACTGAAACAGCACTAGCAGCCCTTAAGGCGGCACTCACACTGAGTAACACCAGTTCCCGCTAATGGACCATGTATGCTACTGGCTATCAGGCTTGGCGAATCCCGATGCGCGAAGCTGTGAACAATTTTGAGGCAAAACACCGCGCCAGCCCGGAGAAAAGGAGAACTAAACGTTAACAAACAAAAGAACTGCGCCCATGCTCCTTCAAGACCAGATATTTCCCTGGTGCCACTGTGGAAGGTGCTATCATTCTAGTATCGGCAGGCTTACGGTCACTTTACATTGAAACACCGATTTTAAGCAACATCGAGCCAGGTCAGTATCTTGGATGTACGGTAGGTGTAATTGATAATGTCTTGGAATTTTTTAATCAGAGAGCCGAGTTCCAATTCCCGTTGGGAAAGGTATGAATTCACCTCTTCTCCCCCAGTTATGGGTTAATTAGTAAGACTTGAATGACTAAACCACTATTACCCCCTGCAAATTCTTACAATCTAAAATATTTTCTTTAAATAACCTGCAACAGTTTAGAAAACCGTAAGAAACGAATCGATCACTCAGTCGTATCAGTAGGCCCTCAGTCACCCGATTCAGTATACGTCATGAAAGGACAAATGACCTGACCTTCAAATCAATCTTCGATATCGAACAATTATCAACAATAGTAGCCTATTTTGGTACTCATTTTTTTCCTTAGCAGAAGTAAATAGGTTCGCCTATCGCCCGGTTCTTGTCCTCCCCGCTCTTTTGACCGGGTCTCCATCTTTATCCCCTGTTTCCTGTCTAAAGTCTGCTTCAATGTCTCCGCCCAAACTATGAAATTTTATTTAATATTTATTTATTTTCGCCTATCGCCCTTTTCGCACCCCTCCTCGGTCTTTTGAACAAGAGTAGAAGTATATCACTCTTTTCCTGTTTAGGATTGTGTTTCTGGTTCCTTCTAAAGTCCATTAATTCTCTTTCACTCCCAGTATCCCCTTGCATCATAGCGATTTTGTCGCCTTGCTCGAAGGGCATTTATTAAAAAAAAAAGAAGAAAAAAGAGAAGGCGCAGCGGAATTGAAAAATATGCCTTCGAGAAACTAAGCAAAGTATCAAGACAGAATTTTCGTTTGAAATAAAGTAAAGCTCGATGAATTGCTTTCCCATATCTATCCCCCGATAAGTTAGTAAATGCAAGATAATTTACTTCCAGATGGAGAATAATCTCGAGCGACAAAAATATGATTCTACAGGAGGATGTTGAGAATACGAAATTATAAAGAACATTGAAACTAGAAGGAATCTTATACTTAAAATCAGAAAGATGCAGTTGAAATTTCTGGGTCACATTGTGCAGAAAGAGTGCGTGGAAAATGTAACACTCACGTGATGAATAGAGGAAAAGAAGGGGCAGAGTGAAACATCGGGTAAACTACTTACAGTTTGTATGAATACAGGAATGGTAAGGAGCCAAATGTTGCTTAGAGTTACATGGGACAGGAAGGAAAATAAATTAGGTTTTATGCGAAAGCTTCCACTAACATCAATTGTACAAAGTTTGGGGAAACTTAGAAATGATGTTTAAGTTTATTCAACGATTTACTTGTTCAATTGTCGATTGCAATTTAATATTTAAAATATTCCTTATGGGAAAAATTTCGAAGCAAGAATAATGAGCTCCACCTACAAAAAGCGATATTAATCAGTGTTTAACCCTTTTAAATGTCGTTACTAACTTCACTGCATTTCTACGTGGTAGGTCTATTTTTAATGCCATCTTTTCATCTTCACAGAAATATAGAGGACAACGCAATTGTCTACCCATTTTATTTAGTAGCCTGGTTCATCAACAGATGGCAGAAATATTACAACGTGGAAGCAAAATAATTTTTTATCGTCTGCATTCATTGATAAGCCAGTCACGTGCTTTCAGTTTTACGTGTGTGGCGCACAATGTTGGAGCCTCAAATAAAACGGATTGGATTTGATGATATATGTCTTTAGAGGTAACATTTGACTGTTTTGTGCTTGTCATATTGCATTAAAGTTTTCTTTTAATTGAATAAAACGCTTTCATCGTTATAGTTTTAAAAGTAAACGTTTTCTGAGCCATAGACAAGGAAAGATATCGTTCCAGACAAAACGGCTACTGACGACGAACAACGAATTTATTACAAGAATCCTAAACGAAAAAAAAAAAAAATGCTGTGGTTAGACCGAGGGAAGAATTTAACTCCTTAACGTAAATAAAATCTAAATATGGACAACATTCTTCTCCGACTAGAGTGATTCAAATTTCTGCATTAAGAATTGCCGGAGACTTGGGAAATTTCTTGTGAGAAACTGGCTTATTTGAATTGCACCCAAAGCATCATTTTCTGCCCGATTTAGACCGATTTATTTGCATGAGTTCAAGTTACAAATACGGTGTAGCAAACAAACATATACCTGGCTTAGGATGTTCTTCTACATATGGTGATCCTCCAGATCCTTCCAACATCGCGTCTGACTAGTACCTGGATGGGCGACCAATTGGGAATAATAAGCTGGGATGTGCGAGTGGTTCTGGTAGACAACGGCTCGGAATTCGAGATTAGAAAACCAAATTCCAGTTCGAGTTGTGTTCTTTATATTCAGTTACGCGCAAATACTCTTGGTAAAGACATGAATGCACCTGTTCTCCCCAAAGCTATGGGTTAATTAGTAGGACTAGTATCAGTAAATGATTATTATCTCCAAAAAATTCTAAAAATATTTCTATCATTAAATAAACTGCTAAAGCTTAATAAGTCGTACAAAAAATTCTGTCTAAAATTCAGATCTGCCAGTTTCAATTATTACTGGGTTTGCAGCATACAGAGCTCGAATAGTTCCATGAAGTTGTAGATATAAAACATCAGAAAAGACTTCAAAAGAGTCATGAGACCCAAACCGGTATCGCTCTTTATAATAGAATCTTGGGAAGCTTGGATCTGCATCTGGTATAATGCATGACATTAGAGATCTGACAGCCGAGTTCCAATTCGAGGAGTGTTTGTTATATTCATATGAGCAAATACCATTGAGAATGTACGAATATACCTCTTCTCATAGCTATCGGTTAATTAGTAGGATCAATTATTAATTATTATACGAGCTAATTAGTAGGATTTGTATCAGAAGATCGTTATTATAGAGAAATAATTTGTACAATCTAAAAATATATTCTAGATTTCAATAACCTGTAAATGTAAAGTTGAAAATGTATTGAAAATATAACAAACAAAAAACTTCGAAAGATTCATGAGACTTAAACCGGTATAGCTCTTTATAATGGAATGCACAGTTTAGCTGCAAAGTGGTAACACGTCATTGAAAGTCTGGGGAAATAATTTAATCATGAACATTTGGTTCCATGACTGAATATATCGTGATGCTGAAAAATAAGTCGTACAAAAAATTCTGTCTAAAATTCAGATCTGCCAGGTTCAATTATTTCCGGGTTTGCAGCATACAGAGGTCGAATAGTTCCAGGAAGTTGTAGATATAAAACATCAGAAAAGACTTCAAAAGAGTCATGAGACCCAAACCGGTATCGCTCTTTATAACAGAATGTACAATTTAGCTGAAAAGTTGTATCGTCTCATAGAAAGCCCAGAAAAATAATTTAATAATTAGAAAATTTGGTGATGCCATGAAAGTATACATCGTGATGCTGAAAAAATCTCAGCCATACCACTTCGCAAAATCAGTATCACAATGAACAAACATTAGAATACCTTTTCATCAGTGGAGTCTTACAGCCTTATCACGTTGTAACTTTAGTCCTCGTACGAGATCGAGGTTAAGCAACCTCCATTTAAGTTAGTGCTATATGGGTGACCGCTTGAAAATACCATGTACTGCAAGCTTAGATGTCTGCTTGGTATAATGGATAACGTCTCGGAATTGGAAAACAGAGAGCCGAGTTCAATTCCAGTTGGGTTCGTTATATTCACTTACGCGAAAATAACCTTGAGAAAGGTAGGAATTCACCTGTTATCTCCCAGCTATGGGTTAATTAATAAGACTTGTATCAGTAAATCACTAAATTAATAAGACTTGTATCAGTATTATCACCCCCAAAATTCGCACGATCTAAAAATATTTTCTATAAATAAAATACAAAAGGTTGATAAGCCGTAAAACGTCAATTAAGTAGTGAAGTTGAATGTCTTTTTTGAATAAATGATTTTGTCAAAACTTGTCCACTAGCCATACGTAATGCGTAATTGACATGAAAGTTGGTGTAAGGTCGCAGAAAGTTGGAGAAAATATTTTGGTTTCTGAATAACGATAGTATTTAAAAATACTATAAAACTTTACATGAAAATGTCCAAATCATATAATAATTATTAATATGTATCGATTTATACTTTATTGTGAATTTATTTATATATTTTCTGTCCCATCTGTATGGGGAGGGAGGTAAATCTACTTAAGTTAGTAGATATATTACTCGTTTTAATAATCTATACAAATAAGATATTTATATGCAATTAAACAAAATTAATTCCGGAGCAAAATGAAAACTTTGATTAAACAGTTTATTTACTCCTACGTTTCTTCGATTGCAGTCTTATTTGTTCAAGCCTTTCATGTGGGGCACTCAAATACTTTTGTCTATTAAATGATCGTCTTGCTTCAACTTGATCTTGAAATAGGCTTTGTCGTCGCTATTTTCGTCGTTCTGTTGCTAATTTTTTTCTTCTGAGGGATATTTCTATTTTACTGTTATTTTAAACGCATGATATTTTTAACATGAAAATATATTAGGCAAAAGGCGATTTATATAATACCAGGAGTCATCAGTTAATCATCGATACGACTGAACATCTAAAAAATATAAAAGGAACAGATTAATTAAACTGTTCACTGGACTCCATGTTAGTTGTGAATTTTTTTATTTTTATTTCTGCTTTATTCTCAATACATGGTTTCAAGGCTTTTGTTTCATTGCATCTCACTATTAAAACTTTCTAACAATTGTTGTCATTTTTGATAGCACAAGTACACTAATATATATATTTGTCTATTTAGGCAGCAATCCTTCTTTCATGCACATTTCATTGAAAACGACAGACAAGGTGATTTTATTTAGTTTTTTCATACAATTTCCCATGCGATCTAATATTTTTTTTTCCTTTTGGATGATAAATTATATAAAAACTGTCCGAATGTTCTTTTTATCCGAGCGCTTTCCGATTTATATTTAGACATTTTCAAGGATTATATTTTAACTGTGAAAATTAGAAATAGTTTGTTGTATGCATGTTTTATAAAATGTTTTCATTTTTTTTTTGTTTCAAAACACGGTCAAGATATTATGTCCATGTTCGAAGTTAATATTATTAAGTGTTGGTTTGTTTGTTTTTATTAATAAGGCTTCCATTATTTTTAGCCTTTTTTTGCATGTAGATGATGCTATTAGTGTTGTCGACAAGTATGTTCCGAATAATGTCTGGTAGGTCTCCGTGAATATTTAAATGAGATCTAATTCAGCTATTGCCAGAAAGGTGTAGAGTGAGTCTGCGTGTCAAACATGTTGTAGTGTAGCCTATATACTTATTTACGAATTTTGATTGATCAGGGATAAATTCCTTAATGGTCATTTAAATTCGTAAATAATATTTGCCCTATTTAATTTTGTTCTAGGAGGTGAATTATTATTTTTAACTATGAGGTTAGAGGTTTTAAATTTTTTGTAATAAATAATTAATCTAATTTTTTTGCTATTGTCAACTGGTGTCATGCATCTTTTTATAATGTTCTTAATTCTGCATTAATCCTGTTTATAATTTTCGTTCATCTGATTTTTATAAAATAGATTAATTGTATTTTTGCTATAAAGCAAACGCTGATTAAAAACGGATTACCTAATCAATTGTTGGATTTCCACATTAGGCGTTTCTTGTCTAAGGTAGCTAGTGCATAATATATATATATATATATATATATATATATATATATATATGTATATATATATATATATATATATATATATAAAAGAGGTAATGGATTTATTTTTAATCAAATATTTTATAAGGTTATAAAAATACACGCTGTATCCCTGACATTCACAAGTTTTATCAAGTTTTATTTATAAATATAGCATAGAATAAATTATATTTGTATATATATATATATATATATATATATATATATATATATATATATATATATATATATATATATATAGTCTGACGATTGCGTTTAAGCATGAAACAGACTTTCACCGCTGGGTGTTGACTTCAATGTCCCTTTACATCCGCTCTGTCAATGTTATTGAGTGCATTAAGCCATAAATGTAACATGCCTTACAGCTATAATTTTATGATATATATATATATATATATATATACAAAAACATATATATATATGTTTGTGTATATATATATATATATATATATATATATATACTAGCTTAAAAACCGCCTTATTGGGAGGCAGTCAATGTATCTCCTGTAGAGAGCTCTTGGTTGACTTTCGTCACAATAGATTGGGAGGAATAGACACGATAGGAAACAATAAACTAAAAAACTCCAAATTGACTTTTCACCATTGATAGAGTTCAAAATTGTTTACAGGCTATCGATCCATTCATTTTCTACGGTTTATCAACCCTTTGAAGGTTTATATTTGCAAGAAGTGTCTTTAGATTGTAAGAATGTTTTTGGGAAATAATAAGGGTTCAGTGATACAAGTCTTACTGATTAGCCCTTATCTGGGGGAGGATGAAATGGATTCATGCTTTTCCCAAAAGAATTTGCGTGTAAATGAATATAATGAAGCTTACCTGATATTCCAAGCGGTCGCCCATCTCAGTAATGGCCAGGCTCTACGTTTCTTAACTTCGATGATCTCACAGGGACCATTGTCTTAACATGATATAGCCGTAAGCTTTTCACGTGGTATTATGTGGGATATATTCTCCACTCTGAAACCTTTTCCCCACATGCACAACACTCCAATCTTCCAATATCTGTCCTCGTCTTTATTGACATATTCACAACGTTGTACTCTCCACAAGGACACTTGGCCCAATGGCTAAAAGCTTTGGTTGAGTTATCCGAAAAGTGACTTGACCCAAAGAGTTGTGAGTTCAATACCTGGCCAAAGCAGAGATGATTTACTAAAGGGAATTAACAGAAACTGAGATATCTAAAAATAAATAAATAAAAGCATGGCACGTGGAATTACAACGATCTACCCCCGTTGATTAAATAAAGGGTCGTACTGGGTAAGACAATAGACTATATCCGCGTTTTGGGTAAGACGATAAACTACACCCAACAGCCAGGCCTCTGATCAGGAGGTTTTGAGGAGCGTGGAACCACCTCTTAATTGCTGTTGTTCCCAGGTCAACCCTTCCCTGGGGGTAGTAGCACCTGTTAGGTTCCCAGCTATGGGAAAATAGTTAACCATCGGCCCAGACTGGGTTCAGAATACTATGAAAGTGTAAAAATAGGTTTTAATATCAGCAATACACTTTTGTAAAAAATTATTACCAGCAATGAATTTTTGGAAAGAAAAAATATTACCAACAATATATTTTTGAAGCAAAAAATATTACCAGTGATACCTTATCACTATTTCCATGGCAAATGTTCAAATGAGCTCCACTCTTTACTTCCACAAGTTCAGACCTTTACACCTAGGAGTCGGGTCCGAATAGGCCTCATTTTTTTTCCACTCAGAACAAACTCCCGCATAGATGCTGCCCTGAACATTAAAATATTAAACTCTTCAAATCAAGGGTCAACCATTGTCTATCCTCTTTATTCTCATAATCGTCACTGACAAGAACCTCCTATTTTTCATTTATATCACACCTCAATCGTGTAAATATATAAAAATATAAATAATATGTAAAATTGTTAGAGTGAATGAACGTTTCAATGTGTCTGTTTAATAAATCCTATCTGTGATATCAGGTTCAATAAACTGCTGAAGAAGAATTTTGAAATGAAGTAATACAGTTTAGCAGGGTAGATACCTAATTTCATTTTTCATTGTACAAAATATTTCCTGATATACGTAAAACAAAAAAGACGGCCGCTGTTCAATTTCAATCTGTTGGAAATTAACTTTTCAAATTAAGCATCACTCAATATCTACCCACTTTACCCGCTTTTATCCTCTTTACATCCCATTCTTCCTCTTTCATTCAAATTACCCATCTGATTTATCGTAACAATTGCAACAATATGGCTGTCTCCACCTCCAGAGACTCTCTTGACTTGTATTGCGTGACTCTTGTAAAAATTCTTACTTAGCATCGAACTTGATTGAAAAGGACCACTTATGATTAACAGTTTTCATTTGAGTACCTAAATCGTTATCATCAGTGCTGTTTCGACTTGAAGACACCCTGCCGATTAGTGTCATTTCACATCTTCAGCCTGGGTGCAAGCTTCTGGACATGCCAATCTGCTCAGGCCCATCAGTGCTTCTTCAACACCCACAGGACCAACCAGTTGTCTCTACTGCAACTACACTGGACAGAACTTAGTTTCAGTTCAAGTATCTAAAGACAAGCGCCATATACCGCTTTAATTTCAGAATTGGCCTTCTGATATATTGGTTGCCAGCTAGCGTCCACCCTGCTCTGCTATTTAACCCAGAGCTGGGAGAAGACGCGATGGCTTTTTTGCGTTTGTGCGAAAGGGAATTCAACGATTTTGACTGGAATTCGAACACGGTTCGCCGCTTTCACGTTCCACATTTCCAGTTGTCAAAACAAAGAGGACCCGAATCAGTCAGCATTTATTATTTCTATATATTTGCCATTGTACTCATCCCGCACGCAACCTTATGCCTGTGTATGTTATTCTTCCATTTCGTATTAATGATAAAAGTATTTTCATAATATTTACTGTGATTCCAAAGCTGTTAACTTGTCCTGTCTAAGTTCAATATTAATAATAAAGTCCTTTGTAAATTTGGGTTGAAGAAAACATACATCAATATTAGAACTCTTAACAACCCAAACCAATTACTTTTCTCTTCTTCCTTCTTCTCCTTTCTTACGTTTTCTTCTATTTCTTTTCTATTCTTTCTTCTTCCCCTTTCCTTTGTATTGCTCCATTTATTTTCTCTTCTTTCTTCTCCTTTCTTTGTCTTCTATTTCTTTTCTCTTCTTTCTTTTTCTTTTTTGTCTTCCTCTATTTCTTTTCTCTTCTTCTTCTTTCTTTTGTCGTCTTCTATTTCTTTTCTCTTCTTCTTCTTTCTTTTCTCTTATTTCTTTTTCTTTTTTGTCTTCCTCTATTTCTTTTCTCTTCTTCTTCTTTCTTTTGTCGTCTTCTATTTCTTTTCTCTTCTTCTTCTTTCTTTTCTCTTCTTTCTTTTTCGTCGTCTTCTATTTCTTTTGTCTTCTTTCCTTTTTCTTTTTTGTCTTCCTCTATTTCTTTTCTCTTCTTCTTTCTTTTGTCGTCTTCTATTTCTTTTCACTTCTTTCTTTTTTTGTCTTCCTCTATTTCTTTTCTCTTCTTCTTCTTCTTTCTTTTGTCGTCTTCTGTTTCTCTTCTTCTTCTTCTATTTCTTTTCTCTTCTTTCTTCTTCTCCTTTCTTTCGTCTCCCTTTTTCACGAATAATTAAACATTAAACGTCCCGTTGATAAAATCTTTATATGCGATTGGACGTATTTACATACACTTCCTCACCGACGTGACGTGATATCCTTCTGTCTTTTCTACAAATAATTTAATGGCCATTTTTCTGATGAGCATTCCTCCCTGGTACTAGATTTGCTGATAGGTCTCACTGTTTTACTGTTGAACTAGCTAGATGTTCTATTGTAATAATTTTTTTCTCGCACTTCTTGTTGGTAAAACGCCATTCCGATGTCTTGCTTCCCTGCCAACTACAATCTTCAAAAATTTAAATTCATCTCCAATCGCCATCTTCTGTCTTCCTGAAACCTGTTCTTTTATCATTGTCCTTTTTCCTCTCTTCGGTAAATTCTTGTAATTCTCTTTCGCTTCTAGTAACCATTTGCGTCATAGTGGCATTATCGTCTTTTGGGAGGGCGGAATGTTAAAAAGAGAGAGACAGAAAGAAAAGAAGACAACAAATGGATCTTAGCAAACTTGGTAACGGATGAAGCCTTATTTCTTATTGACTTTGACCTGACAAATGCTTGAAGGGAGATAGAGAGCCGTTTTTTCCATTTCATATCTTCTATTAAAAAGAACAAGAGAGAGAGAGAGAGAAAGCAAAAATGAAAGAACGAATAAAAAAAGACCAGAAGAGAAAGAAATTGTAGGTTAGTGATGAATGAAAGAAAGAGATAGAGAAAAAAGTTATTTTCCGACTGCTTGCATGGTTAACAACCTTGTCTCGCTAGATCAGTTCTGACTGAGTAATGATTTCGCTCCTCAAACTTCCGGCCTTGTGCCCCGTCTAAGCTAAGCTTAGTAAATCAAAATATCAAGTGTAACAGTAAAATTGTCCAAATCGTGTAACAGCAAAATTGTCCAATTGTTAGATTAACATTTGAACCGTTGTAACTTAGAAATGATTAAATATATCTTACTGGAATTATCCGAGTTTTTTTATAACACTATTGAGCAATAAGAACGTATAATTACTCTCCAAGATTAACAGAAGAATCGTGATGAAATCGATCATAGACGAAAATGACATGTTCATCATTAATTAATCATAGCTAAGGATCGGAAGCTCATGAAGGATTGAAATAAAGTTCATATATATATATATATATATATATATATATATATATATATATATATATATATATATATAATAGTAATAATTTTATAAATATAAGAAATTATACTCGTCCGGAAATGCATGGGTACTTTGATATATAAATAAACAGACCAATACCCAAGGGAAAAAAAAGGTACAAAAAAAAAAGAACAGAGAACAT
Organism: Acanthosepion pharaonis; assembly: GCA_903632075.3. Classification (NCBI taxonomy): domain Eukaryota; kingdom Metazoa; phylum Mollusca; class Cephalopoda; order Sepiida; family Sepiidae; genus Acanthosepion; species Acanthosepion pharaonis. Next base: position 1,026,428 of record CAHIKZ030000148.1, read on the forward strand.
ATACGTCAGCCGAAAACAATCGTCTAGCATCCAAGTTCAGAGTCCAAAAAAAAAAAAAACCGATACGAGTAAGTAATATAACTAAGTAAAGTGCTCAATACGCTAAGTAGAGCAAACCTAATTAAACCTAAAGAGCCAGATAAACCTCCCAATTTATTTATATATTTAGGTTTAATTGTATATATATATATATATATATATATATATATATATATATATATATATATATAATTCCAGGGTCATTTTCAACTTATTCAAGATGATTTTCGCCCTCTCTAACCTTCTAACTTTCTGTCCTGGAGTAACAAGTTGCCTCACACGTTTCTCGTACGATTTCATTTTCAAGTCTTTTTTCCCTGCTCTTTGGACTGTCATAGCTGAAACTCCTCTCTCACGTGCCAAACGTCTTATGAATTGAGTTGGATGTTTTCTAACTGATCTCTTTAGCTTTAAGTTGAAATAATGATCCCTCTGGCTGCTGTGACCTCCTAATCCAGTTTTCCTCTCTACTGATCTCTCTTTTTTAAACTTATTCACCGCTCTCTTGATTGTTCTTGAATCGACATTAAAGATGGAATCCATAGTAAGAATGTTGATAACATTACTGAAGGCCTGAATGTTTTTTTTCTCTCAACATTGCTCAGTTTGGAAGACAAAGTGTGGCTGACACAAGAAGATTTTAAACTGTTCTCTTTCTAGGTGAATAAATGAAAAGTTTTTTTAGTGATTCTTATGACAAGTGGTGTCAAGATTACTAAATGTCTTATCTGAAAACTGGAAAAAAGAAACTAAATTCGGTTAGTGTTTTTTTAGATATTAGAAATTTTGTGGCACAGGTAAACATGCTTTAACACGATGTAGACAACTTCACACACTTAAGGTGCATTGAAATAGTAAAATATGTCTTCCAAAAGCTAAGCAAAGTATTAAGAAACAGAATAATTTCATTAGAATTAAAGAGAAGAGGACTGGAAAGTTATGTAATATCACTATTTACATTATTCGGACAATTTTCCTCATCTTTGTTGCCATATTTATTACAAGGTTTCGGCCGTCGTATGCTCCGGCCCTCTTCAGGTGGTTGGAATGTCGAACTGAACCTTTTATTTCGCTCACTGGGGTAAACTGTTCTAGTTCCACGTGCCATCTCTAATGGGTGTCAGTAATCAGTTATCTCCTGTCAATTTCTCTCTGAAAGTTATCCACTGCCTTAACCGGGTATTGAACTCACACTCTTTGGGTCCTGTCACTGAATCTAACTAACGCTTTTATCCATTGTGCCATTTACCCTTGAGTTGTAATAAATATGGCAACAAAGATGAGAACAATAGTCCGGATAATGTAAATAGTGTACATAATACCTCATCTCAGAAATATAGACAGATATGTAATATCAATCCTCCTATATCACACTGAATGCTGGACAATCTCCACAGTGGTGAAGAGACTTGAAGCAACAGAAATGTGGTTCTACAAAAGGATGCTCTGGGTACTCCGAACATATGAGCAAGGATGATGTTTCAGAGACAATGGATACAAAAAGGATAGTTATTTAATATCAGGGAGAAACAGTTGAAATTTCTAGCGCACATAATGAGGAAAGATGGCTTGGAAAATTTGATACTCACAGGACGGGTTGAAGGCAAGAGGGCAAAGAATGTATAAGTGCCTAGCGAGTTTGGGTGAATGGATGACGGAGCAGGGTTTTGGAGAGATAGCAAAAAAGAAGATTCAAATTATTAAGAGCTGCAATGGGAAGGAAATTGTGGACAGCCATGAATGTACATGGCTGGTAGACGAAGAATAATTATTTTAGAATGAATCGGCCGAAATAAGTGATGAGATAAGAAAGAAGAGTATTATTTTTAGTTTTCCTCCCGAAACGAGGCTATGGTCGTTCTTTCTGGGTCACACACGTTGCCCTTCTAATAAATTGCGTCTTCACAGCAAACTCTTATTCGTCAGTCACACAAAACAGATGCAAGGCTTATTTTGATTTCTACTGGTCGGAACTCAGGTTAGTTAGTCATCAAAAAAATTATGACGTTGCTTTCGTATGATAACCATTTATTTACTAGATCAACAAAAGGAGGGGAAAATGAGAACTCGGTTGGTATTTTTTTGTTTTTATATGAATGTCGGGCAGGTTTTTCACTGTGCCATCAGTTTTTGTCCAGTTGAAATTGACTAAAATTAACATAATCTGGCACAAGGCAAAAAATTGTGATTTTCTAAGTGTAGCTTAGATGTAATACAAGGCCGAAAGTATGGGATACCCAGTAAAGATCGAACTCACTACACAGTCATTATGGATGGAGCGAGAAAAGGTTGGTAACCATTACACCATGTCGAAGTGCCACAAAGTGATGTCGGGCACCCAGTGGAGATCGAACACACTACTCAGTAGTAATTGATCTGATTAAAAACAAAAATCACACCAAAAATATGGAAAATAAAGAAAAGAACATCAGCCTACAACAATCAATCCAAAAACTGTTAACTTTGCCAACAGGGGAAAAAAAAACTCATTATCAGCTTCCCAGACTAAACCAAGCTACTAAATAAACGCTCAGAGCTCATCTCAAACTGTAGACACGAAAACAAATTTTTACTACTTAAAAATCGAAAACTTAAAATGAGCAAGAATAAGTAAAAATAAATTAAAAAAAGTAAATAAATTAATCTAAACAAATAAATAAGTAAATAAACTAAGTAAATAATAAACAAATCAACAGACCACGTGTACCAAAATAACCGTTAGAATAAGACAATATACTAATCACAATGAAATAGACTACCGACAATGTATCACTGGTTTGTATATATATATATATATATATATATATATATATATATATATATATATATATATATATATATATATATATATATAAAGTCGAACAAAAATACAACGCACGGGGCCTAATGATTGCGTTTAGCAGGAAACAGACTGTCACCTCTGGGAGGTGTTAACTTTAAGTCACATTCATATATACACATACATACATACATACATATATATATATATATATATATATATATATATATGCGCTTAGCCTTGTAGAGGGTAGAATGGAGATCAACGTGTTTTAGTGAACTCAGCAATTTTCAATCTGCTTGTCTGAATCGTTTTGAAGAAGCGAAAACAAGATCTATAAGGTCAGCCAATCGAACTGTGATCTCATCCCACAATTTTCATTCTTGCTCCATATGCAGCTTCCTTTGTAAATCACTAGTGGGTTCTAAGTGCCACTTGAGATTATCGCACAAAATTTCATAACTGAATCAACTGGTTAAGTTGTCAGAGCCTCATACGTCGAAACCTACAGGAGAGTCCATTATATATATATATATGTATATATATACATATACATATGTATGTATGTATGTATGTATGTATGTATGTATAGAGAGTAAAGGTAATAAATCCGTTGGTATATAATCCAAGTGGATCCTAATAATATCAAATATTAAAACTGATCCATAAAAAGAGCTCAATGTATTTATTAAAACAGAGCATATAAATTATACAACAAAATCCAAAATTAGCTCATATGTGAGTTATCATTTTTTCTACTATTTATATACATTGTTTTAACAGTGGTTTTGAACGGATTTCCAGCCATGAATGTCGTGAACTTTAGTATAAAAAAAGATGACGATAGCCGCGGAAGGTAAAACCCTGGTTATTTGTCTGAGGGGGAAAGATAGAACGAATATTGTCTGTACCTTATGAGCAATAACCCGTATGGAAAGAGTGGGTTGGGTCCTACTGACCGATAAATTTTTCTTACTATAAATTCAAAAATATATTCTGGGAAAATGCAAAAAAGAAAAAAATCAGCAATTTGTTATGTTTTATAAGACGTGACACTCTTAAATATACAGTTTTTTCCATTTCCTTTTCCATAATATATATATATATATATATATATATATATATATATATATATATATTAAAATGGTGTTTCTCATAAATGACAGGAGTGTTTAACAATTTTCAAAAAAGAATCAAAATGGTTGAAGGAAAGATTTTGGGGTTGGGTACAATTGAAAAATATGAAAAAAAATACAATATGGCGCTGGGTGGTGGAAAAGTAAATTCTTACGGCTGTTTGGGGGGAAGAATTGACTGATATTAGCAAATGGAATGTCTAAAAGCTTTTATAAAAGGGTAGAAAGAAAAACAGAATAAAAACAGCCTGAAAAAAAAGATGAGTCAGAGACTGAGCGTTTCTGTTGTGTATCCTCCACTGAAAAACGTGTAAGCCATCAGTTGTTACCCGTTAGAAGCATCAATCACGCCTTAATTTATAAGGCAAAGGGTGCCTGTCAATTATAGTTATGAATTTGGACAGTATATTCCTGTCTACTGCCTTTCTCTCTGTTTCTTTCTTCTTCTTGTTTATTCTCTTAGAAAAGGATACACGGGTGGTTCAATGGTTAACGGCCTAGAATGAGCCATCAGACAGCTAAGTTCGAATGCCAGTTGTATTTACTTTATTCCTTGTATGTTTTTTTTTATCAATTCACCCCAAGCAAAGCAATTACGCCACTAAAACGCAAGGGGCTACTAGGTGTGGAAGAAAATTAAAAAATACATTAGAAGGAATCGGAAACCCAATTCTAAAAGAGACACAAAAGATAAACCTCTACTCCTGCACAAAAAACGAGGAGGAGTGTGAACCGGACGCTTACGCACAAATACTTTTTATAAATGTATGAATATATCTCGTCCATTAGCTATGGGTCAAATAGTAGAATTTATATAAGGAAGAATCGTTGCTATTCGCAAAATAATGTTAATGTAATATTCGCTCGCAAAAAACAAGAAAAGAATTATTTTGACAACTCAAAAGGATTCTACTTTAAATAACGTTCAAAGTGTTGATTTTTTTAAAACTTTTAATTTAATTTTTATTTTTTTAAATAGTTTCTCAGCAAAATCGAACATGTTAGAATGCTAAGAAAAATCATTGTTTATTTTTCGAAAGGAAAAACAAAAGAAAATGAAGGAAAAGAACGTTTTTTAATAAATATATATTTTTTTGTTGTTGTTATTAATGCTCATTGATGTTCTTGTTCTGTATACACATCCGACCAAGACATTGCAATCACAAAGTGTGCTGATGAGTCTCTATGTTCGGCATTCCAATGTCATCCACAGACAGATGGAGGCAGCAGACCTCGCGACGCACCATAGAAGTTCTGTAACCTCAGTGGTAAAACAGACCTCGCTCTTGATCAACTAGTTTTATGAACGGGAGTGATAGAACTGAGAGTCGGTAAAGGATGAAAGGTTATATGTACGTAGCGCACACCTCGGCATTCTCCTTCAAGGAAAGAGTCCTTCGCATCACAGATTAACCGCGGCTAAGAGCTTCTCCAGAATTCCGACCAATTCTTTCTAGCTGGAGACCGGGAGCATACTAGACGCTGAATATCTTGTAAGGCTCATCTATCCAATTGAATGGGCGCGGAGAGAACAAACTTTCCGCGAACCCAATAGACATGTCGCGGTTAATTTGTGACCGTCTCATACATCCGAATTTCTCTTCCGAACTCGTCGACTTTGGCACCGCTTTTGAACGCATGGAGGCGTTGTCGGCTTAGGCGGTGTATCTAGCCGAGATGATAGCATCAGGTAATGAAATCCGGCTAAAGACCAGATTTTCCCTCAAACGATACAAGAAAGGGTCCAATTCAAGCACGTAGAGCAAGGACGAAAGCTGTAAACCCTGGGGAATGGATCTGAACTACAGGAAGTACTTCGATCTTAATCCGTCCCCTTCCTCCGGGCCTCGCATAAAAAAGGTGAATACAGGAGCGAAAGTGCGACTTGAATCCGGTCGTAGACAAGATAGAATGCAAGATGAAATGGTCCACTTTATCAAAGGTCTTAGACTGATTCAAATTGATCAGTGAAGCTTCATCTTTGATTTTTTTTCTGATCGTGCGAACTTAGTTCGCACGATCAGAAAAATGAATCTTATCTTGGATCGTCCGACACTTTATAGCATAGCTCTGTTCAGGGGATATGAGACGATGGAGCACAACGGTTAGCCAGGACCTTGTTCTAAATTTTTAAGTCTGCATTAAGCATTTTCAAGGACCGAAATTTACTATTCCCACACCTCCATGTTTGTTCTTACGTGTAAGCTTCACATACTCCTGGTGAACTGTTGGAGAATAGTCTCCTGTTCCATTCAGTGGTTAAGTAGAAGTTCCAATAAAATAAAAAAATATGGGCGACATCCTCAATGTACTCTTCGTAAAACAAGTCATCGATACAGGGAGTCTTATTCTTCCTGGCCTTTTTGAACATTTCCCAGCTTTCCTCCTTTTCTGCGACCGTCGTAATTTCAGTCGCCTCGAGGCGAGGAAAGTCAGCCAAATAGTTATTGAACACAGATGGAACTCCCTGGTAAAGAGTTCTGAAAGTAATCACAAAATAACCCGCATATGCCCTCATCCGTTGTCAGGGTTCACCCATCCGGCGATGGGAGAAGCCTGACATGCGATATACCAACGGGGGCATTTCGTACTTATTTCGTAAGCAATTCTGCAGACATTCTATTTAATCTACTTCTACTTGAGCCTGGTCCTTCTTGTTTAGCCACGAGTTAAGATCATCCGTAGCTATGTCTACCTTGTCACTAGCTGCCGATATAACAGTGTCCTCTATAACAGTCGATCTACACCTTTTGCACCGCTAGTGTATCTAGATTGATACGTCTGCTATAATCTGCAGCAAACGACCTACTGGTGTCCTTAAGGTGTCTCCATCACTAATTGCCAAACACAGATCCCGTCACTTCTCAGCTTTCACGTCCAACAAGGACATGTTGAATGTACAATGAACAGCTGTTGTTCTAACGCGCGATCGAGACCAGACATAGTCGTAGAGGCACCACATATACTGCAACCGTAGAAGTCGTTCTTCTTGGGCAACATAGCCTGGCACATCCCAACACTCTTCTGGCCGGTTTTGAATTCAGTTTCAATCTCCTAAACCAGGTAACATCCAAGGCTAGAGATTCCAGTCTGTCCTGCTATTTTCCCATAGTTGAGCGGAGAGGAGGATTCATATTTGTCCCAACAGTATTAGCACGTAAGTGAATGTTATGGATCCCACTGGAATTTGAACTCGGCTCTCCGATTCCACAATCCGAGCCGCAATCACTTACTTCACCATTCCTCTAGGTTTAGATTTAAATTTATCCGAGCCTGGATAAGAGTATGGTCCAAATAAACAACACTATGAAAACTTGGACAACGTAAGAGCCCTAACTCGACTCTTACTAAAACCCGGTCGCTATAGCTAGAACGCTGCAACATACCCGATTCGCCTTTCTCTGTCCGATTCCACTCTACCCTCTTCGAATGTTTATTTAGAAATTTGTCGAAAATCTGGCGACAAACTTACGAATACATTTTACATCGGAAGGAATGTTAGGACCCTTCCTAATTTCCACGCGGTCTAATTTGAGATCAAAGGCGTCGTTCCAATCAAGCGCTAAAACTACTTGTTTCGACGATATCACACACAGATCCATCCGCCGGAAAAAAGGCCTGCAGCTCCCTACTGTTATTGGGCGCATAAACCCATTTTCCCCTTTATGACAACATCCAGCACGCACAATTTGCCTGCCGAAACCGCGACGACAAGTGATCAGGACGCGTTCAAACAACGACTCACCAGCCAAGAAACAACGGTTGAACATCTATCAAAAATTGCTGAGAAGATCTATGCGGACGACACTACTATTTACTCTTGCTTCAAAAACAAATCTAGTGTCGCTGACAAAACTAACCTGGGCGTTTGTTCAGAAAAGGACCGCAAATCGGTTGTGGACTGGGACAGGAATTAGCTGGTTAACTTTAATGCCTCAAAAACAAAACTGCTCTCTATTACTCACCACAGACAACCATCCCTGTCTCCCATTAAAATGTCTGACGCTCAACTCCACGAGAGTACCTCTTTGCGACTGCTTGGTCTCGCATTGTCCGCTGACCTGAGATGGAACAAATACATTGAGTCAATAGCTTCGTCCACCGCAAGGAAAGTTGGCTCCCTGTGCCGCGCCAGGAATTTTTTCTCGCCGGAGTCGATCCTTCAAATCTACATATCAACCATTCGCCCTTGCATGGAGTATTGCTGCCATATATTGTCTGGAGTCCCTTCTATTTGTCTCAAGGTCCTTGATAAAATCCAAAGGCGGATATGCAATGTAATTGGCCCTGATCTGGCATCTCGTCTGCAGTCGCTCTCTCACAGACGTACCGTTGCCTCCCTCTGTCTTTTTTACAAATACTTTCACTTTTACAATACTTTTACAATAAGGTGGGTCTTTTGAATGCAACATATATCTACGCCGAGGTATTTGAAATCCTTAGTGAGTTTATCCCTTTTCGACTACGACCATAACTCTTTGTCATTTAAATTTGCCCACCAGAAAGCCATCATCGGTTCTTACTGGTGCTGAACTCCCGAGACAAACATACCGGGAGACATGACGCCGACGGCCAGTCTCATAAGCCTTTGGCCCATTTGAGTTTTAATGGAGCCGTCTTGTAACAGCCCACCGATAACCTTCGGAAACGTTAGTTTAAAACCTCTATAAAGCGATGGATGCATATAAACAGGGACTCAGATCCTCTGCGCTTTTATTTTCGACTTTTTTAAAGTTTTGGAAGACACTTAGATCTTTCAAGCGCTGCGTCTGTCGGCTTTTCATCTCCAAAAAATCCGGGTCCACACGGTAAATGCCCTCCCCTAATATGATATTTCTTTTTTGCTTGTTTTTGTTTTGTGAGAGTAGTATCTCTCCTTCTGAGCTTCCCAACGAGATTTTTTTGCTTACTGTTGATGTTAGAGAAGATGGATAATGAAAGTCTGGAGCGGGGAATGGGCAGTGTACTGGACGATGGGGTGAGTTAATTGATTTTTTTTCAAAGGTCTCCGGGCAGAGAGGATCCCCAGACGAGACTATATCGAAGGGCAGAATCTCGTTTCGGTGGCAGAGAGTTTGACCAGCACAACTGGAGACGAATCTCCAACACTAGATCACGTACAGTATTCACTACTGTATTTATGGGAATCGGGGCATACCCTTTATCGTCCATAGTTATGCTACAACAGGTATCTCTAAGGCATTTGAGAGAATTTGTCATTTTGGTCTTCTTCACAAGTGGAAACGTAATGGTATTTATGGACGAATTTTCGAATTGATTCAGTCTTTCTTATCAAATCTTATCAAATCGCGGAATAAAACTTGTCTTGATTGGCCACTCTTCTAGATCCTTTTGCATTAATGCAGGCATCCCCATAGCGCTATCCTTGGGTCCACGTTATTATTAATTGTCATCAACGACTTCCTGATGGTATCAGTTCTCAACTAACTCAGTATTTATCCTAATGAAACAATTATTTATTCCTGTCTTAAGCGGCTCGATAAGGTCCAATTAGCAGCTGAACTAAAAAAAAACAAAAAAAAAACGATTTGCTTTCTGATGTTAACTGGGGCAAGGAATGGCTTGTTAATTTTAACAGTTCCAAAACGAACCTTCTCGCTTGTAACTGCCTGAGATAACCCTTTTTTTACCTTCCATCAGCATGGCTGATGCTAACCACCAGCAGAGTGATTCGTTGTGCCTTCTCAGACTAACATTTTCCGTTACCATGACGTGGAATGATTATATCGAATCAGTTGCTACGTCTGCTGCTACTAATGTTGGTTCTCTGTGATGTGCTAGAAGATTTTTCTCGACAGAATCATTGTTACATATTTATATGTCTATCATTCGTCCTTGCTTTGAATATTGCTGCCATATCTTCTTTGGTGCTCCCGCTATACATTTAGAGATTCTTGATGAATTTCAAAGAAGAATCTGCAATTTTATTGGTTATGACCTGGCATCTCCGCTTCAGTCACATTACCACCACTGCACTGCAGCTTCCCTGTGCCCTTTCTATAAATACTTTCATAGTAATTGTTCTGGTGAACTTTCCTCTGTGGTACCTAGACATTACGAATTTAAGCGCAATACTAAATTGGTGGCAAGGTTTCAGCTTTTTACCGTTGAAATGGCGCAATGTAACCGTAAGTTCAATGATAAAAGATTCTTTGAAGACACTTCTGGCTTGTGGAACTCTCTTCCGGCTTTTTGCTTCCCAGTCAACTTTGATCTTCAAAAATTTAAATGCAATGTGAATTATTATCTACTGTCTTCTTAATTCATGTTCTTTTATTGTTTCCTCTCCTCAATAGTGTTTTTTCCTCATATTCTCTAACACTTAGTAACCCATTGCGTCTTAGTGGCTTTATTTCCTTGCTTGGGGTGAAATGATTAAAATCGAAATAAAATCGAAGTGGCATATCCTGTCTACTCAGCAAAAACATTATATTTGAAAAAAAATTGTTTTCTTCCATTTTTCCTGCTTTTTTTGTTTAGTTTCAATTTAAACAAACTTTCCACGAAATCGTTTCTTTTAAGTAACGTTTATTTATTTATTTTGCTCTCAAACCTACCACAACGTGTTGAACGGATGGACCACTCTTACAGAAAAAGCCTTAAGAATCTTCGTTTATTTTTTCTAATATTTGCTGAATATTCAACGTCGTTCAGCGCCTCTAAGAATAGACATTCATACATCAGCCAGATTTCCATATATTGACAGGATATTCACAAGAATTTAATAACACCTTAAAATGACATGTTGTTTGTTATTTCTCGTGTTTAGCATAGTTTGGCACAAGGCCACAAGTATGGGCCACCCACTGAGGATTAGATTCACTACTCCCTAGTATGATCTGTGAAAGCAGCTTAGTATTAGGTTGGTGCAAAAATAATGACGTAATAATGTCGTTTTTGACGTTAAAAATACGTCAAAACGACATTATTACGTCATTATTTTTGCACCAACCTAATATTTGCTCGCGGTCTATGTTTACTAGATTGGTACAAGGCCACAATTTTAGGGTCTGAGAATTTCTTTGGCTAATGTTAAAGTTTACTACACATCGGTCTATGTTTGATGACTCTCCTCACCACATTTATACATATAGTGGACAAACGATCGTTGGACGGCCATGTCTCAGGTGTAAAGACAAGCTAAAGAGTAACCTCTCAGCTGTCTATGTGCCTCATACTAATGTCGAGCGATTTGCCCTGGATAGAAATAAATGGAGATATGTGTGCCAGGGTGGATTCAGAAATTTTGAAATCAGTCGTATTGACCGACTAAGAGACGAAAGACAGCGGTGAAAAGAATCAGCAAATATTCCTCTTCCAATGTCCCGAGACCCACGCAGTTTCACGATATGTGGACTTGTATTCAGGTCACTAGCGGGACTGAAGTGTTACGACACAAACATAAAAACTAAATGAAGATGTTGGATCCTCATACAGGAAAATCGACGGGAGAGTCCATCAATATATAGGAATTTTAAATAATTTGCACAAATCAGTGCAGCATAGGCTCTCTACTAACTCTAGTAATAAAGATATTTTTTACAACGATAAAACTAGATATGTAGATGCACTAATAAAAAGTAAACACAAAGTTTGTCTCTCAAAAACAAATCTAGTGTCGCTGACAAAACTAAGCTGGCCGTTTGTCTCGGAAAGGACCTCCAATCGGTTGTGAACTGGGGCAGAAATTGGCTGGTTAACTTTAATGCCTCAAAAACAAAACTGCTCTCTATTACTCACCACAGACAACCATCCCTGCCTCCCATTAGAATGTCTGATGCAACTGCTCGGTCTCACATTGTCTGCTGACCTGAGATGGAACGAATACATTGAGTCAATAGCTTCGTCCACCGCTAGGAAAGTTGGCTCCCTGTGCCGCGCCAGGAATTTTTTCTCGCCGGAGTCAATCCTTCAAATCTACAAATCAACCATTCGCCCTTGCATGGAGTATTGCTGCCATATATGGTCTGGGTCCGTTTTCTGTTTCTCTCAAGGCTAATGTAATTGGCTCTGATCTGGCATCTCGTCTGAAGTCGCTCTCTCACAGATGTACCGTTGCTTCCCTCTGATTTTTTTTACAAATACTTTCATGGTAACTGCTCCGAGGAGCTGCTTTCGCTGGTTCCCAGACTTCATGAATTTAAGCCTTCTACTAGGCTGGCATCTCGCTCTCACCCTTTCACTGTCGAAACTGTTAAATGTAGCCGTCTCTTCTACTATCAAAACCAACATACATAAAATTTTCGTTAATTTAATCCACAAACACTTCAGCAATATTGCTCAGCAAGATTTTCAACAAGAACAACATTAAA
>CAHIKZ030000149.1:0-67500 GCA_903632075.3 Acanthosepion pharaonis
ATGAGCCAGTGTCGTTATCTGTTGACACTAAATGCTTCTATTCTGCACAGCCTTTTGTTCTACTGAGATTTGGGGTTCTTCTCCTCCCTGATCTCATCTTCTGAGTAGTGATTCCTGTTCAACCTCTAACCTTCTTTCTGTGTTTAATTCTCGTCCAGGAGGTTTTTTGTCCTCTTCTTCATCCCCTGATTCTTCTTTCTGTTTAGAGTGCCCCCTTGAATGTCTTCAATGCATCCTGACTCTATGTAAACTTCTCTGTTCTTATCCTTTCCTTGTTGGGAAAGAAATTATTTGATCCTCCTCCCTCCCCTGGACCCTGACCCAGTTCAGGGTGCCTCCTTTTAAAACCCTTCGACTGCTTGTTTGGACCTCTTCATTTTCTTCCTTTCCTTGGGACATGGGGGTGTGATGGCGATCTCACGGGGTCTTTCTGCACTGATTCAGTCGACGACTGAACATTACTAATCCCCGCTGAGGGGTTCCAACTCCGTCACTCGGACTGCTTCTGTTTATCTGGTCAAGTCGACCTATCTCCTCATCTTCTTGAGTCTTCCTCCATCTCCATTCCTTCCGGTTCAACCAGAGTTACCTTCCTTTTCCTTGTCTTCTTAGGCCTCGGCTCGCTCATTTCAGGTTAGCTATTTCAGCCTTCTTCAGATCATTAGCATGAACCCTCCTCGCTCGTCCTGCCACTTGATCCCATATTACATAAGTGACACTGGGGCCGTCTGCTCTACTATCCGGTGGTATGGTTCCCATCTCTGGTCCAGTTTTCCTTCTCTCTGGTGGATTTTATAGTAGACAGGGTCTCCCTCAATTCTACCACCTTTCTTTCAGCATTCACCCTCTCATTTCTTTTCTTCTGGGCCCTCTTTATTCTTCTTCTGGCCTGTCTGAATATCTTATGTTGCTGTTCAGCAATAGTTGATGATCTTCTTCCCCATATACCTTCTTCCGGGGGCTTCAGTGGGTTATCTACAGGCGGGACCACGTCTCTGCCAAACAACAAAAAATAAGGAGAAAATCTGGAGGTTTCGTTTGTCGTGAAACCTCACGGGTCGCCAAGCCTGCGTCAAATACAAGTCCCAATTTCAGTGTTTTTCTCTGACCAACTTGGTTAATACATCTCAAGGTTCTATGAAACCTTTCCACTTTTAGCATTTCCCTGGGGGGTGATATGGGGATGTTTTTATGTGCTCTACATTCAAACCTGTCAAAACCTCTCTCATGATGCTGTTCACATTCTCGTGCCATTATCTATTTACCAATTGCACAGGGCACCATACCTGGGGAAGATTTCACTTATTATCAACTCCGACCCACAGTTCTGGCCTGCTTGTCTGGTACTGCAAATGCCTCAGGCCAATTTGTTAGCCAATCGACAAAACTCACTATATAGTTGTTTCCTTGTGCAGTTTCCCCCATGGTCCTGATACATCCATACTCACTTTTCTCGAAGGGGAAGTTTGGTAATGTCTGTCTCCTCAAGGGTGCCATTTCCTGCCTTCTGCTCTATGGGATGGCACACTACACAACTCGAACATAGTTAGTGACTTCTCCCGTACAGTTTGGGCCAATAGTACTTTCTTCCCTATGAGATCACATGTCCTATCAATTCCCATGTGACCCAACCTTTTCGTGGCACTGTTCCAATATCTCTGGTCTTAAACTTTTGGGCACATACAACTTGGGTTTGACTTCTTCATCCCTTCCTGAGAGATAATACAGCCTTTCCTCTATTATGGCATACTTGGTGGTCTCTCCTGACTTCACCTTTCTCTCTCAGAGCAGCTATTTCACTGTCTGATTGCTCCTTCTCAATTCCTTCTGTCCAGTAAGGATCGGTTATTATCTGGGCGTCCCCTTCTTCGTCCGATTCTAATATAGGGCGATCTTTTTAGCTTATTAGAGTTAATTACTCCTATTCTATAGGCTTTATCATCTACTCCCTGTTCTACCCTTACAGATCTTTCTTCCAGTTGTTTCGGTATTCTTGAGAGTAAATCTGCGCACGTGTTTTCCTTTCTGCCAAATACTCTATCTTACAGTGGTAGCCACTTAACTTAAGTGCCCACTGTTGAATTTTTCTTATTATTTGTCCACTCTGCCTGCAATAGGTACTGCAGAGGCTTGTGGTCTGTCTTTATAGTGAAGACTGCACCATTTAAATAGTAGTCCAGTTTTTGGAGAGCATTCATGATAGCATATGCTTCCTCTCTATTACTGGCCACCTCTGTTGTGTCTCTCTGAGAGTTATGGGAGAGGAAGTATATCGGTGCTTCCTCTGGTATGCCTGGCACTGGTCCTTCCTTATCAGGACACGGCTGGGTGAGTACTTTTTCTACACACTGCTCACTGGCATCCGTGTATAATATCATGGGCTTGCTGAGGTCTGGATACGTCAGCAGTGGAACGGTCGTCAACTGTTCCTTTAGCGAATCAAATGCTCGTTGACAGTCCTCTGTCCACTTGAACTTAAGCGTATTTTCTTCGTCAGGGCCACTGAAGTATGGCAATTCTTGAAAATGCCGGGACGAAGCGCCGGTAGTAGCCTACAGCTCTATAAAACCTCTTACCTGCCTCACTGTCTTAGGCTCTGGCATTTCCCTTATGACCTTTACCTTATCCATGTCGGGTTTAATACCGTCTCCGTTTATGACGAAGCCTAAATACCCTAGTTTCTTCCCTCAGAAACTGACACTTTGACAATTTCAATTTTAATCCCCGTGTTTCCTCAACCTTCCCAACACCTGTCCTAAATGAAAAAAGTGTTGTTCCACTGTCTCCGAAAATATCAAGATATCGTCCAAACGCCATGGCAAAGCTCTCCTTGTATCCTCCTAACACTATTGACATTAGCTATTTGGAAGACTCCCAGGGCATTAGCTAAACCGAATGGCATCACCTGAACTGAAACAGTCCCAGGTGACACGCGAATGCGGCCTTCTCCTTGTCAGCCTCATCCAGGGGCGCCTGCCAATACCCGGACCTCAAGTCCAACGTAGAGAAGCACTTTGCCTTCCCTAATAATGCCAAATGTCGTCTATCAATGGCAATGGCACCGCCAACGGCTTCGATATAAATTCAGCTTTCTAAAATCTACACAGAAACGGTGGCCGCCATCTTTCTTACCTACTATTACTATTGGGAAGCTCCAAGGAGATCGATCTTTTTCGATCATCCCAGCTTCCAACATTTCCTCTATCTGCCTCTTCTACAAGGGTCTTTTATGTATAGGTGTTCGGTAGGGTTTTAATTTTCACAGGGGGTGGTCTCCGGTGTCGATTTTCATTTCGACTGTGTGGGTCTGACCCTGGTTCCTTATCTGACTGGGCTACCACATCTCGATTGTTCCTTAACAGACCCCCACTCTGGTTCTAAATTGATCGGTGCTAATATATCCTCATCTAAGATTCCTTTTGTTTGCTCTACTAGCTTCCTTCGTTCCTCCTCGAATCTCACCTGATTCAGAGTTCGTAGGGGAAGTGCTCTCCCCATCTTCTCCCCTCTCCCTAACCTTTTATAGTCTTTTTGGGCCTGGTTCACCATCATTATAGGCACCAACTCGGCTGCCTCCATCACCGTTTCGCATAGGGTTACCTCGTTATCTTCTAGGGCCCTTTCCTTCTACAGGGACCAACTGCAGAGGTCCTCTGTACCTTTTTCCTGACATTAGCCTACCCTTTTTCCCGACACTGCGGTCCTAGGAGGTAACTTTACATCTTCCTCCACCACTATGGTTATCTCTTCCTCTGGTGGGCATCCCAATGGCGTTCTCTTAGATTCACCACCAACGCAGTAGGATTAAACTCGATCTGGGCCTTTCTGGCTCCGGAGCCAATCTTCTCCCAAGATTGCCTCTGTACACAGGTCGGGGGTTACGTAAAAATTTTGGGTGCTTTTCACCCTTCCCAATCCTCACCCCGGAGCCTCACCATCCCTTTTATCTTGGGGGGCCCCATCTGCTTGCGTGATCTCTATGTCCGGCTTCCCTGCAACCTTCTCTTCCGTTTCACCCGCCTGTATGTTTCCTCTCTCATCAATGACACAGATGCTCCTGTGTCCACCAAAGCCCCTCATCTCTCTACCACCTATCTCTGCTTTCACAGGATAGTTCTCTCTCTTGCGTTAGCGAAGAGGAACACCTGAGCTTTCTTCTTCCTGGGTCCCCACCTTTGGGTTAACCCAGCCATAGGCGCCGGTAGTAATATATCACCTTCATTTTTTTTTATGAGGTGGAGTTCTGCGCCCCCCCTGCACCTGGGCGACCCCGGCCGGACCCTCCCGGTCTCCCATGGCCGTTTCTAAGAATACAGTTTCTTTTCAGGTGTCCTGGCCTCCTGCAAAACCAGCACCTTCTTGCTGGACAGCTTGCCGCAAAGTGGCCCGCCCGACCACATGTCCAACATTTTGCTCTTTCCCTTTTAACTGGGTTGGCCTTGTGTCTATCCTCAGGGGAACCCGTCCTCTATTCAAGCGGTTCGCCCACCCACTGGTCCAAGTTTTTATTTTCTCCTTTTAACTGGGCCACCCTCCCCCTCTTAATTCTGGGGTGGCCGCTGGCTTTCCCTGGGCCGGTCTCTTGGGTTCAGCCTTCTTTTGTTAATATCGGTGGGGCACCCTTCTTCAGCCACACCACTTGGCCAGGTGTCCTTTCTTACCACACCTGGTGCATCTGTCCTGATTGAAGTCAGGGGGCAACCCCCACTTCGTCGGACATTCCGCCGCCCTGTGGTCCTCGTACCCACAGGTCAGCAGACCAGCCCGTATCGACCCGGCGTGGGCTTATAAAGCCATGCCTGGTCGACCATGCCCTTCTATTGGGGTCCTCCTCCCATAATTCTGCCCGATCCACCTCTTCCTTAACCCTCTGATTCCACACACGGGGGTTCTTCCGCCCCCCCCCCTTCTTCCAGCCTCTTGACTTGGTATCTGCTTCTTCCCACACCTCTTCACTTTATCCCCACACCCCTGGCTCTCCTGGCCAGCTCTATCGCTGCCGACAGTCTGAGCGGTCCTTCTTTCAATACGTCGTGACGAACACGCTCGTCGCTCAGCGCCTCTACATACAGGTCCGCCAGTTGAGCCTGCATAACCGCGTTATCCCTGACCACTTCGGGGAATGCCAACGACGATAGCTTCCCCGCTCCGGCTTCCTAATTCTCGGGGTTTCATCCCGTAGCTGTGTCAGTTTTAAAAGGGCCCTCATGGCCTCTATGGCCGTACCTTCGTCGGCGAACTCTTTGGTCAGCAGTTTTTTATTTCTTCCCAAGCCAAGCAGGGGTTGGTTCTCCACGAGCCCCTTACGAACTCAGACGCTTTTTCCTTTGTGGCATCGTATGCCAGGTACAGGGTTTCTTGGTCCGAGAGCTCGTAGATGGTTCGGCTCTTCTCGAGGATTGCCAGCCAGTTCCTAAACTCCTTCCCCGCTGCCATCAAATACTGGGACCCTCGGTCCACCCAACAACCCCTTTAGATCCACTGACAACCCCGCCCTACTTCTTCTTCACCCCCCACTGCTCTATCTGACTCATAATCTGACATGTCTACAGAGAAAGACAGTCTATACAGCAACAATCGAGGTTGGGAAACAAAATAAGGTGTCCTACCTTACAGACGATTCTGTTCTTTCTTTTCCTTTGGTCCCTGGTCGTTCTGAGTTCTGTCTGAATTTTCAGCAACGGCGGTCGATCGTGGTCTTCTCAGGGTTGAAATCCCTCGGTCACCACGGCACCATATGTGACGTGGTTGTCTCAGGGTTGATCCGTTGGTCACGGCACCACTTGTGACGGTTACGCACACCTGGCCCAGTGTCGGATCCTTTGGTTACGGCGCCAACGGTGACGTCGCTCCTCCTGGTCGCTCCTCCCTGGGTCCAAGCGTGCCGCTCCAACCTTTGGTCAGATGATCACCAGCCTCGCCTTTTCCCGACTCGCTTCCAATACCTGGTCACTAAAGCAACTATACTGATCTCCGGTCTGTCTACCCACGCTGTGTTTAGATCTTAGACAGACGGGACCAGCAGGGATCGGGGCCGATACAAGTTGAGTCCGACGGGGGTGGCAAAACACAAATAAAATAAAAACTCACGACACCAAACAAAATTGCTGATAAAAAGGGTAACAACCTTTTTTATATCTTAAAGTCCGTTACATAAAAACAAAAGTGTTCTCATTTCCCGACCCGCTCTGTGGACTATGGCACCAAAGCTTCTATCACACAATAGGAAAAATGTCGAATTACCTACTTTCTAGAATCATGTATGTATGTCGGAGAGTGGTTCAGTTCGACACTGGGGCTAATTTCTATCGATCATTCGCAGTTGATTCTTCTCTCCGACTTGAGTTGTATTTCTTCTTCTTCGTCTGCTTGGGCTGGTAGTTTTCCTGTTTCAACTTGGTGGAAGATTTCTTGTTTCAACTTAGGTGGCAACTCTCTGTCGTCTGAGGTGGTCTCTTCTCACTGCTGTCCGGAGCTGAACTTTAACTTCTCATCGACTTTCGGCTTGTCTGCAGCTCCAATTCTTCTCAGGCTTTCAGGCAATCTTCTTCTTCATCTACTTGGGCTGGGAAGTTCTTCTTGTCTGAGGGTTCTTTTCTCGCTGCCGTTCGGGGATGAACTCATTTTTGTCGATTGGGGCCCTGCTTTTATTGACGCCGCAACAAACTGGGGTGGGTCTGTCGGCGTCAGGGTTTTCTCGATAATTCCAAAACTGCATTAATTCTGTCTTCTCCATTATCGCTATTGTTTTCGCCCCTACTTCCTCGCAGTACCTTTGGTGGGGCGGCGCATATCCATCTCTTAGTCTCTCGTATGTCAGGTGACCCTTTTCAACCAATCGTTCCTGATCGAGCATTTCTTTCCTTTTCTTCCGGCAAGTCACGTGATCGTATTCGACCAATTGTTATTGGTCGAACGTTTTCTTTCCTTTTCTTCCGCAGGTCGTGATCGTATTCGACCAATTGTTATTGATCGAACATCCTCTCCCCTCTGTTTGCGGGCGTGGTTACATCGTTCTTGTTTAAAAAAAACAAAATCCAATTTTTCCCTTTTGCACGTACGCAAAATGACAATCTTTGGCTTTTCTCTGGACTTTGTCAACAGCCCGCTGCTAATTAGTCTTGACTTTAGAAAGGATCTTTTCCGCCTTCTTGGCGCCCTCTGTGAGAAAAAAAGCAATTGTCCTCTTTTTTACCTCTTTGTTTTTCCTGATAATCGAAAATCTTAATTATCTCACATTGAAATGTCTCTACTTTATTAACGTGGGTGTCCAATTCTTAACAGGATATCTGTATATCGTTCCACCGGTCACTCCCCTCAACCCAAAAAACACTTTTCTCTGATTAAAATTTTATTTCTATTGTTCTAAACCAAATTGATAAGGGAGTCTCTCCAAAAAAGTCGGTCAGATGCTTTGACGATATCTGGTCTACATCAGCAGCCCGTTTTGATATCATGTCTTTTTCCCTTTCTTTCTTCTTATTATTTATAATTCTATTCTTCCAATTGTCTTTCGAAAATCGGCCAAGACGCTGACCTAAATCTCTTTCTGACTCCTATCTCTACCCTCAATTGGGTCATGCATCATACAACTCTTTTTCTCTCTTCTTCTTTCTTTTTCCTCTCTTTTTCTTTTCTTTCCTTCTTCTTCCCTTAGGATCGTCTAGTACAATCTTAGTGAATTATTTTCAACTCAGTTATTTTCCGTTTTAAAAAAAAAATCAACAACCTGTTTAGTAACTGAGTAAGAAAAAAATTAAATCATATTTCTATGAATATTTCTAATAATGCAAGGTGCCACAATTGAAATAATACTAAAATCT
Source organism: Acanthosepion pharaonis (assembly GCA_903632075.3). Taxonomy (NCBI): domain Eukaryota; kingdom Metazoa; phylum Mollusca; class Cephalopoda; order Sepiida; family Sepiidae; genus Acanthosepion; species Acanthosepion pharaonis. The sequence continues at coordinate 7,824 of CAHIKZ030000149.1, forward strand.
ACTCCAGATTTTCTTAGTCTCTTATTCTCTTTTATAAACTAATATACTTATTTTAAATTAATCTTATATACAGATTTTTCAAAATATGTACCTATCTTTTGGCCATTTCAATATCAGAGAGAGAGAGAGAGAGAGAGGGAGAGAGAGAGAGAAAGAATGATGAGACAAAAGAAAAATGATAGACAAAAGAAAAATTGAATTAGAAAATTTGTAAATAGCCGTTTGTATGAATTAATTAATATCTTCTCTGTAGTTGATTCGTGCAGGGATTTGCCTTTTGCTAAAATTCAAAGCGGAATATTTTCTCAGAATTTGTGAATATTGTAAAAGGAAAATCCAGTCTAACGATTCTGGTTCTGCAAGTTCTAAGAAAATGAATTTGTTATTTTGTTGCGGCCAATTACTAAAAGTTAATGAACCTAAAATGTTATCAATGCCAAATTAAATACAAGCATATGTGCGCATATTCATATACCTCTTAATACACGTAGACACATATGCATTATATATATATATATATATATATATATATATATATATATATATATATATATATATATTGAATACAAAATCCTTAAAAAAATCCATCAGGTCAGGTTATAAATATACCATATGAACCTCACGTCCATCCTATCAGACCAGTTTATCATTAATAAAATGTATTCAATTTATTCAGACACAAAGAAAAAGGAAAAAAAAAAAAGAAAAAATGGGGAAAAGGGGACCAAAAGAGAGAGAAATGAAAAGGACGCACACGCGCACGCACGCATGCACACACACACACACACACACACACACACACACACACACACACACATATATATATATATATATATATATATATATATATATATATATATATATATATGATAAAAATCACCCAAAGATTGTGTTCAAGCCTGAAACAGATTTCTGCCATTTTAGACTCACAGTCATTATTACGAAGCGGTGTCTGTGTGGCAGTTAGAATTCCTTTGTCTACATCTTGTATTCATTGGAAAGCTGGACATATGAAATGGTATAGAGTAACATCATGTGTAACAGCTATTGAGAATGAGGCCAGACAAAACAGAAGGTCATATATTTATTTATTTTATTTTTAATACTAACATATATTAACATTATTTCTTAATACAAATATATACTAAAATAGTCTTAATATTAATATATAGTAACATTCAAATTTAATTTTTAATACTAACATATGCTACTATTTATATTTTAATATTAACATATATTAACTGCAATAGTCGAAAGTGCTTAAACAAAAATAACAAAATATAAACTTCTGACGGTCTGTTCCCAACTTCGAGCATAATAGTTATCCGAAAATTGGAAAAATATGACAAAAATACTAAATAGACAAACCTGGTTGGTTGTTTGTGATCAAACTATTGATATACATATATATATATATATATATATATATATATATATATATATATATATATATATATATATGGGGGAGAGACAGAGAGAGAGAGAGACAGAAGGAAAGGAGATGTTCTAAAATAAATTTTATCCTTAAACGAATGTAGTAGCTCGACCACAACCGCCACATGCGGGAAGACCACCTTCCAAACACATTCTCTACAGGAATTTCACTGCAAGGTTCAGACTTTTAATGGTCCCCACTGCCGCAATGCAGGGCTCAGTAGGGACTCAACCTGACATTAGGGAAAGGGCAGCTGCTAATCGCTGACAGCAGGTTATGCGTCCAGTGGTTGGCATTGCGGAAGAGAAACGAATCCAACTCCACACAAAGGAAATGAAAGAGAAACAGTAAACACCTAACCACCCAATATCTATGTCAGATAAAACATCGGCTGCCCTGCATCAAAATAAATTTTAATACGTGCATACATTGTCCTATTTCATGTAATATTGAGACCGTCATATAACCTGACGCCATCCTTTGATACCACTAAAATGTCGATATTGATTAATGATTTTTTTATTGATAATAAGAAGAGCAGAGAGTAACTGTTCTTCTATTGTTATAAACTTGAAATCTTTGGAATTAGTAACAAATAATAATAATGATGATGACCATCATGATGATGTTAATTATAATTGGATGAAAAATAATAGCTTAGGTTTTGTTGTTTTCTTGAGAAGAGAATATATTCTACATTGTTTTTTCACGTGTGAATATGTAAATTAATAATACCGAATCAATGACTGTAACATGTAAAGAAAAACGCAGCTATCATTTTTATGTGACAAGTGGGGTGACACAAAGCATTGAAAGATTTCAAAGCAAATAATGGTATGCAAGCTGAACAAAAGAAATCAAAAGTATGACAATAACTATTGACAAATACCTTCGATTCTTAACTCTAGTCATCAAGAGAGATGCTGATAATGTTAGTCTGATTATTTGTATGCATTCCTTGTTAATATATTTTATCGCGTATTTCATAAAAAGAACATTTTTTCTTATCGACTGAAGTTCTTCAAATACATGAAAATGACACAACTCACTTTTCACAAATTACAAAGTAAAAATGTTGACCAATATTCTGAATCCATATTTATATTAAAATTCTGTAAATGTTAAATTACACAAATGTCTAGTTCGCTTGTACCAAATAAAGTTGACATTGACATTCTTCCTGACTCAAATCGAAACTATAATTGTTCGAGAATTCATTAGGAATATAATAATTCATATTACGAAGAGATTTTAAGAGTTAAACCTGACCTACACCTAATACATCTATCTATCTATCTATCTATCTATCTATCTATCTATCTATCTATCTATCTATCCAATATTTTTTTACTGTTGTAAAACATAAACTGAATCTCATTGACAGACAATGGAAGGCGTCGAATATTCATGTCGATCAGAGATTTCAGTTATATACATTTAGTTATCATAGAAACCAGAGGCGAATGCATCATCTGGCGATTTCTCCTGAAGGACGGTCCCTTAATCGATGAGATCTTTTGTAAATGACTGGACACAATGGCATTATCAGTTTTTATAGGATAGAAATCGAATGAAAACGTTGATATTAGATTAGAATGCAAAAAAGAGATGGGGACAGGGAAAATGTATTAATTGAAGAAACAAGGTAAGGAAATAAGAAAATAAAAGGAGAAAAAAGGAAACAAAGTTTTTAAGACTTAAAATAAAAGCAAAAATGTAGAGAATGTAATATAAGCGTAATTTTAGAAATTGAAAAAAAAAAAAAAAAGAATTAAAAAGAGGAACGCCAAAGGATAATAGCGTTTTTATTTTCAGAGGAAGAGAGGTTGGGTTAGATTAAATATTTACAACAAAGCAAAATTCATATTTTTACAAACATGAATTTAACAATTTAGAATAGTTTGAAATATTTCTGAATAAACAATGGCGTATAGACACTACCTCCCTTACTACCGATGCTCATCTTTCAACGATTATATCTTAATTTTTCAAACCATAATTGTTTATATATGTTCAGAACCTCCCCATAGTCATTCTGTTTAACCCTTCTGACTTTCCACAAGATAATATTTATATAGTAATGTAAAGTACGGCTAGTAGCAATATAAGTACGGCTAGTAGCAATATAAGTACGGCTAGTAGCAATACTGTTTGCTACAACTGTTATGCACGCAGATTTGTTTCACTATTCCTGGACGATTTCATCTTTACTGAAATCAAGCTTCTTTTTATGGGACACAAGACTGTAACAAGGAATTATGCTTGTCAGTACTCACATATGGCCAACTGTGTTTCCTGATTGTAATGTTAGAATCCAAATTATACTTCCAATAAAAATAACATTAACTAAGTTTCTCATATATATTTTTAAAGCAAAAGATATCTTAGTAAATTAGACAATATTTGAAAACGTAACATTTTTTTCCCCACTTTCATTTCCTGTAAAAGAATTTGAGACACATTTCAGAAATTGCTTATAGTGCCAACAATCCTTGGGAATAAAATTCCAATAAGTTCATCTAAATGAAACATCATCATGTGAGCAAAACCTTAAAAAGAGCCACGAATATAATGTGTGTATATATTTTATTTAAACTTTTATAAAAGTCATTTTTTAAAATGTCTAATTAATGAACAACTGTGCGACTGAATTGGTCTCTTTTCCCATTCACTCATAGTCTCAATCAAATGAGTACACAAGCAATGTGCAATTTGTTTTTAATTATACTTGAACAATTGAAAAGTAACGAAACATTACTTGATAGATTATTGAAACTTTTAAATCTGAAAATATGGGTAAAAAAAAACTTTCATTTCTATAGATTGCCAATAAGATTTGAGTCTGCGAAGTTTAAAAACCTCGTGAAAATAAATGAATAAGGTTTCGTCACATATGCGGATTCATTCGGATGTCGATATATTCGACACTTTCTAACTTCTGTCTCTTCCGCTTTGATTCATACACGCACACACGTACACACACCTATACACAAGTCTATAAACATATACCATATAATGCGCTGTGGAAACATGTTATCACTTACGTTTTATCAACAAAATGAACCAAGGAATACAAGGAATAAATGTAATTAAAACAAAAATGTATCCTGAATAATAAATTGCTAATTAGATTTAAAGGAATAAGATGTTAGGAAATAAACAAAAATTGTGGAAAGGAATTACGTTTCATATTTCTATGTACAGAATTAATTCTCATTAAGATGAGCTGTTGTGATAGATTTTGTGAATTCGAAATATTAAAAGAATGCGATAAATGCCCTCTTTAGCGAATATAAGCTTCCATATACATCAGGACGGTATACATGAATGAAACGAGGTGTGCTTGCAATAGAGAGATATAAGTACTTTTAAAATTGGTCGGATGAATAATTACATTTTATTAGATATTTGCGGATGTCTGAGATGAATAATTATTCTTATTATTAGGACACTGGTTTTTGTTCCAAAAACTGTCTTCATCTTGGTTGTGATAGTCATAAAATCGTTCTTGTACTTTTAGGTTTCAACTGGATATTGTATTTTGGAATTTCGAATGAACACTTTTATTTATCTAGACGATTAGTGTATTGTCATTTCATTGTTTATACCAGAGCATATCTTAAGCCAATTCTCCTGATTTAATCCCGTCCTGGTTTTGCACTGAATCATCATGTGATTTTCAAGGACTGACCTCTCCACGATGTCCTGGTTACCAGATGTACTTAACAAGCGCTTTTGGTCATCAACCCATTCTATTGTGTATTGTCCATATAAAAAGATATGTGTGTGTGCGTGATTTAGATTGGTTATTTTTCTAATTTTGAAAATATGGGATATCTGGTTTATTTGGTTTATTTTTTTACGACATGTCAACCTCAGTGGGTTATTTAATGCCGACAATATTTTTGGATAGGTTCGTATGAATAGAACATGTATTCTTTTATAAAGAAATCAGTTTGTAGATCGTATTTTTTGTAAAGAGGTTTTCATCGAGAGTCAAAAAGGTATTGCTGGTATTTTTCAGAAATTTATTGCTGGTATTTTTACTATAAAAAATCTATTTTATACCTTCATAGTTTGTTTTGACACCAGTTTCGGGGCTCTCTATTTGCCCTATAAGCTGGCACATATTCTACCACCCTGAGTCATGGGAGATCTGAGAACAACAGCAATTAAGAGATGCTTCTAAGCTCCACAAAACCTCCCGATGAGACGCCTTGCTGCCGGATGTAGTTTATTGTCATGCCCAGGACGCTATGGGATATCAATATAAATATGAATGTATGCGAATATTCTTAGATGTATTAAAGATGACAATTTACAATAACTTCTTAAAAAAAACATTATATAAGAGGTTTTCATTGTAGGTATGTTTCCATCTTGAAGCATTCTATGTGGCGTCGGTTATATGAGGTGACAGTACATATATATTTTTCAAACGATAAAATGCCATCAGAAGGTTTGTTTGATAAACAATAATTACGAGGGAAAATACCGCCAAAATACTTGCGAGCGTAGTTGTAGACCTACCACGTGTTATTTGCGGACCATTTAAAAAATAATAACCATTCCCCAAAATTCGAGAAAAAAGATGATTTTCACAAATTTTTAACTAATGAAAACCTTGTATTTAAAAAGTTCACATTTCTACGAGGAATTAGATTTTGAATCCCCTTACGGATATAGAAGCATATTGCTTCTCTAAACTCAAAAATTTACACGTGTTAACATATACATGCCCCCCCCCCGGCCAACACGCACAATGGAAGAGATGACAGCCAACATCCGCCGACTAAGTCCTTATCCACGCACACAATACAATATATATATATATATATATATATATATATATATATATATATATATATATATATATATATTCACGTTTCATTAAATAATATAGACAAGTGTTTATTTATTTTATGTAAAATTTTTTCGTAACGTCTGATAAGTTTAATAACATTATCGTTGAACGAAGAAAAGAAATTCACAATATTGTTCCATATTTTTACTTTTATTTTTTTTAATACAATCTAAGCTTCGGCTTACATAAGGCATTATCAAGATGTCAATTACAACATATTAAAAATATACGGACACGACAGTGATGATAGTCTGTCATTGTTTATATAGATGATTTCTAAGCAACGATATACACGCGCATATAAGACCTTTAGAAGCGAATATATATATATATATATATATATATTACGATAAACGATGCAGTCAATTTACAAATTCATGAATTATTCACACAAAAACAAATGCAAAGGTTAATGATTTAATTGGCGAGAAATCCATCATCGCAAACAATTCAAATAATATACAAAAACCTCCGAATCCGTTATGAATGAAATGATCCTTGTTTCCATAAATTTCTGCCGTATTAGTTCTTATTTTTACTACAAGCTTGTTTTTACTACTTGCTTTTTATGCAAATCTGTGTGGTGAAGTACGAGGGTGTGCAGAAAAAATCCTATCGTATACTAATATTTTGTCATTGATCAAGTTTTGGGTAGTGAGTCGAATTACAAAATAACATTTCAACACCTCCTTTTATTGGAATTAGATATTTGATGGGTCATGTGATATGGCAATTTCATCAGAGTTGCAACAAGTTTTTCTTCATTAAGTTTCGTTTATTAATCTTTTGCTTTCGTCTTCCTTTGTGAAATTTCATTTCGCTATTGAATCATTACTTCCGACTGTTTTCACTCTCAATTTCTCAAACACTTTTATGTTTAGATTAATTCTTAATTTCTATCTATTGAATCACCTTTTCTAACACACACACACACACACACACACACACACACACACACACACACACACACACACATATATATATGAGTGTGTGTGTGTGTGTGTGTGTCATAAGCGGTCGTCACCTGATGGCTACCAGTGTAATTAAAGTGGTGAAGGCTTGTGCAGGAACATCCATACTTTTGTGTGAATGCTGATAACAAATGATGGTGCAAAAATTTTCCACAAACCAAATAAACTTCATGCCATAGTTTTTCTTATGTGAATCCCCCATTCCCTAGTTTAGCTGCATATATAGCTATGAAGTTTAATCTCTCAGTCGGATTAACACGTGCTTTGGTTCCAAACCCAGTTTTTCTATGTCTTAGTACACACACACACACACACACACACACACACACACACACATATATATATATATATATATATATATATATATATATATATATATATATATATATTCAAATTATCGAGACCCTGTATATTAAAAGCAACTAACCAACACTGAACAAAATGTATTACGTCTATTGTATCATTGTTATAAAATGCATTTGAGTTGACGAACATTTAACACCATGTTACAATTTACCATTTCTGATTACCCATCATGCATTGTGAATGCTTGTTTAATCACAACGATAAATTTTAAAATAATTGTAACAGAAAGCGTTTACAAAAACGCATTTTTACAAAAATCACAACAACGATTACAATTACATTACATTTGTCTTCGCAATTCACACCTAAGTATGATCTCAGAGGAGATCGAAAGTACTTGGGTAAACAAGAAGTTCGCCTTCTTGGCGAATTTCAACTTAATATCAAGAAGATAATTGGAGAATTAGAACGGATTATTGTGAAAATAAATAAACATAACAGGCATAATATATCAATATTATTATGCTGCATATATATATATATATGACTGACTACACCATTACAATTTGAAAAGTAGATTGACATCGCCATTCTTTATTGGCTTTTAGGCTCGCATCTCCATGAAGTAAGGATATTTTACTTGTTTTACTTTGATTATTTCAGTGACTTGCTGCGATTTCTTTTGTTTACTGTCACTTGAGATTTATTATTGTAGCATTCTGTCATTATTCCATAAAATACTTTTTTTCAAACAACATTACGAAGTGATTTTACAACCAAATCAAAATAAACGGATATATGCAACTGATACTGTGTAATATTGAGTTTGAATATATTCACTTATGTAGAGAATTAATTACAAGTTTAGTAATTAATCTTTTTGCACTCATGATCGTCCAAGATATTTTGAGCGGAAACAAAATCAAGCGACTTATTTCACGTGACAACCTCATTGATTCTTTGCTCAGCACGTGAATGCTTTCAGTCACAATCAGGTGAACACATTAACAATTCCACGTATAAATGAGAACATGATACTGAATTCAATAGATTGGCGACAGCCGCATGTCTCTTTTCTTTTTCTTTTTATTTTTGTAGAGAGAGGAGTAATTTCTACCAATTGACGGACATTAATATGAATAATAAATGAAAAATATTTTATAATTATGGGAATTAACTAGCGATTTTTATAATTCGTTTAGAAACTTGCTCGTCAATATTTTTGTCAATATTTCAATATTCTACTTATTGCATGTTGAAAAAATATTAGATAAATATAATCCACAGTTTCTTGCGTTACTCTATTTAAATAGTTGCTTTAATCTAGAACAACAACTGAAAGTTATATACTCTTTAATGTACTTTACTGTGTGACTAAAATATTTGCTCGATACTGTAGATGGAACATCATACCATGATATCAGGAGTTGGGTCTGTGATTCGAGTCCCCCACCTCCTGTTGATCATCTTGTAAAATCATTGGAAATATCCATATAGCATAAGTGGAAGTCTGGTAAGAGACATGTGTTCTCTTAATTCTGCTGCACATAAATTCCCAATCGTCTTTATTGACATGTTTAGGTGCCACATTTGCTCTGGTTTTTGTCATGGCTGCTGGGCGGTCTGCGTCTATTGTTCTTACAATACGTCGATCTTGGCTGGCGTCTGCAACACGTGTTTGCCTAGAACTTGGTCGACCTTTTGTAGAAGTGTTCATTTGATCACTGTTACCAATATCGAAGGGCCACAGATGTGTCACGTCCAACATGCGCAACAATTCTCTGAAATGACCATCTTGCCTTTCAGAGACGCATAATCAGATTTTACTCAAACAGCTTTACTTGAATAAATAGAATAGATGTGCGTTCTCCGTGGCGTGACGCCTGCTTGCTTATAGAGGGACTCTATCACAACATAGAACTTTGTCACAGCATGCATCACGGCATAGTGGTGTAATGGTATGAATCTTACTACATAACCGAAGATAAAAAATATATGTCTACTTCTTAGATCTTGGCGTGCACATATTGATTCGAGATGTAGGCAACCATAGTTCTCTGCCGATTCCTTTTCTTTATTGTCTATGAATTGCCATGCATTCTTGGGAAATATAGGGAAGTAGTTTCCTATTGCGTTCTCCACGGTTTCGGAATCAGAATTTTCTTTCTCTTTGCTTGCCACCTAAGGATAGAGAGCCCAATCTACCCTGCTATTAGAATATTTGTATGAAAATAAACGCAACAACATAGGTCAAAAATTGAACACAGTACGCTGATGAAACCCTACTGTACTGGGGTCAAAATAGGCATCGTCATTCAGAGCGTGGCAGTTTTAATTTAACTTCATGTATCTTATATCATTTCGTTAATATAATGGTACTTAATACGTAATAACCAGTCTCATTCTGTTCATATCTATCTATCTATCTATCTATCTATCTATCTATCTATCTATCTATCTATCTATCTAGGTATGTTCATATCTATCTCAGAATATTCACATCTATCTATCTATCTATCTATCTATCTATCTATCTATCTATCTATCTATCTATCATGATTCATTTATTTACACTTTTCGTACTTTCAAAGCAGTTGCTTTATCTTGTTTATGCAATTCAATGTATCAAGTATTAAATATATACCTCTATGGGGACATACGTAAAAATCTATTAGAAAATATTCTGTATAGGTTTCATTTTAATCGCGCATTAAAGTGGGTACGTGCATCTGTCTATCTTTATATGTGGAGGTAAGTATATTAGGCGGCACACCAATGAATGTATATTCGGATGCAATCATTACGTACTCTCATTAACGAGCAGAACATTGGAAACGTTGTTAACAATAACGCGAAAGAAAAATGCTGACATTTATCCATTGTTTAACCGAGCAAAATCTCCTCACATTCTCAGTGTAATTTTCATTTTATTGCTCCATGTTATGGTAAAGGACTCAGAGAAGGAACTCACTTATAAAACAATGATGTGAACATGACAGCTACAGAATTAGTATCTGAAATTTAATTTCACAATACGTAGTTTCTGAGCGGAGACTACCAACACCATTTTATTATAAACGACGTGCCTACCAGTATTAATTTAGTATCAACTAAAGTAGAATTTTCTTATGAGCAGCAGTAATTTAGATGTCTGGTCATAATTTTTGGCAGTGCAATATAGTAAGAGAATAATGAGATTATATAGTTGAGAGACAACACACTCTGTGCGTTTTATAAAAAACAAAACAGGCGATTTCATTATTTCTAAAAACAGCCCCAAATTATTTTGCTCGCACAATGTCTAAAAGGTATGCTCAATATTTGAAAGTTTTGATCCTCGAGCCTGAACACAAAAAAAAAAAAAAAAAAAAAACACAATAAAAAAAATCCCCTTTGCATTGTGCCAAATGAGTTATTACTTGTTATGATTCTTTCGGGACATTATTTAAAAAAATACTTCGAATGAAACGCTCGTATTTTCATTTAAAAGGCGAATAAGTTTTATTTTGTGTTGAAGCATCAGGTTGCAAAAAAGCAATAAATGCTCAAATGCATTACATTAACGTTTCATTTTCTTTTGCCAGCACCCATGGAAATGGACGAATATTTACAATATGCACAGTTGCACAGAGATGCATTAACACAGAGAGAATTAAATGGCTACCGGCGCAGACTTATGTACAATCATGTTACTGAATCGAGAATTTAAAGGCAAACTGACATAAATTTACAATATTTAGATATAAAATTTATGTTAAACGTGCATATGATTTACTTTGAAGTGCATATGTTTTAACTGGCACAGATTTTATAATGCATAGTCTTCTACTTCATCTATGTGCCGTGTCCCTTCAGGACGTTGATGATCATAGCTCTTCATAACTTCCTCTCCTTTGTAGCTCTAAATAATTTTTTTCTTTATTCATCTCTCCTAATTCGTGTTTCGCCATCTATTCAAGGTCGTCCTTCTTGCTTTCAATCTGTCTTGTGACTATGCAATTTTATATACATGAGCCGGTATTTATACGCACAGATACGCATGCTCGTGCACACACACACACCCACACGCGCGCGCACGCACACACACACACACATATATATGTTTGTGTGTGTGTGCATGTGTGCGTGTGCGCATGAGCGTGTATGCGTGTGTATGGTAATTACGCAAATGAATGAAACAATAAGAGCATTAAGAATTGTTATACAGTGACAGACCCCCCCCCCATTTTAGACACATGGAACATTCTTGTGATTTGAACTAGTTATAAGTTTATAATTTTAAGGGGCTCACATGCACAAACACACATGTACGTCTGGCCATACGCATCTCTCTCTCGCTCTCTCTCTATATATATATATATATGTGTGTGTGTGCGTGTATTTAGGCAGCAAAATTCCTTTTAGACATGTCTGATTGAATAAATTCCAAACATTATGTTTTTCATAATCTTTTCATATTTACGATTATTTTTCTGCATATTAAAATTCATTTGTAATATACTGAAAATATTCGTGAATATGAAAGGATTATGATAAAAGTAAGTAGACAAAATGTTTGTAATTTATTCAATCAGATATAAAAAAAAACACACACACACACACACACACACACACACACACACACACACACACACATATATATATATATATATATATATATATATAAGGTTAATGGTCAAAGTTGAATCAGATCAGGAAACAATGGTATTAAAACGTGCTCAATACACATGTCAAAAAATAAAATAAAATAAATAAATAAATAAAATAAACGTAAAAATAACATGTAGAGCTTTTTTAACTTTAAAAATCAGGAGTTTAATTGAATCCGGTGCCTTGGTTTCAATCTTACGATATCCTCAGGCGATTTTTATCAAATGTGTGTGTGTGTGTGTGTTGTGTGTGTGTGTGTTTGTGTGTGTGTGTGTGTGTGTGTGTGTGTGTGTGTGTGTGTGTGTGTGTGTGTTAGGAATAGGGGTAGGGTTAGTGAAGAATTTATATTCTTCCACACACTCATACACACATATATGTGGGTTTCCTTGAGTGTCTCTGTGTGAATGCGTACATGAAAATATATAATTGCTGGCGTGTGTGTTTCTATATATTAAAAAAAAGTAAAAAAGTAAAAAGTAATTTTATGCAAGCAGTCATATATGCAGAAAGAAAATATTTTATAGATGCAAATATTATAACGTAGTTATTGCCTGTTATCCTATTGATTGCTGAACAGCAGTTTTTCATGTCTGTTACTGACTTCTCTTCGCCGAACAATTTTACTTCTTCAGATCACATTATATGTGCACAGATCGAGTTAACCCCTAAAAACACACCATAAATTTTTATGATAAGAAAGTATGTCAAGTCGGCAATAAATCTACTCAGTTCTATACATATAATGTTTGTTGAAAATCATAGACGTTATGATGAAGATAGTAAATATAAATTGAATTGTAATTGAAAGCGGAAATGACAAATTGCTTGCAAAGGAATAGAGTGTAGACGTTGAAAGAAAGAAATGACATAGAAATAAGGAAGGACAGATTAGAAGAAAGTGAAACAAGATAAAATTGAAGGGAAGTAAATATAAAAACATGAAAAGAAGGAAAATTAAAGAAGGATTAAATTTTAATCAAACTTGCAAAATTGAAATATGTTTTTTCCTCAATTTTTATTCAACAAGTAACGAAAACTAATCGAATAGCGATGCCACATATGACAAAATTATCAAAGAAAATGGATTAAAAGAAAATTTTATCCTGTATTTTTCCTTTTATATAAAAAGCCTTTCACTTTCTATAATATTCACTTCTTTCAGAATAAAATCAAGTCTCGTAGTTGGTCGGCTGAAAAAGTTAGCCAACCCTTTGCATATTTGTAGCAAAATCTGCAAAAAGTATGTAAAGAAGTCACTTATTTTGAAGGGTTAAAGTTCAAACGAATAAATATATAGCACGGCTTAATAACAGCAGCTGTTGCAGTAGAAGTGTACATGGTCAAAAAAGACTAAATTATATTAACTTGCCTCATAATAAAGTTGTGTAACTGTAGGTTGTTGAAGTTAGCCAATCATCTTGTCAGATACCTTTCGATCTAATCTTCTAAATAAATAAACTGTAAATTCTGTCTGTCCGTCCCTCTGTGTGTCTCAAACCCCTCTAATTCGGGTCACATTTAATCTGTATAGACATATTAATACCTTTTTGGAATCAGGATGATCCCGGGATTGAAAATCTGCTCTTCATCTGGTATTTGAACATTTAGCATTGAGATTTGTGTCCGTAGGAGGAGGGAACAGTTAAAAATTGAAATTTTAAAATAACTGAAAAAAGTGAGTCATTTTAAAAGTTTTAATTTATATTGATTTTAAAGTAACATAAAAAAAATTGTGAATTATTTTCTTTGGTTTTAAATACAGTTTAAAATATCTCCAAAACTTTGTGAATCAGAAGTTAATGAGAGAAGTTTCGTGGCGTGAGATTATGAAGTTCCGCAGAGTTTGTGATTTGAAGAAATCAACTCAATTGAAGTTCCATGGAGTTTGTGAGTTGAATAATTCAACTCAACTGAAGTTCCATGGAGTTTGTGATCTGAAGAACTCAATTTTCAGCCTGAATTAGGATATCGGCCCAAATCAGAGTTTCGGCTCAAATTGGACTTATAGCCGGAATCAGAGTTAAAATGAGGTTTTAAAGTTCCATGGAGTGAATGAAGAATTCAGTTATTTCTTTAAAATTATTATTGCTGTTTCCTAAGCTAGACCAGAGGTCACTTTAGTTTTCGACCGGAGCGCAAATTAGCCCTTCGGAGGAGTTAGCTTAAAAGTCCGCACAGAGTGCAGCATTTAAGCTGGTATAAAATAATATTTATAATATACAGTGATTCGTGCTCAGATCCATTAGAAACAATGTTGTACTTGTTTTACAATATGCCACAAAGTTTTTCATTTAATAAAATAAATGGAAGTTTTACAACAAAGGAAAAGTTATTTCTGGAATGTATCCAGTCATTTGATATTAAGAGAAATAACAGCCTTCTTAGTCCTTTAGGCCTTAGTCCATGTTAAAGAATTCCTGTTGAGATTTTACAGTTTTACGTTTCCAAACAGCATGAAAAGTTCTTATTCGGCGTCGAGTTCTTTTTCTAGTTTTTATGCATATTGCAGAATGGAAGCCAGGTGTACCAGTGAATTTCCCTAGGGTTTACTCCTAGCCACCGAATGGAGAAACACGTGACATCTGCATCCATTTTTTTTTTTCAAGTGATGGAAAGATTTGTTATACACACATTAGATATATTTTAAAAAATCCCAAGAGAGTAGTGGGGCAGACGCGAATGTAAGATTCCACATACAGACAACGAGGAAATTTTGGCTCCAACTCTCATACTGGTCAAGAGTAACTGACCAAGTCAGGAGTTGAATAAAATGTAATGTTAAGCAACGTAAGATTCAAGTCTAGTGTTATCATATAATCAGAACAACAACGTCGTTACATCCTTAATTTGGTTTGCGGCGTTTCAGCTGCGACTCCATTTTTAGAAAAAAAAAATAAAATAAATAAAAACAGCGACTCAAATCTGAACTGTTAGAAAGCTGACAGATTTATGTAATATGGTGATTAACAAAAAAAATGTATGAGACGTGAAGAATGTATTTGCTCGATCATTGGGAGTGCGACAATTACATGACATACACGCTCATTCAGAAGAGGATCTATTCACATGTGTGCAATAAGGTTTCCTCTAATTGAATACCAAGTTACATCAATGTGGCACAAGTGATTCTCAAGATATTCAAAATGTCATGATATTTTCTGGAGAAATTTGTATAGAAATAAAAGCATTCACATGTGCACATGCAATTGCAAAGGTACACATAATGTCAATTGTGTGTAAAATAGCATCAGGCCTGCATTTCACTTTCTTCATCACTTGCGAGAACAATGTGAAGAAAGTCATTTCTGAAAACAATCAAAAACAGAACAAAACCAAATGTTACCAAATGCATAATATTCTTCATCTGTTTAGAATATAATTAAGCCTCTTGTAAAGTTAACTTCGACTAAACTAAAAAGTGAACGGTGATACACACCAATTTTACTTATGTTTTTTTTTCTGTGGTTCATAGTCAGTTAGGGTTATAATATTTGGTTCTACTTTCATGCTGGGCTCCATGGATCAAGCCCTGCATCAAGTTGTGGTCAAGAGAAAGCTGTATGCATTTCAATAAACTGTGTGCCTTCCCACACGGTCCCCTAGCTCTCCAGATTTGGATCCCATTGACGACTACCAAGAAGAAGGCTAACCAAAGGTTTATCAATACTAAGGACATTGAAAGATGCCATCGTAGACCTGATGACCAACATGAATATAAACAACCCGACTCATTCTCCGCAGGGCTCAGCTGTTTTTTGTAAGTTGAACACTCGTACGATTTATTGAAAACTATACTGATATCTTTATATCAAGTCTCTTTGCATTGGCTTTATATTGTAATTTGTGGTAAACGACCACAATTTTGCAGCCGACTTAGGCAGCTAGTCTCGAAAAAAAAAACCTGAATTCAAGCCAGGTCTTTTCAAGAAAGGTCATGTTTAAGTGCATATACCGGATTTAGCTTGACATTATTGCACACAGGTAGAATTCCTTGATAACAAAACATAAAGAACACGACTCATAGATGTTGTGGCACATTGTACAATAGTTATCTGTTGTCAGTTTTTGGAAAATATGGTTCGTTCTATACAAGTATTCACCAGTAGGATCAAATCATCTAGGGAGGTGTAGTTTGGCCGTTCATTTTTAGACGGCATTATTGAACCCAAAGAGACGCGTCGAAATACAAAAAAAAAAAAAAAAAACGTTGGTTACAATTTTATATTGAAACGTTACAAATACGCTCAATTTTAAATATAAATTTGAAAAATGTTCGATCCAGCGCATCTAGATGTATAAAATATAACTTCATATAACTAATTTTTATGTAGTCTGAATAATTGGGCAACTCACAGTATGTAATGAATATTCATAGAACAATAGTCACGTTATTCTAGTAATCTCACGAGGGTAACTATTATGCATTGATTTTTTCTTCCCTAATATATATATATATATATATATATATATATATATATATATATATGTATGTATGTGTGTGTGTGTGTGTGTGTCGTAACCTTATCCGACGAATCTTTGCGAACAGTGTAATATAACGATAATCGCAGGACATTGACTAACTAGGAGAAGAAACTACGATTAAGATACAATTTAATATTACAAAGGGAGAAAAGAAAAAAGGTTGTTTTGTGTCCAATGTATCTGAAATTGCTGGCTAATAGAGTGTCTGCCTATAATAAATCATATTTTCCTTCTCTTGATTTTAGTACTGTACCCGTATTTTCATTGTCTGCTAAGGACCATCTGTCCTATTTACAAAATAGTTCGTCCATTTATAAATTTACATGTCAGTGCAACGCTGGCTATATAGGAAGGCCCAATCAAAGTTGCCAGGCACATTTTGTTGCACAACATGTGCCTGGCAACATAAGACTTGTCACCGCGATAGTTCAGCACCTCTTGGATAATCCAGAGTGTGCGTATAAATACAGTGACTCGTAGTTTTCTATTTTGGGCTAAGAACGGTCAGCTCAGCATCTGCACATTTTAGAAGCAGTATATATTAAATTGCATCGACCATCTTTGTGCCGACAGGAGAAGTTCATTCGTTCTCTTTCTCTACTGGGTCAATTGTGAGTTCATATATTCTATTTTAAACTCACTGGAACTGTTTATCCCGTTTTTTGTAATTTCCCTTATTTTTCTATTTCCCCTTTTTAATATTAAATTGTATTTTAATCGTAGTTCCTCGTCTCCTCCCAGTTTGTCAATGTCACGCGATCATCATAATTATTACCCTGATGCCTAACAATTCTTTTGATGAGGTGTTGGCCGAAAAAAGGTTATCTTTTTAAGAAAAAATATGCGGTCTGCTTATATATATATATGATTTGCTAACTAATATGAAGTCTTGGAAATGTGATGCGTATTCTGTTGTCGATGGCAGAATATGTAAACCATCTGAAAGATCCCCATAACAACCAGAAGCAAGCTAACTATGCCTCATCGTCCTGCCATTTGGACTCTGGAGGAGGCATGGTGGTACACAGGTGACTTGTAGGGTATGCAAATCCACTCAACTCAATCAAGGTTACAGAGTTTTTCTGTCATATATGTCTGATACCAATGAAATCGAATGTTGGTATCAAGAGTTATGGACACCATAACTAGACGGAAACCATCACAATTGATGCGAGGAGTGACGGTATGCCTCTAATTTAAGTAAGGTATGGGAATCTCCATATATGTACGTATATTTAGACAACAAGAATTAATTCAAATAAGTTGTATTGAATTCAACCGGCAAGGTCCGTTTGGTTAATGTTTAATTGTATTTTTTCATTTTTAGAATAAGTTGTTGCTAATCTGGATGAAAAGTTTGAATAGTTTATCCCCTATCTCTATTTCTTATTAGAAAGATTATAGGTTGAATTTAATACAGCGAGCTTGAATTCCTCACTTAATATAAAGAAATATGTAGAGTTCACATGGTCCAGTAATAGCTGGATATCTTCCTAGTATGACCAAAGTATGAAGGTTTCATCTATGTATCTCAGCCGTAGGGCTGGCTTTAGTGATGTGGATTTGTGCCATTTCTCAACAAACAAGCATTCCTGGTAAGATTGCAAGAACATCGTAAAGCCGTAACAGGAAGGTAAATAGAAAAATCAGGCGTAGCTGACCGTGGGATGAGGTTGAAATAATAGACAAAGAACATCACTGGAAAATACGAAAACTTAAGGAATCAGGACATATGCTAGGCCACAAAAATCTCCTAAGTCAGCCAATCATTGAAATGAAGACAATATGGAAACCAGTAATACGGAGTGCTAGAGAAAAACAATAATAACAACAAAATTGCAACATGAGCTCTGATAAAAAAAGGTACTGAGACATTAATTTTATAAGTCCTCAAAATATATACAAGGCCCGTTGATTGGATCCAGTGACTTGACCTAAAGTGTTGTGAGTTCAATACCTGGCTGCTGCAGTGGTGAACAAAAAATTGGTGAGTTGAATTAAAGGGAGATAACTGACATCCAGAACAATGCATGGAACTAGAACAATCTACCCGGGTGCATAAAATAAAGGGCTCAGTTCGAAATTCTAATCACCCGAATAAGGCCGGAGCATACAACAGCCGAATATAGCAATAAAGACATAGAACGTCATGAATATAGCAGTACAACATGGCAATGGTTGAGGACAACGATCCGAATAAAGTAAATAAGTTTTTAATTTGTTGTAGCAGGATTCATGAAGAAGAGTTTGATCTTAGAATTTTACCACAAATATCCACTTGCTTTTTTAACTGTCTTTAACGAGGAATTGTATCAAAAGCTTTACCAAAATCTTTGTTTCCATATAAGTTATCGTAATTCTCAGTTCACTTGAAAGATTCCAACAATTGTCTAATGTAGCCACATTTGACTGAAAGTCGTGTTGGTTGTGACTTCGAGTTCCGTTAAGATTTATAAGATTTACATTTTTGTTTTGGATGATGCGTTCAAGCACATTGATAACATTTTTGAGTGAAACTGGTCTGTTGTTGCCTTTGCTCTTCTTGTGTAAGGATGATACATTAGCATAATGTTATTCTTTGGATCGATTGCTTGAACAGAATACACAAGAGAACAACAAAGTTTGAACATTACGGTAACAGATTCACATTGATTGTATCAGGACCAAATAATTTATTTGCTTTCAATTTTAGAATTTTACTTCTAATTAATCTTGATGCCATGGAGAGTGTGTTCTACATTTAAATAGGGAAGAGGTAATCTTGATTCATTTATAAGAGGATGCATTATTAAAACGGATATAAAGACTCAGCTCAGCCTTTGCACGATTGTCAGTGAATTGTCCAGTATCGTGTATAGTCCAGCATGTTTTGGAATTATTGGTAAGCTTCTTTATAGTGAGCCTTGGCATATGTGATGGTTTCATTGACCATATAATAAGAGTGTTCATAAAGAATTCGATCAGCTTCTAAACCACTCATTTCAGCTTGTACCTTAAATTATCTTCTTATCATTTTAGCTGCCTGTATTGATTTTTTTTTTCTGTTGAAAGATGCCTTGTGTCTTTGATTGGGTTTGATGAACTTGACAAGTATATATTTGTTAACAAAGTTTATATATTCTCTTGAATCTTTCCATGTTTCTTTATCATTACGTTTATTTCCAAATCATAATTTTCAGGAGGCACCGTGGTGTAATGGATAGCAGCTCGGATTGAGGAATTGGAGAGCCGAGTTTGAATTCCAGTCGGACCCACTACATTCACTTACGTGCTAATACCCAGCTATGCGTAATTATCAGGACGGATTCAGTTGGTAACTGGTCTAGGAGAAAGTAAGCCTGAATTCAAAACTGTAAGTAACTCTGGTGTAGCACATACTATACAGCTAAAGAAAGGATCATTCGAATTGGTTCGATGATCCCGACTACGGTCGACCTGCATGGATGGATAATTTTCTGCCGTCTTTATAATTCTCGTCCAGGTTTAGGATTATGCTTCTCTCTCCTCTCACTATCTCTCTTTCTCTTGTCTCGCCCCTCTCACCCTCTTCTTTCTCTATCTCCTCACTTTCTCCTCTCTTTCTCTCTCGAACCATGCTCCTGGCATTTTTAAAATACCGTTGAGTTACATCAGCAAAATTCAAATCATAGTCAACAGGAAAACTCAGTTATTGAAGCAATGAGTAACAAGATTCCTTTTTTGGATAGGGTTAAATGAAATTGAATGCCAACAATTACGAAAATGAAAAAACCTAAAAGCTATAGAACCCGGATGATTGTAGCAATTCCCTGATCCGACACTAATATGGAGAATCATAATAATTATTAATGTTTACTCTTCATGTATTTGCATATTCACACTATTTCTTTTTTTATGTTCATTAGCGGAGATTGAGTAGAAATAAGTCACTTCATCTTTTCCGTCTCTCCTGAAACACTGTCATAGTGTTGATAGTATCAGTTCTTTCTAGAATTTTCCGAATTCATTTCAATTTTCGTGTTTTTCACATTATTCAAGTTACACTATTACAACTCTGATGTTCTACTAGTTTTTATCATTTTCGTTTTTCTTTCTTTGCTGGCTGATAATTCGTAAGTAAAACACTATCTACAAAATCCGTTGTTCCCAACTAACAGATCCAATCTTCTCACACACTTGCGGTGGTAGGTATGGATCTCAAACATTTTGATTGAATTTACTCCTTTTATATACTTCAATACCCTCTTGTTTTTGTTCAAATCATCTTTTTACAAGACGAACCCAAATCATTGGTACAGTTCCCAGTTCTACATATTCTGTTGTACGTGTTTTGTTGCTCTATATATTGTTGTACAGCTTGTGGCATTTATTCTTCATACGCTTTATTCTTTCTCCTCAAAAACGACATTTGCTATCTTCTGAGTTCTGTTTATATTTACTTTCATGTAAAAAAATTGCTGCGGCATTTGTTCCGAGCTGCAATGATATGAAATTACATTTCTTTATTCAGCTTTTATCTTCGTAATTACGTTCATGAGTGTTCATCCATTTTTCTTTTAAATACTCTGTAGTTAGTTTCATTTTCCTATTTTATTTCTTTGATGTAGTATTCGTTATTCTTGCCTTTGTTTATCTTTTAGCCTTTCATGTTGATATACGTATTTTTTCAAATTCCATTTTAGAGTTTTGAACAGAGATCTTCAAACTGATGAATTCTTTATTCACTTTCTTTCTTTACACAGAGTGTCTGTCGACATCATTGCTAATATTTAGTACCTTGTGCATGGTCATTAACTTCATGGTTCAACTCATTTTTAGTTCCTTTGTCTAATATATCTCATTATTAGTGCTCCTCTCATGTCTTCTTTTATGCCTTCGCAAAATATAACTTCATTACCTTATCTTTATTCTTGCAATTACAGAACTCTCAATTCTTCTTCTTCGTATTATTATTATTATAATTATTATTATTATTGGAATGTGTTTATTGTCCTTATGTCATAACTGATAAAAATATCTTTAGTTTAAGAATTGTGAAAGTCGGAAAAAGGGTTAAAATCAAATATAAAGATTCCCAATGTTATCTTAAAATTTTTGTCAAACGTTAAAGAAGGATACAATTATAATAGTTTAATAATTGTAAAATATTTAATTCAAATGTTTAAAGGCTGTCTATATTTCAAATGTTTAAATGTTTTGAAATTTAAAACTTGAATGAAGTCTTTAATACAGTTTTGATATCCGATAAAACATTATTCAGAAGGAGAGTCAAATTTCTAGTATTTTCCAAAGGATGTGAGAATTTCCTCGTAGTGCATTTTTTTTGTTGCATTTCGGCTAAACTTTGCCCACTTTGTAGGTGAGCGTCATAGAAGTGCATAATCATTGGAATAGTTCCTAAAGTGCCGATCGTAATCGGAATGTTATTGTTTTGTATTTTAACTTGAAGGTCTTTGTATTTATTTATTAGGTTTTTGAATTATATGATCGAAACGTTCACATCATAAGAAATTGTTACTTCAATCTTTTTGTCAAATTCTTCAGATTTGTATCTAATTTATTTTCCCCTTGTGCCTCTATCTGTTTGTAAAGAGATGTTCCAGAGCACAAATACATTTTCTTTGTCAGATACTGAGGTTGGTTAATGCTTCTGTTAATTTTCTATTGGAGAAGGTCATACTTACAACGTATTGCCCTATGAATATATTTACAAATTCTGTCATGGCGTGTGTGGTATTTTTACAGTGGCTTCTATATTGTGTGTGTCCCTTTCTTATAACATATTTTGTTTTGAATCGCCCGCATAATTTACAGGACTTCACAATGACTTAGTGCCAGTACAGTTTATTACACTTGCAAGATTTGTTGAACTGATTACTTATTTTTAATATCTAAAATTGTACGAGTTTAATCTTGAATTATTGCAATATTACAAAGTCGGCATCAATAATCCAGTTCCTCTTAATAGCATTTTAACTACAACAAAGCTATTTCATCAATTGTACTTTTGTTCTTCTAAATGCAACACGTATTAAATATTTTACATTTTTATTTTGTATTTTTTTTTCAAGCTGAATTTTTTAGTCGATATTATTATTTTATTTTGATATTTCATTATTCCTATGTCTTATACAAACGTTTACCCCTTGTGAAGTTACATTTTTATTTGTTTTGTCTCAGAATTCATGCTTTTCTTTCTACATTTAGTCTGTCTTTAACATTTCGGCACTAAATTGCTTTGTTCCTGATTTTTATTTAGTTATTCTTAGGAAGAAATAACTCATAATGAAAACTGACATGAATTGATTCCTTTAATTTCCATTTGGTTTTGTATCATGTCGGCATTCTCTTCTATATTGTTTCTTAAGTTTTGTTCATGTTTTAATCATTTGCCTTTTTAGACATTTTCTTTTAGTTGTGTTCATTTATCTGAAATTATTTTTTCAAGAAGTTCGTATTATTTCCACTGACAAAAGAAACAGCAGACGTTTGGGGTCTTTTGTTTGCGGGAATTGAAATGAGATGAAGATGAAGTGTGTCGCTCAGTTGTTGTTGGTTGGCCTGATGAGTTGTATGGCATACGTTTTCTCACGCAGGCGCAGATAAGCCTAAAAACAGAAATATTTTGGGTTTTGTTTGACAAGGTATCTAATAAACTATGAAAAAATTTCCTATAAGGAGAGAGAGAGAGAGAGACAGATAGAAAGAGAGAGAGAGAGAGAGAGATTGTTTAAATAAAAATCTTGTAATGTCTATTCCTTGAATAAGCTTAATAATTTCGACAAAATTCAAAACATGCTACACTAGATAACTGGTTAGTAGAACGGGAGCATTTCTAGGAAACGAAACATTTTAAACACGTGATATCTTTCGAAAATGGCACTTTGTAGTAGTCAACGTTATCATCGTTGTTCATACTTAATGACGTGATCCGAGAGGTCAAATTGGTGGAAGAGGGGAGAAAATTTTGCCGTCGAAAAATGAGATTTTATATTTTTTTTCTAAACTGCATTAAACTTTCCATTGTAACGGAATTTTAAATTGATTTTTGTACTTATTTTCTTATTCGATTATTTACTCGTTCTAGGAGTATCTCAGTCCTTTAAAGTTGGGGAGCTTAGTAGAACTGATTTCAAGTTAGTGTTATTTATATTTACCTGGGTTTGTTTATTCGTTTTCCTTTTTTAAATTTAATTGGTTACCCTCTTTCTGTTTTTATTGTCAGTAATAGTAATTGCAAATATTTGAGTTTTGAGAAGCATTAGTCGATTTGGTATTCTTTAACTATTGTTACTGTCTTTTTATCAAGCCCAGAATATATATTTTGTGTTGCATTATAAGGGATTTCAAAGTATTCGGTTCTATGTTTGCTCGCATTAATAACTCATAAATAATAGAGACTATTCACGTGAATGCTATTGACGAGGTTCAAATAGTTATACGCTCCATTTCTTAAAAATATGATGTTTTTCAGACTTGAAATCTACGATATACAAAGAATAAAGCATTAAAAATATATTACTAACGAACACATTTCGAAAATAATTGCTGTAAATATGTCAGTAACGGTAAATATAAATCCCCCATATCGATAAATTGCTTTTATAGAAAAGGCAATTTAAGACAAGCAGTTAGATATAAATATATACAGTATGTATTCTTAGTACTTTTAAACACGTACTTTTAAATATATGTAGTAAAGCAATCCAAGTAGGTTACGAATATGCACTTATGACAGAAATTACGACTATATACTTATGACAGGAATTACTAATATGTACTTTTTTTTAATCATTTCATCCCAAGCAAGGCGATATCGCCACCAAGTATAAAACATGTCCATTGCTTACAGACAACGTTAGCATTGTCAAACAGATACTGTTAAGGTTCTTCATAATAACTGGAATACAAATAACCATTTTGTTTCTGTGACAGCTTTCGCTACTGTGACTATAAAAACGAGTAAATTCAACATTTTGTAATTTGTTAAGAATTAAATATACGTGAGAAATTTTCATACTAAATAAATCTTTCTAGATTTTTCCATAAGTATATAAGAACAGAAAATTTAGCAGACGTTTCCAATGTATATTGTTCAACTTGAAAAGACAATATAAAAATAAAAAGACCCGACCAATTAAGCCGTAAGATATTATGATATAAATAGGTACGTGTTGCTTTTGTTGCATTGTGCTAAATTGTTATTTTAGCAACTGATCACCTGCGACATAACATGGAGATTTTCGAAAAATCATACAAACTAGATAAAGGAATGCTTCTTTCGAGTTGTCGAGATAATCAGTAGTACAATATTAGATAATTGAGGACTCAAGACAGTGCTTTGTGACCCTCGCTATCTTATTAACATTTACTATTTTCTGCCTACATTTATATACGCTACAAATTAAACTAAGCGCAACTGACTATTTTTTTTGTTCAAATCTGTGAATTTGTTTTGTTAATGCCAAGTCTCGAAGTCACTATTTTTGATCCCTAATGTCGAATGAGTTAAAATTCTTCAACTCTTTAACAAGAAAAATCTCAAGTTGATGCTAAAAATTGCCACAAAACATTATTGATTTATTTAAGATGGAATTGATCTATTATAAGATGTCTCTAATTTGTATTTAGATACATTGTATTTATTTTGTGAATTTTTATAGATGAATTGTTCACTTATATATTGCCCATTATTGTACATAATTAGGTTATAAGAAAATGTGTATTTTATATGAATACTACCTTATGAAAATTAACATGTAGTAGAGTGGCGGGCGTATAATAGATCCGGTGATGGTTAACGAGACCCTCGCACCTCTTTCTTTTTTCTTATCAAAATTGACAAGATCTATTAACATACATTAACATTTATATATATGCATAAACATTCCTCTAAAAATACGTATATATGCATATTGGTGAGCCCGTGAGTGTTTATTTGTTTATATATACATGTGCTTGTTTTATTAAGAAAACATTTAAAATATCTCAAGAACTAGTTACCAGTACTTGATATAACTTAGCAACAAATCATAGAAGACTCTACTATGCATGGATGAATAGAAACTCATCCATGGGGCTCTCCAGGCGACAGTATAGTGGGAATAGCGTAATCGTAGTTTATATACAACAGGTTTGGCTTGAAATTTTGCATATTAGTCCAGGAAACCATAAAATCATTTCGAATAGTCTAAGAAACCTTTCAGTGATGATTCCTTGAGTGAAGACAGATTAAAATGTTGGTACCAGAGATGCAGATTTTGCTGATAATCTGCCGAGAGCAGTCGACATTCTGAAGCCCTTCGACAAGTAGAAAACCTGGAACTATTGAGCGCGGACACGATGCAACCAAAATAACATCAGCGATTGATAGTGCAAGAATTAAAAGAAAATCTGCAGGTTAATATCCAAAAAGTATGGAGTTATTCAGAAATTTACTGAGAAATTTATTCAGAAAATTAGTTCTTTGCAATTTTCGGAATTTCCCAGGTAATATCAACGTCGAAGTAGAAAAGATTCCTGACAGTGAAAGAGGATAAGAATACAACACGAAAGCTGATGACGATCCCGAAAGAGAACTTTGCAAATTGGTTTGATAAGTAGAAAGGACTTTGAGGTAAGTGCGTGAGGTCGTAAGTGGATTTTTACCCCATTATGATACATTTTCGTTAATATTGAAGTTAAATTTTTGATAATATTAATGTTAAATTTTACTTAAATGTTAAATATTTTAGAGGATATATATATATATATATATATATATATATATATATATATATATATATATATATATATATCTGTGAAAACGTTTGTTTAATGTAAAATTGCAAAGACTGCGTCGAAATTGCGATGATAGTATCGTGCATGAAACTCAAAGTCGTGCTAGAGGCGTGAGATAGTATGTATATTTATTAACACACACACACACACACACACACACACATATATATATATATATATATATATATATATATATATATATATATATATATATATATATATAAAGTCCGACAATTTATTAAAACATAAACATGTTAAACATAAAAATGTCTTTTAATATATATATATGTGTGTGTGTGTGTGTGTGTGTGTGTGTGTGTGTGTACACATGCATGTAAATAATAAATCCGTGACCTATTGTTGAAAAGAATGACGTATCTGTTTTTTATGATAATCTCCCTCCTTATTACTATTTTAACATTTCTCTGGAGATCATTTAGATTTATTATTATACAATGGAAATTTCAGATCAAAATTCAGCTCCTCTATGGCTCTAGACTTTATTATTGAACCTAGTATTTCGTGAATATACGAAACATATATCCAGGTTACTACAGTTATTCAGCGATGTAATAAGCTGCAGCCTAACAGAAAAACACGTAGCAAATGTGATAGAACTTATATTGTTGAGAAAAGAGTAAAAGATCTTATGTATAAAAAATAATCATAAAATCTATTCATAAACCATTTAGAAGAATTATTGAATCCGATGATATCACAATCAAAAAGTAACATTTATTAATATATCACTTTTTCTAGTTATGATAATACTTAAAGAAAATGATATTAAAATAATTACTGGTTGAATATCACAATAAGAAATTTAATTACAAATTTTAATTAAATTTTCGTCGTCTTTGTCGTTGTCAACTTTATCTCGTATGCAAAAAAATAATTTCTTCTTTGCTGATCCTTCCTTTAAGATGATGGTGTTGATGACTAAGTAGATTAATTCTTGCACGGAAGAGTCGTTTGTATTGACTGCATGGTAATGCTGGTGGAGGTTAATTTTGTCTAACCATTCTTTCTTGTCGTTTGTCTTTTCCCTTTTCTTTCATGGAGGTTTCGAAGTTTTTGGTTCCGATGGTGATGGAACACCGCCAATTAGAGCGGCTCAGGGTTGTGTTTCAAACGATTTAGGTACAGTGGCTTTTAGTGTTGTTTAGAGTTGGTCCTTGTAACTTCGAAGAAGGCAACCTGGTAGCATTTTCCCCAAACTGAGCTCGCTTAATCAGACTTGACGTGGAAATCTTGACACTTCCGTTCTTGTTACATTTCCTGACTATCGAAAACGGTGTTTCATGATCACCTGATCAATGCTTTGGCTGCTGGCTTTTGCAGAACTTTGGTGTTGGTCACATAGTATTCCCATTTGATGTTCAAGATTGAACGAAGCTTTTGCTGGTGAAAGCGTTCTAATTTTTTAATGCCCTGACGAGATAGAGTCCAGGTTTTTGTAGGCATATAGCAAAATTGAAATGGCAACCGCATTATAGACCATAATGTTTGATGTTACGTTCAGATCTTCGTTCTTGAAGACGCATTTGATTAGCTTTCCAAATGCCTCGTATGCAGCTCCATTTCTGTGTTCTACATCTTTTTCTGAAGTGCACTTGTTTGATAAAAGGCTGCCTAGATATGGAAAAGGCTCTACTTTTAAGAGACGTTTATAGCTGATGGTAATATCAAAATCTGGTAAGATGGTATTTGGTGATGGCTGTGCAAGGACCTTGGTTTTCTTGATGTTTACTTTAAGGCCAAAGCAAAGTTGTTCATAGACTGTTGGTGATTTTCTTTTGAATGATAGAGCGTGGCGTTGTCACCAGAATATTGAAGTACTGAGATATGTTGCGTGTGTGTTAGACACATTGATATCTAATGTCAAATCCAGGATTGTCTGGAGAAAGTTTGTGAAGCATTTCAGCCAGATACCAGGAGAATATGCATTCAAAAAAATTGTGAAATGCGGGTTTTCAAGGGTAAGTTTCCATGTTTGATCAATTCGAAAGGGAAGTTGTCTGGGCCTGGAGATCTTCTTGATCTCATATAATCCATAGCTTGCTTGAATTCTTGAAAAGTAAGCCTCATATTAATCCATAGCTGAGGACGATAATTTGGAACGTTTCTCAGGAAGTCCTCTGCTATGGTCGAGTTTCTATTTAGGACGGTGGAAAATGTTTCGTCCAGCGTAAGAGTATGTCTTGTGAATCGGCCAGGATGCTTGTATTGATAGCTTCTGGAAGGGATCAAGTTGATCTTCGTACTGGTCAAAATAATTGTCTCATTCCAGCATAGAATTTTTTAAGATTACGCGCATCTGCATAGCCCTGAAGTTCGACTGCTTTTTGTTGCCACTAAATGAATCTTTAATCGAGAAGGTAAGTTGGGGAAGTTTGTCTGATCAATTAGTGTCAAAGCACAATTCGACCAGATACTCATAAACATGAAATAGAAGACTAGTGCCTTAAATTGCAAATTATACAATTCTATCAAATTGACTGCGATCACAGATCTGAAACTGTAAAAATAAGACTATTCCGAATAGCAAATAAGCCAAATGAAAAAGATCCTATGTGAACGGTCCAACAGATGATGAGAATACATCGTATTCAGTACAGGTAAACAACAGATATCAAATACATCCAAACTTTGACAATGAACAAACATCGAACCCAATCTATGAAAATATTCGTAAAGCGCACAAAGCTTTAGAAGCAACAGTACCACTTAAGGAAAGTGTAGAAAACAGATTCCTAGGGAGAATGCGAACATAGATAAACGAAAAGCATTGAAAATGTCATCATGTAAAACGTAGAACACCAGAAACTGAGTAACCGTTGTAAAATGAAGCATATATATATAGCAAGGCAGGGCACCTCGTAGTTAGGGTTATGGTTAGCAAGCTTGTCTCGCTAGAACAATTACGAATGAGTAGTGAGTTTGATCCTCGTTGGGTGCCCCTTACTTTCGGCCTTGTGGCACATCCAAGCTACGCTTGGAAAACCACTATATAGCAAGACAAAAATGTTTATATCTAGATTAATTGAAGCAATTAAATCCGCCCATATAAATCAAAAGCTAAGATTATAAAAATAATATAAAAAGATTATAAAAATAATATAATAATAATATAATATAAAAAGATTATAAAAATAATATAATAATAATATAAAATTAATATTATAATAAATTAAATTTCTTGTAGAAAAGAAGCAACATAATGCAAATCAAAGCCAAAAACCTAGAAGAGCGTACAAAACTGTAGATGGAACATTTTTACTTGACTTACATACGCTGAAAGTATTTGATAAATTGCTATTAAGAAAATGACGTCATCATTGAAGAATTAAAGGCGCCATCAGCTAACTTAAAACAAGAAAACAACACGTCTCGATGAAATTCCAGCAAATGTATGGAAAATTGTCTGTTTGATGCGGCATTATTTTCTGTGTGCAACAAAATATGCAATGACCAAACCCCAGATGTTTGGGATAAAAGGGGAAATACTAGCACGAAGAAAGGAGATTTGAGCTTCATCAAAACTAGAGAAGCAAAACACTAAGAGCTGTTGTAGCAAAGATTTATAATATGCTCCTAAATAGAACTCATTCACTTGATCCATTATTGAGAATTAACCAGAATATATTTAGAAAAGCTCGGTCGCCTGTTACACAATTAATAAAATGGCGTCGCTTAATCGAGGGTATAAAAGTTCAAACCTTGCAAAATCTGAGGATTTTACAAAAACTTTAGTTCATGTATTCAATAATGTTAAGGAAAGCTATTTCGTCTCAGGTTATAATATAATGCAGTACAAGTGACTCCATATAAATGAAATTAAAACAGAATTCACGTCTTTTAATCAACTAGAATAACAATGGTGACAATCTGAATCAAACGGATGATTTTTTATATCTGGGATGATGTTTAAATCCTGGGTTGCATACAACGGAACACACACACACACACACACACACACACACACACACACACACACACACACACACATATATAAATATATATATATATATATATATATATTATATGTTTATTATAAACAGAGCATTTACTTAAATATTTGCATCTATAAAAAGAATGTATAAACATAAAAATGTCTTAAAATAATTGTCGGACTTTGTCCATTTCATAATGTGCGATGTCATTTGTTTATATTTGATATGCCATGAGCAGATATGAATGTACGTGAGAGATTCATAGAGGATTGAAGTTCAAATACAGTAAATTCGACCTTGTTAACCGAACGCGCCTCTGTGGCCAAATCGGTAAAGGCACGTCAAGCTAAATGACGGTTGTGTTATAGGATACAGGTTCAAATCCTGTCGGAGGACAAATATTTTCTGTGAAAATTTCTCGGACATTCAAGTCCGAGAAATTTTCTTTAATACTGTTGCTGTGCAAAGTTGTCGCCTTATTATATTTCACGCATGCGCGTTGTTTGTTTCTGATTTTGTCGATTGCACACTATAGTAGGGTCAGTTGGGTACCATCTGTGAGGAGAAAGCCCCATGACGCAATTCACTCCGCCAGAAATTTGGAAACAGTATAATGTTCTGCTTGGCATTGGTACCGGAAGTTCCAATCCGAACATTTCAGAGTGTTTGGGTGTCAAACTGAGGACGTTGCAGAGGATTCGGAAAGTGTCGGATGTGTCTGATCATTCCGATAAGAAAAGAACTCTTGAAATTGTTAGTGAAGGCCTCAGACTCAATACGGAGGCCTATATCAAGTACCTTGAGGAGATAGTGCTGCCCTGGGTCAAGACTAGAAGACGCTATGTCTGGCAACAAGACTCCTGAGAGATCTCTATAACTCCATTTAATACCAAAAATGAACTGAAGACAAGGATTATGACAGCATTCACCAACTTTAGCAAGTAAACTGTCTCAATTGGTTATTTAATAACGACAAAATTTTTATTGCTGGTAATATTTTTCCTTCAAATTTTGATTGCTTTCAAAAAAATCTATTGCAGATAATATTTTTCCCAAAAAGTATAGCTGGTAACATTTTTCCCAAAATGTATTGCTGATAATATTTTTTCAAAAAATGTATTGCTGGTAATATTTTTCAAAAAAATATGTTGCTGGTAATATATATATATATATATATATATATATATATATATATATACAAAAATGCATTGCTGGTAATATTTTTCTTTCAAAAATGTATTGCTGGTACTACTTTTTTCCTTCAACAATGTATTGCTGGTAATATTTTTCAAAAATATACTGCAGGAGGTATTTTTTAAAAATGTACTGCTGGTAATAAGTTTTCTTTCAAAAATTTATTGCTAGTAATAATTTTTTTTACAAACTATTTCTGGTATTAAAACCCACATTTACACTTACATAGTATTTTGACCCCGGGTGTTAAGAATTTTGACTTGTCCGATTTATGCTTAGTGGTTGAAGTGTCTATAATTGTCTATGCTTTCCGGTCTATTAGCGTTATGTCTCTTGTCATATTTTGTTCTTTGAAGGTCGTTTGTTTCTGCTTGTTTGATCTTATTTCCTTAGGTTTTCCATTAGGTTCTTTTGACGACTTTGTTTGAATGATGACAGTTCCCTTGTTTGAGATAGGGTAGAGTTTTGTTCATCTATGTTCATTTCGCTTGATTCTTCAATGATGTACTGGGTTTTATGAGCCTTTTGATTCACTGGGGAATGTTTAGAGGGTTCTATTTCTTGAAAGATTTTTGTACTTTGCATTGTGATTTTCGGAGTTAATTTGTTTTGTACATATAGATTCTTTTTTTGTTTGAGGTTGACAGGATAGGATTTGTTTTGTCTATGGGAGTTTGATTTATGTGTGATATACATTTTAGTACTATTAGACTTTTTAATTCATTTATTACAGTTATAAGATTTGGCTTCTTATTGAATTGTTCTCTTGGGTGTCATTTTGGTGATTTGATATTTTAGCGATATTTGCATATGATGTTGGAAGTGAATAAGATTCGACTTGTTTTCTGGCTGCTTGGAACGAGATATTATTTGCGCGTATTTTATTCTTATTATTTCCTTTTTCCAGATGTTACATTCTTTAGAGTTTGCTGAGTGATTTTTTTTTACAGTTTGAACATAAAAGAGGCTTTTCACAGGGTGACGATTCTTTATGATCCGATTCAAGTTTCCCACATATTCAACAGACTGATGCCCTCATACAAAGTTTTTGTACATAACCAAATTTCTGACATTTGTGACATCTACGCAGATTAGGAATGTAAAGCTCTAACTTGACTATTGAATATCCTATCTTTATTTCTTTAGGTAGAGTAGGTTTAATGAATGTCAAAATGTATGTGTTTGTGTTTATTGATGTGTCATTTCTTTTTACTCGAATTCTTTTGACGTCTTGCTTTTTTAGTATGTCATCATTTTTAATTTCTTCTGGTGAGCAGAGTGACACTCCTGGGCATTTTATTGCTCCCTTAGATGACTTAAGGAATTGGTGGGGATAAGCCTTTACTTTGTTGTCTATTTGCTTGACTTTTAGCAATTTTTCTGCGTTTTTTTTTTTTGGCTGTTACTTGCTTTATTTTTTTTACAGATTTTGGTTCAATCATGGCCGATAAAAGATTTTTCAAAAGAAAAGGAGACACTTTTGATATTTCACAATCTAGTGATTCTATAACTATGAAAGTTGAAAATTGTTTTTTTTCTGACATTTTGTTTTCATTTTCTGTTTCAGAAGTGTCATGTTGTCTCTTATAATTTTGATTTTTGTATTCACCGTCTGTGTTCCCTACCAACCTCGGATTACCTTCTTAAGGGACGCTATCGGGGAGGGGGTGGGGGGTCTAATCGCATTCGTCCTAATCCGCCGGGTCTACGAAGGTAGTAAAGTTGTGATGAAAGTGGATACGAGCACCCGCATTCCCTGACCCCACTCTACCTTGATGTATGATGTAAGGATTTGCAATCATGTCAGATCCATTATCTATCATCCCAACTATGGAATGGATTGGGCTATGTGTGTGTGTGTGTGTGTGTGTGTGTGTGTGTGTGTGTGTGTGTGTGTGTGTGTGTGTGCAATCTCAAGGAGACAAGGAGCTTCTTTTTACTTAGCTTCAGATGGTATGGATGAAATCAGAACCAAACAGCGATTGACAAATTCGTCAGAAAATCATCATTTGAGGGATGAAGTTTTCCACAGAGTCTTAATAAATTCCTATATTTTCAAAGAAACTTATTATTTATCCTGCTGATATGGTTCATATTTATTTCTTATTTGTAATTTCCATTTGGAATTATTTCACACACAGGTGATGTTGATGGCAACTGATGCATATTTCTTGGTAAATAACACTACTATATCCATATAATGTTCTATCGTCAGCGACGCCATCTTTATTTCGTTTTTCATTGGCATCATAAACAGTATTTCTTTACATCATCATTGTAAATGCTAATATTTTTGAGCCTCACCAGTAACATAATAATAGAAGTCTTTTTTGCCATTCTCCACTGCTCTTTTGTCTATAATCGTCGACAATGGCGATATAATCGTCATTGACCCACTAACATTCGCCGTCTACCTGGTCCCATAAACGTCAATATCGTAATCTTTCCCATAAACTTCAACTGTACCTTAACCTTTACCATCTTCTTTCATTAATCTTAAGCAGCACCAAACATCTTCGATTTGATCCTTCTCCCTCATCCTTTTCCTCATTATCTTCTTTCTTCTCACTATGATAAATATCAGACTCGTCATTAACTTCCAAACTATGATTAATTAGAATAATTCCAGAACAACGTAACAATAAACAATTTTTTCTAACCTCTGCCAGCCGCAATGATGGAGAAAGCATTACCTCGAACCATCGCCAGTGAGACACGCTGCAAGAGCCACTCCGTTTCGCGAGGCTCGTCCCTTAATCGTGATGCAATCGATCCAATCCTCTGAAGGAATGCCATCGAACGAGGGCCAATAACTCCTGAAGTCTCCACTGCCACAGGAGTAAAAAAAAATCCATCAGCAAGAGAAGAATATTTAACTATTTTATTCATCTCTGCGTCACGGGCGACGGATCCTGACTCAACCGCGGAACTGATCAAATTACCGACCGAAAATGTATCCGCACAGGTCGTATCCCAAATCAACGACTTCCCCATTTTAAAAGGGAAAATTTTTATTACAATAATGCTTTTGTTGTCATCGACGTCATATCCTCATCATCATCAAATTTAGAATTATGGTAACATCCACAAAAATATCGCTGCTGCTGTTGAAGTAATTGTTACGCAAATTATATTAAGATTGGATGAATTATTTTTCTGTTATATTTTTTGAGGTCGGTAGATATTACATACCTAGTTTTGTCCAAGTTATTTATATGATTTTCTATTTGTTTTCTAAATTTTCTTATAGATTTACTGTTCTGTCGGTTTCTTATTTAACTATGCATACATACATGACGGAAGTCAACTCGTGATCGAATAGGACCATCTGTTTCACGCAAACCTTCTTAATTTTTCACACATTGTAACTATAATGGCTTCGTCGTTGATGACATTTCAAATGGCTTTTATGACCTGCAAGTGTCTTGCAGGTCTTCCCACATTGCTGACATGTCAGTCTTCGTGTTGCAGGAAATAAAAATGATCACAGTGTTAAAAAAAAAGTTTGTTTACAAGAATGTAGGGCGAAAAAAACTTGGGTCCATTTACTATAATCAATTGAAAACTTCTAATATAACTATTACCTTTAACACGGGAGTTCAAAAATACCTGCTATGTAAAAATAATGTTGTTTGTGAATTCCCATACCCTCTGTGAGATCGTATCTCAAATATCAACAATCAAAAACTAAATTCTTTCATCGGCTACACACGCACTAGAATATTACATGTCGAAATTTTGTGCAATTTGTACACATATTGACCGGGATATGACGAACAACTAAAATGAAACTATCACCATCAACGTCAATCGCCATCTTCTGTTTTTTTGAACCCCGTTCATCTTTCCTAAACCCTCAACTATACACAGCCTTTTCTCTCACTTTCATTATCTGCAAGTCCTTGCTTGGGGTAAAATGATTTTAAAAGAGAACAAACGTGAACTTCGGACAGTCTATCCACAATTTCGATCCCAATCTTATACGAAAACTAGAAAAATACAATAAAAATTAAACAAGCAGATCTTGTTAGTTAAGTGTAATCAAACTCCAAAATATACAGAGTGCGACGAATAAATTGTCGTCTAAATTATGCAAAAATGAAAATTTACACTGAAATCTCATTTTAACAGATATAGTTACCAAAATTACACAAAATATCTTGAAAGACTCTGGAATCTCTTGCATCTCTTCTGGACCGTTTCCTTGTTTAAGTTGGCGAATGCTGCCATAATCCTTCCCTTCATCCATCTTTGGCGTTATATGGAGTTTTGTTGGGTTCTCGCTCAACTGCGCTCCACACATAATAATCAATGGGGTTGCAATCTAGGGAGTTAAGTGGCCAGATTTAAGTGGCGATGTGGTCACAGAAATTGTCTGACAACCATGACTTGGTTCTCCTTCTTGTGTGGCATAGGGCAGATACCTGTTGCCAGACATAGCATCTTTCAGCAGCCAACCTCTTGACTCAGGGCAGCATTTACCCACTAAGGGGACTTGATGTAGGCTTCAGTGTTGAGTCTGAAGCCCTCACCAACAAATTCGGGAGATCTCTTCTTATCAGAACAATCAGAATGAGATTTCCGTATATTCGTAATCACCGACTCCTTCAACTCTCTCCGATTCCTCTGCACTGTCCTCAGTTTCACACCAAAACTGTTCATATTGAAGCTTCGGCGTAAATGCTAAGCAGTGCAGTATGCCCTTTTGCAAATTTATGGCGGACTGAATTCCGTCATGGTGGTCTCTTTCTCACAGACGGTACCCAACTGACCCTACTATATTGTGCAGTTGACAAAATAGAAAACAAATCACGCGGATGCGCGAAAATAAAAATATATAATGGCGACAATTTACACATCGCACCATATATATATATATATATATGTGTATATATATATATATATATATATATAAGTGAACATAGAAGTCAACACTTAGATGCGACAGTCTGTTTCATGCTAGACGCAATCGTCAGGCCACCTTTTATATATATATATATATATATATATATATATATATATAGATAGATAGATAGATAGATAGATAGATAGATATTTTAGAGTTAAAATGTGTCTCTGTATATGTATAAGTTCAGTATAAGTAAACTATTTTATTTCCATTTTTTCGTGTAGGATATTTTGTGCTAAATACTTTGTATTGTTTCTTTTTATAATCAAGATCTATTTTATCATTACACTCTCATCATGAATCCTGGTGAGCGTAAAATTCAGCTTGAAGTACAAATCAGTTAGTTGTATCATTGAAGTTAATAATGCAACAAAACATGAGAGATGATTTAATGAACATATTGTGTTGACGTTGACTGAACTCATTAATCATTTAACCAGGGTATTCGACTGTCATTTGTGGCCTTAGATGTTGAATTCACACGACTTTTATGCACTCTATGCCTTGTCTGTCCAGTTCATCTTTCGATTCGAAAAACTGTAACTTGCAAATGTTATATAACTTGAGTTTAAAAGGAATGTGCTGGCCAATTGCTTCTAACACAAGCAGTTTGAATTTTAAAATCACTTGGCATCACACAACAAACTTCATCCTAATCTGCATCATGAACATACATTTTGATGGACGTTTTACCCTTCGGACATTCAACATATTTTTGTTTTAAGAAAATACACTTATCAAAGTATAATGGGGTGATTGCACAATATTTCAAAGACCTTGAAGTTCCAAATAGATTTTCTGATTTTGAAACAGTCACTGAAGTTGAAGTCTAAGGTAGATATATAATCATTCAAGATGAAAATAATTAAGAGAAACTTCCAAACGATTAATAAACAAATGTAGCGGTGTATTTTCGTGATATTTAGATATTTCTCAATGTCATCAACAATACTCGAAGGAAACTACCATCACATGTTTTCAAGATTATACTGATTTAAAAAAAAAGTGTGTAATATAAATTATTAATTGATAATGAATAAAATAAAGGCTATTGATGGATAAATAATGGAATCGGGGTTATGGACGAATGATGAATAATGGTTAAGAATAGATGCTGAATGGGTTTATGGCTATTGAGAGATAATTAATGTCAATTGGAAGATGGTCAGTGTACTATAAAGACTTTTTTTTAGGAGAAAGAAGTAAGACAAAAAGGAAAAGGTTTTCCTGTGATGCATTTTGTTCTTTTAGACTTCATTGGACTAAGTTTATGCTTACGTTGATGCGACTAGACGTGCGCGCGAACCAGAGACAATGGGAATTTAAAAATATTTTTTAATAATATGTGTTTTGTGTATATAATCTAGCTGATTTCATTTAGATTCTTTTTGTTTATGTTTCCTTCAATTTTGTTAGTAGATATTCCACACTGGGATAATAG
This sequence comes from Acanthosepion pharaonis, assembly GCA_903632075.3. Classification (NCBI taxonomy): domain Eukaryota; kingdom Metazoa; phylum Mollusca; class Cephalopoda; order Sepiida; family Sepiidae; genus Acanthosepion; species Acanthosepion pharaonis. The sequence goes on from CAHIKZ030000149.1 coordinate 45,788, forward strand.
AAGATCTGCCACAAATGGTGAAACGTTGTAAAAACATTGACACAAATATACAATGGATGATCTAGCGATTAAAGCCCTTTTTTAAAACATTTTCATTTTAGTAAATTATTTTCGTTTTTCATTAGAGTAGCATTGTTAAAATCATTAAAAATTTATATATAGGTTATGAAACAAATAAACTCATCGATAGATGTTTAATGGGATTATTGACAAATGAAGAATCGGATAAAATATCATTGATATATATTGGATGAGTTGGGATAAAATCTCTTGAGAATTTTTACTGTTATGACGTGATAACTGATGACGATTGGGATAAAGATATTGAAAAAGTAATTGGATAAAGGTTAATGATGAATGAAATAATGGCTATTGATAGATTTTAATAGAATTCCGCATATTGAGAGATGATGAAAAATTGAAATCATTGATGATTTATTATAAATTAAAAAATAAATATTAAACATCAACGTAAAATGTAAAATTATCTTTAACGATATTTGCTTTTTTTGTTTTAATTTTCATTTGAACGGGAGCAAATAAAACATATAAAAGTCTTGTTACAGATTAGCGATGATTAAATTGATATTTAGTCAGAATTTTTAAAGCACGACATTATCCTACCATTACAAAATCTGTGGTCATTGTTATTCATCCATTTCCTTTAGATCTATCCCTTTCATCTGAATATATATCATTATTTATTCTGTTTATTTAACGTATTTTATTCTCTAAATATGAAATAACATTTGTAAGCTAATTTTTTGTTTATCTATATCCGTATTAATTTGTCTTAATTCTAATCTCATGCGAATCATACAAATAATAAACACAAGAAAAGAAAATCAATCAATCAATCGAAATCAATCGATCAGTAAGAAATTAATTTTTCGTAATATAATTTATTTCTGGTAAAATTATGTTTTTCAACTTTTATTTTTATATTTACCTTTTGTGATTATCTGACAGAAACGGTTTGAACCTTCAAAGAATATTCAGAGAATCCTGAACAAATTTCAATGATATATTGAACTTTTCAGAAAATCTCGAAGCAGAACAACATTCTTATTGATTCTATTGGTACTGAAAACCATATTCAGTAATGTATGTATGTCTGTACGTAAGTACATATGTACTTGGGTGCGCAAAAACTAGCCATTGATTAGGCCAAATAATTAGGAGATCATTTTTGAAGATTTTGGCGTTATGTGCTTTCGTGTTTAAAGCTGTATATTGATCTACTGAATTATTCCTCAGATGAATACGTTTGTTTTTAATTGGATTGACGAGGTTTAATAAAAAGTAATATTGCAGTATACTTAAAAGTAATAAGCCATTAATATTATGACGTAAACATTTCAGTCTTATTCTTTCAAAATCAAATATTTTAAAACGGTTTTGTTAAGAAATGTTTGTAGCAAAAAACAACTTTTGTTTGTGTGAAATGCTTTTAAAAAGTAAATGCTAACAGAGAACTCAAGATTTCCCGTAGAGAAAAGATTTATAAGTATCTCAATTCCTTTGGGATCTCAAACTGAACGCAAAGATTACACTTGGTGAGATTGTTCTGTGTTAGAAGCTCTTGAGAATTTGGAAGATTCGACACCACTCCAAGGTTTTTGCTTCCATTTTTGGAGGCGAAAGAGAATATACTCCAAATTGTATAATACTTAAGTAAAAGAATAAAAAAAAATATTCAGTAACATGTGTTGAAATTTAACAAATTTGAAGATTTTTTTCTGTTGTTAAATTTGTACTGATCATTAAATATTCAAAATAATGCGGTGTTACGGTGTTTTTGTTTAAACAAAAATCTGAAAAAACAATAATATTTTTTAAAATATTATATTTAATTTGTATATTAACTAATTATAACAACTGTCTAATAAAATTATTTATTTCATAACTCCCTAAACTCTTACGTTTCATCACAACTAATTGGTAAATCTTTGAAATATTTAATAAACAAAATGATAGTAGTAGAAACATTCACTATCTGAAGTCAAATGTCTGTCACAGGGAAGTGGAAATATTTTTGTATAAAAGAATGAATTATTCGAAAAGGGAAATTCAGAAGCTGAAGTAAATTGAAGAATCTACTTGGATATGAAAGAACTAAAGAATAAATAAGTTCATATATTTTTATGATTACAAGAATAATTCCTGTCTTTTTCTCTAATATCTGAATATACACGTAAAAGATAATATACTGTTTTAAATATGTAAATGTAAAAATAGCTAAGTGGAAAAAACTGTTACCTTTGTGGAACACTTATCCAGGATTTAACTAAATGATATGAATCCCTGTACCAATATGACTGCTACTGCGTAGAGAGGTGGGAAGAAACAGTAGTTGATGATCGATTTACAGATAGAGAAAAGATAATAGAGTAGAACACACACACATATATGTATATATACATATATATGAGGGGGAAGAGAGAGAGAGAGAGTAAAAAGAAATATTGTTTTCGTTTATATTTGCACTCTCCCCCAATATTTCTGTCTACTCTATCATTTCAATTGCACTACAGATGTGCAGTTGCCAAGCAAGTAATAGATGTTGGCCAGATATGAAGAAAATCTGAGTAAAATTCATACTTTACGTAGTAGCCGCATGCTCTTAACAGTATCCTTTTGCAACGGCAACTATCAAGGCCGTTGCACAAAACCCAGTTTGAAATGACTTCATAAATATAAGAATAGAATGTACTATCTGTGATGTATGACGCAGATACGTTAACTATAGTCGTATGGTATGTTTTCTTGTCGCCCATTGATAGCAAGAAATCAGTCCCAACAGAACTCAATATCTGATCTTCCTATTCCTATTTCTCCGTCTTCTGATTTTGTGTAAAATGTCAGAATATATTATGCAATTAAATATTTGGCAATAAAATTGATCTTAACCAACCGATGTCGGTAAAACATTTACCATATACTTATATAAGCATAAGCGTGTGCCATGATATCTATCCTTATTAAACATTTTGATAAATGTTGATAATTTGTTTTGGGATTGTCATACTTTATGAAACAAAGAAAGGGCAATATAAATTTTACTTAAAATTTAAATAGTTTACAGCCACATCACGTTGAAACACTGGTTTCCGTAAGAACACCGAAGTTAAGCAATGTCAATCCTAGTCAGTACATAGGTAACTGCTTGGGAATACCAGGTGCTGTAAGCTTGGGTGTGTGGGTGGTGTAATAGATAATGGAGAGCCGAGTTCCAATTCATCTTGTTTTCATTATATTCACTCATGCGCAAATACCACTGGGAAAATGTATTAATCCAACTTCTTCTTCACTTCCCAGCTAAGACTTGTATCGCTAAAACATTATTATCTCGAAAAAATTCTTAGCAGCTACAAATATTTTCTGGCTTTATATATCCTACGAAGGGTTGACAAGCCGAAGAATAAGAATCAATTAATAAATTAATATTTGATCAACATAATATTCCATATATAAAAATGAATTATTATTGTAGTAGCTTTCATATTACTATGGGAGGTATGGCATATATAACTTATAATGCTTTACAACAAGTTTTCTACCGGATTGTTATCTGTAGAAGCTCGATGCTATTCCATTAATGTAGTGTGTTTCAATTTTTCGGTAAGCTGGCTATTAACCGTATTTATCTTATCAATTGTTAGCTTTTAAGTCACCTTCATTGACTATTTCCATGGAGGAGTGAACTTCAAACCAAGTTATCTATCCAGCACTAAGTTCATTACAATGCATTATTGTGGGATAATTTGGTCTTCATGTATTTCTTTACCCAGTTTAACATTTTGACTTTTTCTGTGTTTACATTTGCTACACCAATTTTAGATATTGTTTTGCTTGTCAATTAAATTTCCTTGCTTATTTCAATTTAAATTTTTCACAAATATCTATTTGTAACATTTTAATATCAATTCTTTCGTGTTTTTATATTGTAAATGTTTTCAAATTTCTTTTTTGATTATTCTCTTAATTCTGTTCAACCTATTCGTAATTTCCAAGACTTTATTCACACTAATAATTTTACACTATTTTTTTCTTTTGTTCTGATATCTTTCCTATAACCCATGAAAAATCTTTATATATTAGAAATGAAAAATAAATATCATCAATTATACTAATATGTATCAGTTTAGGATGTGGTGAACAACTCTCTAACTGCCTAATTTTACATTTCCAAATAAGTGTCTTCTGAAGATTTTGCGTATATTGGAAGGTTACTCCCAACTTCCTGAAAATCTTGGCTTGCGGAATAAAATCTGCTTTAAGGCATGGAGACACATATTGGATATTTGTTAAGCTTTGTCTGATTTAGGTTGGTAAAGAGATAAAAGAACAACGTAATAGGTAAGGGTGAAAGTCGATAACAAATTTGTCAACAAATCTAACTAGTTAACCTCCGCTGGCCACGCACTTATATGTACACATTTAGCTAAAGGATAACACTCAAGAAATTGAAATTTTAACTTATTAATACTTGACGCATACGCAAGGAATTGTTATTGATTAATTTTATATTTCAGTGTTTATTCATATCATATTTAACAGCTGAACATTACTTCTTTATGTAAGTATATATCTATAAATTATGAATAAATAAAATTCAATACTACTTTATATATATATATATATATATATATATATATATATATATATATATATATATATATATATGCATGCACACGAGGGATAGTAAAAAAATTATCCCCACTTTTGCTATGACATCCTTAGGTTAGTCTCACTGCCTTCTGCTCATGCGTGATTATAGCTGGTACTTTTGTAGTCACGTGATCGAAGTTTGATATCAATTGCACCAGTTTTCTTGATGCTTTTATAGTGTAAACATGACTGCTCCGCTATCAATGTGCACCAAGGAGAAACAAAGAGAAGTGATCCGATTTCTCTGACTGGAAGGTGTGTCAAGTGCTGAAACTCATCGGTAGGTTTTAACGCTACAGCAACAGTGCACTACCGCGTAAAGATGTGTATGAATAGGTCGAGAAGTTTAAGAATGGCCGGACAAGCGTGACGCACGAAAGATGAGCAGGTCGTGGTCAAGCTTTATCATAGATGAGAAGATTCAGTAAGCTCTAGAGACGCTAATAATTGATTGGTAAGTTGCCATCCTCTACAGATTCGGATCACTGCTTTTTGGTGCACACTGCTAGCGAGGTGGCTATGTTTACACTGTGACGGTGGCAAGAAAACTGGCGTGATCAAGATCAAACTTCGGTCACATGACCACAATAGCCAAGAAACGACTTAATAAAACGTGCTCAATACAATTTTCAAAAAACGAAATTTAAGACAATACATTATTTTATGCCTTTTCTAATGCCCTTTCTATTCAATTATAATGAATTCAACTATTTTTCTCCAATTTTTTTCCAGGAATGATTATGTGATTGCTTCATATTTATATGAAGCAATCACATAATCATTTTTTTTTGTATTTCAACAGATCAGTTAAGAAAGAACAAAATATTTGGAGGTCATAAATCGTGAAGACGTTTTCTCTTTATATGACACAAAACAACAATGCTTCATAATATTACACTGGATTCTTTCTATGCTCTAAATGTCAAACAATTACTTCTCATCTTCGAAGATGAAGAGAGAGAGAGAGAGAGAAAGAGAGAGAGAGAGAGATGGTTGACTCTACGACAGAATTAGAGACAAAGATATATTTTCCAAGTTACTATGTGAAAATGACAAATATTTCTTATTGAATCAAAGGAAAGAAACAGAAGATTATTTGTACATGTGTTAAAGTGTATATGTTTAAACATGTGTGTGTTTTTATATATTTGTGTATATGCGTTCTTGCATGAATGTGTATGTGTTGCATATACGTATGTGTGTCGGTGTGTTGGTACGTGAGTGTTTATATTTGTGAAGTGTATATGAGTGTATGTATGTCCGTTTGTATGTATACATTTATATGTATTTATTTCGGCCTTACGTGTATACCTGTCATTATGTTAGCAACTAGTGAAAAAAGTACATAAAATGAAAGACTGAAAAAGAATGTTTCAAATGAAAAAATAAACAAAAATCTATTTCGTATTTAAAAACATATTTTGCCGATGAGAAACAAAAAGAACAATGAATGGTTTTCTTGAGTTTTTACAAAGTTTTCTTATTTTATCTGCTTCTCTTTCTCCCCCCCTTTTATTGACGTAATAATTTTTCTTTTCAACTATTTGTTCTTTAATTTATCATACACAACTATTGATTTTTTTTGTTGATTATGTTCTTTTGATTTTCATGAAATCTGATTTCATTGTTTATTTTGTTGCTATTCTGCCTTATTTTTTCCGGACATTGTGACTCTAAAAATATGTAGTCTCGACAACATGCTTGCTCCTTGCTGCCTTTTTTTCTTTAATATCATTTGCTCTCAACGCTTCTACATTAAAATGTGTGTATGATTGTGTGTGCGTACGCGTACACATCATTTTGTCCGATTTTACACTATAGCCATAGTGTATGCAACTATATAAGTATTTATGAGGAGTGTTGAAAAGTTTTCGGCCCAACTAATTTCCCAAAATTATGACCAAATGAATAAACAAGATTTTTTATTCTATATATTTGAAAAAAGTGTCTTAGTCGGAGCAAGAACATTTCAGAATTTTCCCGCTAATAATAGATATTAATACATTACAAGCATTTATCTAGTGCATAGTTTTGAGGTTTCTGGATTGATGCTTGATAATATGGATCGATGTTCATTTTCAGCCTCAATTAAAATACATACTTTTTGCCCTGCTTACACCAACACGTTTAGGATTGAACATTGACAATTTCCCCTGTCTTTGTTGTTTTTATTGCAACGTTTTGGACACTCTAACCTACGGTCATCATTGACATTTGAACCGAACATGCACTTCCCCTTTCATATACGCTGTAACCAATAGTTGTACTTGCGTGGTCTTTGGTTTTGACACCCTTGATCTCCACACCGAACAAGTGTTCTTGATTTGAACGAGATGATATCACTACCACACCATTTTCTGTGCTGTATTTTCGGAACCTCTAATTAATCGTTTCTTCCTTTCTATTTGATATTATTGCCCGATCAGTAGATCGAAGGATCTAATGTACAGTATACGTATTAATTCCTTCAACCATTTTCTTCTCCATCGTTGATCAAATCAAATGCTTGTTAAGGATCCACCGCAATTATTTTGACTTCTCCAATCATCAATCAGTTGAAAGAGTTCAGATATTCATAGACTTTAAAATTTACTAGGTGTTTATTTTCACCTTATCACAAATGCTGCACAGATTTCTTCTGGTGCAGACTTTACTTTCGTGGGCTATTTGTATCAAGCTGCTTTTAAATATCACTCTGTTATTGTATAACTAAAATAATATGATGAAATCACCTCTTTTCAAAGGTTTCAGACAAGGATAAATGAATTTGTGATGGTTGAACGAAAGAAAATAAAGCGGGTTTTTAACGAGACTAAACGTAACTCATCTAATTTCATTTAGTAATAATGAAATCTGGTATTCTTTAAAATGCAAACTATAATCCAAAACACAGACATGCAATCATCTGGCAACAATTTGCTTATTTTAGTGATGTCCTACGCTGTCTTTATTGAGTATGAACGATTCTCAATTATTCTATTAACTCAGAATATTGACCTTTAGATATCCTTTTATTTCATCATAGATTATATTTCTCCAAATAAAACACTAAGTTTTCCCACTAAAACGAGATAAAATTAATAAAACTTGCTGTTAAATAATTTTCATCCAATTTCTTCTTCAATTACTCCATAACGTCGGTGGCTATCAACAAAAATAAATAAATTGTGGGCGCCATAAAACTTTCAGCCACTTTTATTGCCAATATTTATTTTCAACGCCTTTGTTTCATCGATGACTTTCAGAAAAGCTTATTTGTGAAAATGTTTATATTAATTCAAACTGTGGCCAATCATTATCGTTAACTATAAAAGAAATGAACGTCCAATTCATTTAGAACGTAAATGAGTAATGTTGCCATTTAACATTTGATGTGTGCCTCTGCATATATAACGAAAGCTTCTTATAATTCACCAACACCAGAATGCAGATACGAGTCAAGAATAAAAACATTAAACAGAAATCAGTAATATATGCACCTCCCGTCTCTTCTCCTCTCTCTCCCAATTTGAGACGTGTTTCCTCCTTTAAGATTTCATCGGACTAAATAATGTTATTTATGGAGATTTATATTTGAAGGAAGAGGAGGTGGGGGAATATAAAAACGCATGAGTTGGTTATAATTATGCACAGACAGAAAACGCTGAAAATACCTGAACACTGACATTTTAAACTTTAAACATTTTTAGATGTGCCTCAAACCAATTTCATTCAGTTTCCTTATGGATTTGTTTTTGTCTTTATCACTTTTACTATTAAGTATCTCATATTGTGATAATAGAAGATCTATGAAGGAAGATGAAATATTTCAAGAATTTGGGCGCAAATTTAATGCAGATGATCTTTCTACACACTTTCTCCTTAGTAAATTGTTTTCTCTTTTAATTAAAGTAGCGCGTTTTTAAATCAAAATTATCATAAGACTTATTACGATAAGCAACTAATGCATTGAGGTTTTTTAAAAGATCAGTTTTGTGTTCTTATAATATTTTAAATTCATCGAGGTTCCTCCTATGTATTCTGTGTGACATTCATTACGGGGATAGAGTAAATTCATCCTTATATGGATTACCAATGAGTTCACCCCCGAGTAAGACTTTAATTTGTCTTTTCTTGAATCCGATCCTTCCCAGAGTATTTTACCTAAACAATCAACATTTATCAACATATTTTGGATATATTGATGACGCTCTATTAATATGTCGCCGTAAAACTACATTATTATACATTGTAGATTAACTAAATAAAATAAAACATCCGATAGAATTTACTAACGAAACAAGTGCAAACAAGACATTATCTTTCTTAGATATTATGCTACATCATAATGAAATGACTTTAAACTAAGTGTTCATCGCAAATCGACCAATAAAAATTATTTAATAAATTTCTATACTCATCATAACAATAAAATAAAATCCGGAATAATTATAGGATTCTATTTAAGAACACTCAAAATTTGTAGCCCTCAATATTTACATGATGAAGATAAAAATAAAAAATAAATAAAAATAAAATGATGCATAAAATGAATAAATAAATAATTATGACATAAAACTACCAATAACAATAACAGCAGTTCACTTGAAAATAGGTCAAAAAATTACATCACGTAGCCTCCTCCATAGTTTAATTTTCCTTTACACGGTAATTTTTTTTAGAATATTTTAGATAGGTCTCTATTTGAAAACATAACATTATATAATATTTTGTGCATTACATCTGTGTGTGTATGTGTGCGAGAGAGAGAGAGAGAGAGAGAGAGAGAGAGAGAGAGAGAGAGAGTAGAGCGTATAGGATGCCCACACAAAATAGTCATCAATAGACTAATAAATAGGGTACATTTAATATCCACTACACTCAAAATATTTTTAACCAGCTCACAAGCATAAAACAAATATTAATGAACAACGATTTCCTTAAATTTATAAACAAATTAAACTAACCTCAGAAAAAAACAAGCGGTGACATATAATAATAACGCAAAATATTATTAAACTAGAACCAACTACAACCTAGATGAATAATTATAAGAAACTAAATACATAGATACATATAGCCTAATGATAAAAACAAACAAATTAATCCCATCATTTGCAGAAAAAAAGTAAAGAAAACTCCAGCCTGATCAACAGCAGTGATGAAACAAAACAAAACAAAATAAACTTCAACAAATCAATGTTTTAAATGAATTCACTTACCCACTTGGAGAATGTTTATCTACTAATAATAATTAAACAAGACATATATTAGTTACAGAACCATTACATTATAATGCTAATTAACGTGGCATTTATCTGATAATGTTTCAATTAAATCACATATCACCTACTCAAAAAGAAATCTAACAATTTTTTACCCATAACAAAATTACTGTGTCCTATAAACTGTAAAAAGAAAAGACTACAAATACTAGCGGTATTAAGTATAAAAAACAATCAACCCAGCGTCAATAAAATATTTGCAAATTTAGGAACAAACATACTAAATATATTTTATTAATAAAAGATAACATCAACTTTTACATAAAACAATATTTGAAAATGATAAAACGGACATAGCACAAAAAACAAAACTATTTGCTAATCGCTTATGAAATCCAAAAGTATTCGGTATTGTAGTTAGATATTTATGTTTAATTCTGTGTTGGAAACCAAGAAAATGATCCAGAATATAGAAAAAATAATTCACAAAAAAGTTTCGCTGTTTTGTTATTTAACCAAATTTGTATAAAGGTAAAAACTGTCGTCGAAATACAGCGTATATATATATATATATATATATATATATATAGTGGACTCCCCCGTTGAGTGTGACGTATGGCGATCCAACAGTTCACTGTTATAACTACCAACATATATTTGATGACTAACAAAGACATGGAGAAAAATTGGTCAGAGGTACTGGCAAAGATAGGAGGCTCGGTCCTGACCTGTCTCTGAAGGCGGTTGTCCTTAAAGTGTAGGGCTGAGGTTTGCTCCGTGTACATCTTTCTCCTGATCCTTTAGCAATTATCAGTACTCCTTCTTTGAGAGGTCCGTTGGGAGGTAATCGAGCGCTTGCTTTTCGCCCTTTTGTCGGGTAGAAGCAAGTCGAAGGTCCGCACAGCCGTTTGTGTCCAGCGTCCCTGTCATAGGGGCTTGCAATGTCACACTTGGTCACACTTCGCGCTGGAAGAAGATTCGCTGTGGGTGAGTTGTCTTAGGGTCGACATCCCTAGCCTTATCATCCCTCCTGTCCGTTACGACGTTGAGCGCCATCGTAAACGTCGGAATCAGTCTGAATTCTTTACCGAGAGGTCTTGCGTGCTACTTCTCAGTCCAGTCACCTTTCACGGGTTAGGAGGACATTGTATTGGGAACTTTTGAAGAGGGTCACGTCGAATCCACTTTTTGTGGGTGGCTCGGGTTGTCGGTGACCGAGTTGCGCTTTTTCTGCTCTTGGGTGCCAGCAGCAAATTACCATAGCAGCCCTGAGCTTTTCCTTGCCTGGTACTTGATCCGGGACGGGCTGTCATTCAATGACGTGGCTTTCAGAGACGACTGGGCAAATATGCCTGATTGTCATCGGTGTGACTTAGTTTAGAAGAAACGACGACGCAAGCTTTCTACCACTGTCCTTAGGTGAGCCCGTTTCGGGATTATGTCGGCGAGTTGACGATGCGTATCGATCCATTTCGTGTCCATCGATCTCATATATACGTATGTGACTATATGTGACCTCCGTATTCTGGGGTGAAACGGATGGTGCCTCTGACGCTGCTAGTCGTGGCAAGGATGGTGGTTTGGACAACGCGTATGGATGAAACCTTACGATACGAATATTATTTTCATCAAGGTTGGATTCTTTGAGTATTAGTTCAGAATGAAGATCGGAGCTGATAGAAAGTGTTTCCTATCAGCAGATTTCAGAGAAAGGTGGAATAAAATCGCGAGCCTGCTTTGCATGAAATGAGCTAACCATGATTTCCTTTTTTAGTCTCCTTTCATCACAAAGAGGCGGTTTCCTGACGGACTCCTCTCCTGGTTAAGCTAAACTCTTTTCCTTCACCTTGCTAATGTGAGTAATTACTGTTCCCAGCGTTCTCTTTTGTTGTGATCCTTGTCAAGATTCCCATTGTCTCCAGTTTGTTTTTATTTCCTTTTTATCTTGACTGGGTTAGCTTCTGATTTTCCCACTCCACAATTTATTTTCTCCTTCCTCCAATTATTGATTCAATGTCTCGATTTTGTCTATCGACAAAATATCACACTTATATTTCTGTATGGTAGACGGGACTTAATTAAAATATTTTTGTTTTAGTTGGAATATTTGGTTGTTTTTTCTTTTATTTTCGTTATTGGGATCACCCTTCCCTCATCATTTCATAATACATATTTTTTTTATATTTTTGTAAAAAAAAAATGAGAAAAATAATCAAAAAATAAAAATTGTAATGGTAAAAGAGACAAGTCTACCCCGTGATTTAACCTATTAATGAAGAAAGATAGATTTATACTTTTATCAAGGGCATTAGCATGAAGTGAAAAATCTGAATCTATTCACCTAGTTTAGAATGTCTTGTAATTAGTTCGATTATTCTGATATTTGTAAAATATTGTTAGGAAATTGAAATTGGTTCAAATATTTGGCATTGATGTTTATACTCGTCAATTACCTGTTCATTTCTCTGAAGATACGCTTGTAAGTGGTTTAAATAAATTCTATCTCTTTGCTTCAATCGTTTTCCAATCTTTATTTTATATATGCCTATATATTCGAATTGTTGCAGTATTCTTATCGTGTATATTCTCAATAACATTTAGATGATTTCGTTAATATTCTGCTCTCTGTAGATTGTTCAAATACACTTTTATAGTCTACAGAGAGATTTTTTTATATCCTGTTATGTTCATTCACTCAGGTTATTTAGTAATTGTAAAACCTGCCTTTTCGCGCGGCTTATTTTCATTTAGAGGGTTTGTTTATTTTTAAGTAGTTTACAAATCACTAGACCACCCATAAACCAGTTGATTTATTTAAAAAGTAGTTTATAATACAAAATGATGAGGTATTATCAATTTTAGTTAATTACCCATATTTTAATAGGTATATGCAATACACGTTATTGCAATAGTTATTATTACTCACATTATGCAATATTACTTATAACAAACACAATAAGAAATTAATAAGAAAAGCTGAACCCTTTATTTCGATCACTGGGGTAGACTGTTCTAATTCCACGTGCCATGTTTGATGGATGTCAGTTATCAGTTATCTCCTGCTAATTTTCCCTCTGAAAGTTCTCCACTGCCTTAACCAGGAATTGAACTCACCTTCTTTGGGTCTGTCACTGGATCTAACCAACGCCTTTATCCACTGTGCCATGTGTCCTTGAGGACATCTGGGTATGAACTTCTGACTATTATAAACCTAATGTTTTCAGCATCATTTTTTTTACCAGTGCTCATATTGCAATTTTTGCTGCTATCATTGCATGTCTTTACTAGAGTTCATATTGCAACTTTGTTATCATTGCTTTTCTCTGGCACTCCTTATTACTGGTTCCCATATTGTATTTATTTCTATGTTTGGTCGACTCAGGAGATTTTTTGTGGCCCTAGCATATGTGCTGATTCCTGAAAGTTTACGAATTTTCCAATGGTGTTCCCCTGTCTATGATCTCAACATGATCCCACAGGGGCGGTGATCTCCTTCTCTCTCCATATGTGGTCAGCCACGCCTGATTTTTCTCCCCTCGCGTTACAGCTTTCTGGTGTTCTTGAAGCCTTACCTTGAGGGGGGCGGCCTGTCTCTCCTTTATATTCCTTCCGCAGCTGCATGGGATAGCGTACACACAGTCTTTAGTCATGTTCCTCTCTATGGGGGTCTCACTCGTGGGAGATACCTGCGAAGTGTTGTCACCTTTTTTGAAGGTTGTCCTGATGTTATATGGACCGCAGATCCTTTGTATTTTCTCTGATAACCCCCTTCACATAAGGCAGGCCTGAGTGTTGTTGTCCTCCTCCTCCTCTTGTACCCGCCTATCCCAGTTTTGGGGGCTGCTGCCATGTACCCAACTACTTATACTGACCAATTCCCTAACGTCTCTGGATCGCCACTTATGACTTTTGCTCGGTTTTTGTAAGCATCGGACGATCCCTTTCTTTACGCTGTATGGATGGTGGGAGTTGAAATTGAGGTACTGTCCGGTGAATGTTGGTTTACGGTATACGGATGTCTTGAACCCATTCTCTGTTCGAGATATTAGTACATCCAGGAATGGGAGTGAGTTGATGTTACTCTCTTTCTCCTTTGTGAACTGTATCGAAGGTCTTATTGAGTTCACATGGTCCAGAAGAACCTGGACTTCTTCCTGATGTGGCCAGAGTATGAAAGTGTCATCTACGTACCGTAACCATATAGTTGGTGATATAGACTCTAATGCCATTTCTTCAAAGTAATCCATGTATATATTCGCCATTGCTGGTGATAATGGCGAGCCCATTGCTAAGCCCTCATCCTGTCGATATTGAGATCCCATTCGAAGTGTGTTGTTTGTGTACAGAAAGTCAACATCTCCATCAGATTATCGATTGGAATACTGGTCCGCTCCTCTAGGGAAGAGTCAGAGGTTAATCTATCTCTGACTACTGAGAGTGCCTCCTCCGTGGGTACCTTGGTGAACAGACTCACCACGTCCAAGCTCACCATCTGGTTGGATAGGATGGGAGCATCTTTGATTATTTCCACGAAGTGGGCGGAGTTTCGGACATATGAAGGAGAAATCAATGGGTCAATTATATCTACAAGGAAGCGACTCAGAGGGTGGCACACAGAGCCTTGGCAACTAACAATCGGCCTGAGTGGAATACCGTCTTTGTGAATCTTAGGGAGACAGTATATGTGAGGTAACTTGCTGTAACGCTGCGATAACTGCCTATACGTCTTGGGTGCGAAGTGATCCTTGTTCTTGATTAGGATCTGTGAAGTTTGCGTTCCGTTTTCATAGTAGGATCTTTCTTCACTATGCTGTAGCTACCATTGCTAATGAGGTCTTCCAGTTTTCTTTATAGTCCGATTTGTCCATCACTACAGTCGCATTACCTTTGTCAGCCGGTAGTATGATGATGTTCTCATTCCTCTGTAGTGATTCAATCGCCAGTCTCTCCAATTTTGTTATGTTAGACCTGGGCAGCTTGGCTCAAGGCCTGTCTCACTTTCCATCTCATTTCATCCGCCTGAGCCTGAGGGATGTTCAAGGCCACCTCTTCTACTCTGGCAATGATGTCCAAGTATGGCACCCGCCTGATGGTTGTGGCGAAGTTGAGACCCTTATTCAATACTGACTCCTCAGAGGCACTCAGCTGATATTGGCTGATGTTGACTACTTTCTTTCACTGGTGGGTGATGGACCTTGTGCGTCACCTTCTGATCTTTCAATCTATTTAATATGAACTCTGGTAAAGACATGCAATGATAACAGCAAAAATTGCAATATGAGCACTGGTAAAAATGATGCTGAAAACATTAGGTTTATAATACTCAGAAGTTCATACCCAGATGTCCTCAAGGACACATGGCACAGTGGATAAAGGCGTTGGTTAGATCCAGTGACAGACCCAAAGAAGGTGAGTTCAATTCCTGGTTAAGGCAGTGGAGAACTTTCAGAGGGAAAATTAGCAGGAGATAACTGATAACTGACATCCATCAAACATGGCACGTGGAATTAGAACAGTCTACCCCAGTGATCGAAATAAAGGGTTCAGTTCGAAATTCCAACCACCTGAACGGCCGAAACGTTGTGACAAATATGGCGACAAAGATGAGGACAATAGTCCGACTAATGTAAATACTGTACATAATACCTCATCTCAGAAATATAGAAAAACTCTAATAAGAACAAGTTTACTTTTTTTTAGAATGGAATTGAAAACTGATATCAGACATTTCCATTGAAGTAATAGTAGTCCCGAGGTGACAATTTACACCTTTTTAAAGGTGAAGGTGATTAAAAACAATTTTATTTCAGTAACATAAAGTATGGATGGCTCCTTTTTGTGCACTTAAGTTTTATTTTTTCTAGGTAATTTTTCAAAATAATAATAATAATATGTTTTTATTATACATACTTGTTTCTTCTGCATATTTATTTCCAAATACGTAACGGCGGTAAACCAGTATGCTTTTATTTATTTATATCATATGACACAATTTTCAAGCCATACAGATTACGTTTTATTAGTCACACACCAACAATACCTCGTTAACTATCAAGTAGTTGCCAAATATAAGAGATATTTGTTCATAAAAATAGTTCTAATGTACTGTAGTGAATTGTATAAATATATGATGTGCTATGTATATTTAAATTTATTTAATAATATTAGGGAAATTGAATGACAAAAGTGGAAATACTAGTGACGCGTTTCGTCATTCAAGACTTCATCGGACTGTTGTTATAATGTATTATGAATGTTCATTATTACACACATCATAATTGAAATATAATATGTAAGTGTTTTTTATATATGCGGATTTATATAAGAATAGTAAATAATGAATTTCCTATTAAAAGTGGTGTAAAAACAGAAAAATGGCCCTAGCTCAAGAACACATTGTCTAATTTTAATAAAATTTGGCACTACATTCGACAGGGGTTCAAGATACAATATGGCTTTAAATTGGTTGCAGTATTATGTATAGTTTAAGCTGTATCTCAGTAACAACATAGATACATACATGATTAGAGTTGTAGTATTATATAGATTTATAAATGTTGTAGTATTATATAGATTTATAAATGTTCTTTTGTAATAGATTGATCGTTGCTAGTGTCTTTAGTAATTCCTTTTTTTATAATGTAGGATTATTATTCATTAGGAAGGAACTCATTGTTCCGTCCTTATTGTTAGCACTATTTCACCGTGTTCTTTCCTGTAAGTGACAAGAAATCTTGATCACACGACTAGATTTATACAAGGTGTTACGAATTTGATCTTTCAACGAAATTCAAACATATGCCGACGACTGAGGTTCACTTAAACAAAAAAAACGTGATTTTCTACTCAATTAGGGACCAATACTATGCAGACAAAGTATCGAAAATAAATACGAGATGTAAAGTTATAATTATTTTAATATATAAAAACATAGAATGGCGGAAGAAGGAAACAACAAATAAAGAATAGCAAAAAGGAAAGAAAATACAAGGATTATTATCAGAAGAATTTTCAATGGCCACTTGTGTCATCAATGATTTTGCTGATGAACGGCTATTATTATTTTACTTTATCTTCTTATTTTATAGTTTGAGAAGAGAGTTCATAGTAGAAGGATCTTGAGATATTTACCTTTACACATAGAATTGCTTCGGTCAATCAGTATAGTTTGTGGGTTTATCAACCTGAAAGCACTTTGCATTTCATTCACAGAAGTTATATGATCCTGGTTTTTGAATTCCTGATAGTCCTGGAAGTTACTTTCCGACTTTGGAATACTAGTAATCAATTTTACGTCTTAGCTAGCCCACAGAGAAATGATAAATGTTTTTTATGTCTTCTCGATACAACAGCCGCAATCTGTCTGATCAGTTACTATAGGGACACTCGTTACCGTTGAACGGCACATATAAAATTAAAATCGTCGAACGCTTCATATAAATTTGATGATTCGACCTTTGGTCCAATTTAAAAGCGGTCAAGACCGTATTTTTAAGAAATAGAATTTTTAAGAAATATAAAATAGAATAAAAGATAAATTATTAAATTTTAGTATGCGGATTTATATTAAATATCAATATTTCAAATGATTGATTTAATTCAACTTAATTATTTTTAATATAAATAACGAGGGTCATATCACAGAGGCAGAGACATGATTGTTCAATGAGAACCTCTCTTTGTGACGTTGGTGTTTTTACCTGCTTTTCTTTTTTGGTGTACATGTAACTCTATGGCACCTGTCAACTTTACCAATCACTGATTCGGTGACCTTCTGGACAGGAGAGTCCTTCGTTTATGTTTAGATAAGATATGAAGTAGTCCCAAGCTCAGAGTTGAAACGTCTTGATCCCTAAGTTAGACACGTCTCATACAAAACTAATACAGACAGATTCCCAAAGTGAACTGATGCCTAGGAATAATGACGAAGAAGACCTAAATATATTTAACAAGACACTAATAAGATGTAATTCATTCTAGTTGTTTGAGAACGTGGATGTTTCAAACTAACATATTCTTTCAGTAACTTGAATTCCGAATTTCTCGTTCGCAACAATGATGATGATCCTACGTTAATAAAACTTTACGCTCTTTGAAGGTCTGTTTGTTCCGTAAAGCAAATGACCATTTAGCCACTTAACGGTGTTTTCATAAGGTACTTCAATGCAGTCTTCCCGCAAGTTCACCTGCAAATATTTATCAGTTGATTTTGGTTAAGTTTTACGGGTAAGAATTTTTCCGTAATTCCTTCCTAAAACACACACTAATCCGATGGATACATTCTTATCTAAATAGCATAATTTCGAGTGTTTTCAGTGTATTTTTTAATTTTTTTTTTGCTGATAAATTGTTATAATTTTCGACAAATTTAGCGATTTTAACGTGTGGTTACAGGGATGTACCCCATTTTGCAAAATTATCTCTAAGTTACTATGTTTGCTTCTTTAACATACCACCCCCATGTAATTTCTTGAAAGTAATTAAATTACTTAACCTATTTTCCTATTTAATTCCAGTCATCATTAAACGCAAGGTAGCCTTCTCTAACATTTTCTTCAAGTTCAATACCATAAGACAGGGTCCTACTAGATTTAAATATATTTGCTGAACGATGGCAAGCCGTCTTGGACTTTTATTAACCCTACACGTGTGAGTTATTACCTGCCTAGACGGAAAATGTGGCGTATCCTTTTTTCTATATACATTCAGTAAACAACAGTGGAATTCATCTTATCCCAAAAACAGTTGTGTAATCATTCTTAGGCATATTTCAAAAGGTTTGTTACTATGCCATCTTCGTTTTCTGCGCTTTCCTAGATTTTTACATTTTGAAGTGCAAACATCAGTTCATCTCTTGTTACTAAGTAGTAACTGTTGGTGTCATTTCATTTTCGAAACATATTGCTTTGCATAATAGGGGTTGCTTATTCTTAACATATTTGATAACGTTTTGTTTCTGTTATTTGTGCGAACAATGAATTAAGGATGTTTCCAGTTCTTTTCTGATAGCGTCTATTACCATTTTCAGTCCAAGTTAAGTACAAGGTAAGATGTATGAAAATCTGGAATGGAGAAGAGACAAAATAGAAGAAATGTTGACTTAACAATTGTACAATTTATCCTATAACGAAGAGACAGTAAATGTGGAAACAAAAATTAAAATTGATTTCATATCTGCTAACAAAATCAATATAGTTAAAGACTATATAAAGTTAATGATTATAAAGTTAATAATGATAATAATAAAGTTAGTAATGGAAGTTGATTGATGAAATGAAAGAACCAAACAAAATTATTCCTCAAAAGAAAGTGCATCAATATCATTGAATTTCCATCAAAAATCAAGAAGAGGATATAAACTTAGGGAAATTAGCGAAACTAAGATAAAATCTATGAATTATACCACGTTTTATATTATTAGATTATTAGTCACTTTTAATTTTGTCTAATTTTAGAAAACTAATCAGGATATTCATGGAAATATTTGATATAGGTATGGACAAGATATTTTACATATTTAAAACTTATAATAGGCAATATATCACACTTAAGATGTGGAAGTTTCTGTATTGTATCTAGAATTTCACATCGAATAATCACGCGATCTCCATCTTGTTAACATCTCAAATTGTGGGGGCGGTTTCCACCAAACATTACTTATTTCCATTTATTTTAAAAGCTTTTCGATTTGTTACATTTGATTCAGCGTTAAAGACAGTTATGATTTGAAAAAAATAATTATGTAAATTCAGGCAAAAATTAGATTTTATAAAATCAAAATATACATTCGAAAAAGAATAAAAGGGAAAATAAACACAAGAAGCTGTAAAAAAAAAATAGAACAGTAAGAGGAGTAACTGCATTGTTCAAGCTAAAAACAACTGGATTTGGGTAGGAATAAAAAAAAAAACACGATACGATAGTGGAAGAAAACAATATATTTCTACTTTTGCTTCTACGGGCTTCGCGTGATTTCTGTAAAACGAAGATCAATATTCATCACTAGTTCAGTTTCCCGTCAACAGATGCTCGTGAGGAAATGAAACGAAAAGCAGTTTTCTGTGTCGCTTAAGCACCGTAAGTAAATTGACACAACTCTACTGACGGTGTTTTAAAAGACTGCAAAAGCAACAACAACAATAATGATAAGAAAAATACTTGGAATTTGTCAAACAAAAATTCATAGATATTCGCTGATTGAAATATGTTGCATTATAATTCTTTAATCTTTAAAGTGATGAAGGAAAAATAAAAAAATAAAAGCAAAAATATGCAAGAAAAATGAAAAACTGGATGAAAGATGAGCCATAAATGCTTATAAAAATCTCAGGTAACAACGAAAATAAGGTCATTTTTATTCATTTGCAACTTTCTCTGCAAAGAAAATGTCCACAGATTTCTCTCTCCACAGCAATTCGATATATTAATAATAAAAGTCGAATCGCAAAATGGAGTAACAAGTTATTCTAAGAATACTATTTTCAAAAGCCAGTCACAACATGTAAATAAATAATGAAAGTTTCATTCGGGTCATTTTCGCTTCCAATTTTGAAAATGCAAGGATCGTGTAAATTATTAACTGTGAAAGAATATGAATATTATTCGACAAAATATTCTAGAACTTCGAATTAATAAAAACTTTTCTATGACTATTATTTTGCTTTATTTCATTTCTGTTGGTTTGTCATACGTCACAATCGACGGACGAGTCCACTATATATAATGGGTGTATTTTGGTATTAGTTTTTTTTTTAAATAGCAACAAAACTTTATGTGAAGGATTTATTCATTTTTCTATATTCCAGACTATTTTCTTGGTTTCCGGTACAAAATTAAATACAGGTATTTCAGTAAAATTAAATACAGGTATTTCAGTAAAATTAAATACAGGTATTTCAGTAAAATTAAATACAGGTATTTCAGTAAAATTAAATACAGGTATTTCAGTAAAATACCGAATAGTTTTTGTTTTCATAAGCGATTAGCAATTTTGTGTTTTGTGCTAAGTCAGTTTTATTATTTTCAAATATCGTTTTATGTCAAAGTTGATGTTATCTTTTTTTTATTAATGGAAAATATTTTATGCAAGCCCGTTTCTTTCCTGAGGGACTTTATTAAGGCAAGGGTATAAATTTTATTTAGTAACTTGTATTTTTCACTTAATTAATACACAAAAATATAATAAAAAAATAATATAACCATAAGTTTTCAAATTCTGAGTTGGAGACCGATCTAAAATATTCTAAAAAATTACTGTGTAAAGGAAAATTAAACTATGGAGGACGCTACGTGATGTAATTTTTCGGTGTGTTAAACATAAGTCAACTGATGTCTTATTGTTATTGATATTTTATGTAATTATTATTTATTTCATTTATGCATCATTTGATTTGATTTTGATTTTTGCTTTTATCTTCATGTAAATATAGAGGGCTACAAATTTTGAGTGTTCTTAAATAGAATCCTATAATTACTCCGGATTTTATTTTATTGCTATGAAGAGAATAGAAATTTATGAAATCATTTTTATTGGTCGACTTGCGATGGACACTTATTTTAAACTCATTTCATTCCAGTGTAACATAATATCTAAGAAAGATAATGTCTTGTTTGCACTTGTTTCGTTAGTAAATTCTATCGGATGTTTTATTTTATTTAGTTAATCTACAATGTATAATAATGTAGTTTTACGGCGACATATTAATAGAGCGTCATCAATATATCCAAAATATGTTGATAAATGTTGATTGTTTAGGTAAAATACTCTGGGAAGGATCGGATTCAAGAAAAGACAAATTAAAGTCTTACTCGGGGGTGAACTCATTGGTAATCCATATA